>VZSZ01010384.1:80373-177775 GCA_013398815.1 Ibidorhyncha struthersii
GGAGAAGGTGCCAGAAGCTTCCCCTATGTCTGATAGAGCCAATGCCAGCCAGCTCCAAGACGAACCTGTCCCTGACCAAGGCTGAGCCCCTCAGGTACTGCTGTGGTGCCTCTGTGATAATATATTTAAGAAGGGGGAAAAAAATCTGCTCAATAGGAACTGCAGTCAGAGAGAAGAATGAGAGTATGTGAGAGAGATAACTCTGCAGACACCAAGGTCAGTGAAGAAGGAGTGGGAGAAGGTGTTCCAAGCACTGAAGCAGAAATTCCCCTGCAGCCTGTGGTGAAGACCATGGTGAGGCAGGTTGTCCCCCTGCAGACCATGAAGGTTAACAGTGGAGTAGATGTGCAGCCTGTGGAGGACCCCACACTGGAGCAGGCTGATGTGCCTGAAGGAGGCTGTGAACGCATGGTGAGCCTGCGTTAGAGCAGGCTCCTGGAAGGACTTGTAGGCCCATAGAGAGAGGAGTCCACGCTGGAGCAGATTTCCCGACAGGACTTGTGAACCTGTGGGGGATGCACTGCCACACTGGAGCGTTCTGTTCCTGAAGCACTGTGCTCTGTGGAAAGGACCCATGCTGGAGCAGTTCATGAAGATCAGCAGCCCATGGGAAAGACTCATGTTGGAGAAGTTCATGGAGAACTGTCTTTCATGGGAGGGACCCCACGCTGGAGCAGGGGAAGAGTGTGAGGAGTCCTGTCCATGACGAGGAAGGAGCAGCAGAGACGACATGTGAGGAACTGACCACAAGCCCCATTCCTCGTCCCCCTGCACCGGTCAGGGGGAGGAGGTAGAGAAAATCAGGAGTGAAGTTGAGCCCGGGATAAAGAGAGAGGTAGGGGGAAGGTGTTTTAAGATTTGGGTTTATTGCTCATTACCCTACTCTGATTTTATCGGCAATAAATTAAATTAATTTTCCCCAAATTGAGTCTGTTTTGCCCATGACAGTAATTGCTGAGTGATCTCCCTGACCTTACCTTGACCCACGAGCCTTTCATTATATTTTCTCTCCCCTGTCCAGCTGAGGAGGGGGAGTGATAGGGTGGCTTTGGTGGGCACCTGGCGGTCAGCCAGGGTGAACCCACCACACCAGTAATTAATTTTGCTCTATAGTTTTGCATTTAATTGTTAATTATTGTTAAAGATTGTATATCTTTTTTTTTTTTTTAATTTGTAGTAGTGTAGAAGTAGGTTTGCAATTAATAAAGAAGAAAGAAACAAGCATGGGGAATAATCTTATAGAAAGATAATTGATTGTTCAAGTTTAACAAAGTCGACTATTCAAGATATATATATTTATTTTTTTCCATGGTCCTCAGAAATCACAAGTATAAGTGGCAAAGTCCTTCTATTACAGTGAAAGAGGATTTTGGCTGCGATGAATTCCTACTAAATTACTTAACAATGTTCAGAAACACAACTGTAGATTTGAGGCAACTACTAAAGTAGTAGACCTGGGAAACACATCTTCAGGAGACATATCTACTTGAAATTCAATAAACAAGGTAAGGGTTGAGGAAGAGATGTAAATGATAGGAATATATTCTGGGAAGGTGTGCCCTTAGGCAACTGCAGAGGCCAGGGACGTGTGCTAAATAAGGGGAAGCCTGAGGCAGCAGTGGGGATTGAGTATATTGAGGAGGAGAGAATAGGTGATATAGAAAGTGAGAGCAAAAAGAGCCCTTGTATCTCAGGAATAGAGGAGCCCATCACAGTAGCACCAAAGTAGTAGAATGGGCTGAGTAGCTACCAATAGCCCTGTTTTGATACCTGCTGTATCTTAGGAGGCAGAGGAAGAAAAAAAAGTTGAGAATAGCTGTTTAAAAAAATGGTTGATAACCTTTATGTTGTTGGTGAGAAAAAGATGTTGGTTTTAACTTAAGTATTTCCACATTGCTGATATTTTATCCTAACTACTAATTTTTAAGAATATTGACTGTCATGAAAAATCTCAAGAGATGTGTTAATACTTAAAATGAAGGCTGTTCATATGGATAAAATGTGTGATATGTTGTCATGTGACCACATCACATTATCTCATAATCCAAATTTATCTCCTCATCTTCTAGATTATGCATTAATTTATTGTAATGAATTAATCTTGATTTTAAAAACATCCCTAGGAGTACCTATGGAAGAAAACCAGAAAAAAACAGAAAAACAAAATAAATATTGATTAAAATTAGATAACTAAGTTTTGTACATCAGTCTGTACATTCTATTAGAATTGCGGTGAGAAGGAAAAAGGTCTGCTTATTGTAGCAGTTGATAACTTTATTAGACTCTGAGAAATAACAAAGTATTATGCCCTTTGCAAGAAAATCAGCTTTTGAACATTCAAAATTTCTTAGAACTGTAACTTTTAGTCTCCGATGACCTTTGGGTATATTCCCATTTCCTAAGGCCAAATTTGACATCCTTCAATGTTATTTAATGGGACAAACTGGGACTATTCAAATCCTTGGATACTGGGCAGTGTACTATAGCACCTGGAAATTCTGGAAACACTGTAGGTGTAGAATGTACTCAGTGCCTGACTACATGCCAGGGCACTAATACTGAGAGAAGAACAGGGGCTGGGAGTCTCTCATAAAAAGGATAGTCATCGTCAAAAGCTGATAGTAGCACCATGGGTTTATGGCTCTAACACAGTGATGTAATATAAAGAAATACAGGCCTGGTATGGTAAAGGAGGCATTGAAAATTGTAGACACAGCATGCAGCACAGTGCAGTACAGGTATGGATTAATAGGAGGTGGGGCACAGGCTTAGTACTGGAGACCCCAGAGCTGTAAACAACTCACCAGTGAACAGTTAGAGAAATGCAGGCCTGGAGCTGGACAAAACTCGTCTTGAGGGCAACAAAAAGAGGAAATGGTATCTCACATACATAAAACACACACATATAGTAAATTCAGATACGATGTGGAACTGCAACCCAATGAAGACAAAGAAAGGTATATAAGCATGTTAACAAACATCTAAACTTGATCCGAACTAGATCCTAGAGCAAGGAAGATGAAACCGTCAGTACAAACACTATATTCCTCCTGGTGAAGGACTCCAGATGATCACAATAACACTTACCATAACACCCCTGCTGCCAACAGCAGTAAAAGGGGCAGGGAAAGGGTGAGCATGGCATCTGGAAAAGTGTATATGTAAGAACTTTACCTGTATTATTATTGAAATATTTTCTGCACAGATGACTCTCAAGATTTCAATTATACTACAGTTGGTTGGCTTTATGTATGCAGTGTTTTTTCCAGAATCCTGTGTTTAAATATCAGTACATATTGACACATATAATGGCAGCAACATAACAAAACCAAATTAAATGAAGGCCAGGGAAAGTGAGAAAAACTATCATGAATTTATTACTGAAGACACTTTCTGAGCTAATAAGGGTAGAGTGAGAACTCTACAGCATCAGAAGACGGTATTTTCTCTCACTGTTTGGGATGTCTGTGCTCTGTAATATCTAAAATTCAAGTTCATATGACCTAACTCGGGCCACATGAAAACTAGATGTTCACTCTAACCCGTGTTAGAACCAGCAGTTTAAACTGGGCACCTCTAGAAGATAGTTCATTCCATCCAAGATAGATACCTAGGACAGCCACAACGAATTGTTCCTGAGATACTCATTTTTCTTCTAACTAAACAGGGCAAACTAAACAAATATTTCAGATTAGATACCAAACTCTATACAGCTGATGTTGAATAACATGCATCCAGTCGATGAAGAATATCTGACAGTTTGTCAAACAAACAGATTAAAGCTAATCAGAGAATATATTTTTACCACAGATTTATCTTCAGAAATATTCACTTTGCAGCAAGTTGCAAAGGCTAATTGATAAAAATAATCTTTTTTAGTCTGTTGGTTTTACTGCCAAGGTTGGTAAAACATGTTTTGAAATGACTGATTACTGTTTGGATAAAAGCCAATGAAAAGATGTCCTGCATCTTGGAAGAAAAGCAACTTTTCTATGATGTATTCCTATCTATATGTTGAGGGATTTCATTCATGTGAATGAAATAGACAGTGGTTAACATAATCTTTTCATTTTTCCTATACAGTAGTTTTATTTTACTCCGTAATCTCCACACATTTTGAAAATGTTCCAAATTTAAAAGATCCAAGTTTGCTTTTATTGGTATTATGTTTGAACAGTTCAGCAAATAAGGAGTTTTAGGACTTAAATTCATTTTAAATGGATTTAAATCTATCAGCAAAATGAACAAAGGAATTCTCAAAGCTTTGAAAAGCATTTGAAATGCTGACTTTTTGTCATCATTCACAGGTTGTCATTATCTCCTTGTAAGACAAATTTGGCTTTTGTCTGTTTAATAGTCTGTATATCATGGATATGCAGAGTGGATTTCCTTTTAAAGGAAGACAGACATTATTCTACTGAAACGTTTGCAGCAGTATTGATTTTATACACTTGTTTGTATCCCTCCTGGAGCTAGTGAGGTCAATTGTAAAATTCTGCTTCGTTCTTAATTCCCTAACGTAAGTAGATGAGTCTTACTAAATTTGAAATGTGTATAGTCATCATCTCTTCAAAGAAAAAAAATAATTGCATGCATTTTTCATGTTTTCTAGTGCTTGAATTTCATTCATTAATTAAGTAGATTAGATATGGTGTTCTGTTGACACATGGTATGATGTCAATAAACAGTCAGCTACTTCCAAGATGCATTGTGTCAAGCTATTAATTTCCAGACCCTCAAAAAAATAAAATTATAATACTACAGTCTGTAAGTCCTATGATCCTTTGTATTTTAATTAATTATGGAAAATACAATTACCACTGTACTGACACGATTTTGAATTGATCGCCTGCCACGGAGGTTTTCTTAGTTCAAAGTTGCTTATTAAATATTTTTAGAAAGCTCTTCTCTTACCTTCTTGCATGTGGATGCTGGAGCTACTTGCTTTCTTTCTACTGATTCAAGTCAAGCAGTGGAAGACTGGAACTACGATAACAGTGAGTGAAGGGTACACTGTGTTACCGCAATATAACCTCATACCTGAACCCAAACATTAGCCATCTCGTGACCAAATTGGTTGGATGTTGCCTCTGGGTAGGTATGGATCTGAAAGCATTCTGAGGTATGGAGAAGGAGAAATTTGAAGTCGAGCTGCTCCTTAGAGTGGGAAAACAAGTGAAGAGAGGGTTGCTGTCTAGAAAGTATTGAAATATCAAATAGCATATTTTGATAGGATGACAAAGTTTGAATCTCTTTGAGTATGGTGTGGTGGCAGCACAGGGCCAGCAGCACAAGAACCCTAAGTTTTCACCTGCTTTCAGGACCCTACTCCACTGTAATGCACGGCCTACATTTTTTTCAATAAAGCCCCCAAACTGTGAAAACCCCCACTATGTGTATTCAGTATCTGTTATTATTAAAAGTAGACAAATCTGCAAATGTTCAGTGTGATTACTTTTAGAACTCTATTAGGAAAAAGTGTAGATTCCTTATTTAAATATTTACATATTTACATATTTACAGAGCAAGAGAAAATAGGGTTAAAATGTGAGTGAATATGGCTTTGATGTCTAGAGGTTAGGGAACTTATACAGCAACTATGAAATTCATAATATGTTCAAGATTCTTATCCCTTTCACAGATAAGGACGAGGGTCTTGTCCTGGTGTCCAGAGTCCAGAGTCAAACTTACCTCTCTCTCTCTTTGGACTAATGAATTCCATGCAAAATGAAAGAAATTCAAAACGTCACTTTAAAACCACTCTCACTTTATATAAACTATAGGTTGCTCTTAAAGACATAGACTTGGCATGTGTTTTACTTCTGAGATTATTTCTAATTTGAAACTAAAAGTGGTTCTAAATATTGTTATTCACACTTACTTTAAGACTATTTCACCAGTGTTGTAGGGTGTAAGGGGAGGGACATTAGGAAGTCCAAAGTTAGTTGTAGTCCAAACTCCTGCTCAAAGCAAGATAAACTGTGAGGTCAGACTAGGTTAGTCAGGGTTCTATCTAGCCTAGTCTTCTAAGCCACCAAAGATGGAGACTATAATCTTTCAGGGGAGCTTGTTCCAGTCCTTGACTGCCCACACAGTGAAAAAGATTTTCCTAATATCCAGTCTGACACTGTCTTCTTTCAATTTATGCATGTTGCCTCTCATTCTCCCAACGTACACTATTGTGGCAAGCCTGATTTCATCTTCTCAATAACCTAGTGTCATGGTTTAACTGCAGCCAGCAACTAAGCGCCACACAACCTCTCACTCACTCCCCACCCAGCGGGATGGGAGGGGAGAGGGAGAATTGGAAGGGTAAAAGTGAGAAAACACATGGGTTGCTATAAGAAGAGTTTAATATTTGAAATATAATAATAATAGTATCATAAAGAAGAGGAAAATAACAGAAAGAAATAAAACTGAAGGAAGGCAAGGGTTGCAAATGAAAACAATTGATCACCACCAACTGACTGGTGCCCAGCCAGTCCCCGAGCAGTGTCCCCAGACAGCTTTCCCTCTATTTTTATTGCTGAGCTTGACGTCATATGGCATGGAATATCCCTTTGGTCAGTTGGGGTCAGATGTCCTGGCTGTGTTTCTTCCCAACTTTTTATGCACCCCCAGCCTACTCGCTGGGGCGAAGGAGCAGAAAAAGCCTTGAGTCTGTGTAAGCACTGCTTGGCAATAACAAAAACATCCCTGTAATATCAACACTGTTTTCAACACAAATCCAAAACACAACACCATAGCAGCTACTGTGAAGAAAATTAACTGTAACCCAGCCAAAACCAGTACACCTACATTGTAGGTATAGACGGATGTTATTAGGTCCTGCCTTAGGATCAGATCTTAAGCCAGGACCTTAAGGTGTTAAATTTTAGACATAAAACTCAAGAAATCCTGAGAGTCTTAAAGCCATCATTTGTAAATGGCAATAGTAAACTGTATCAAAAGGTATAACAGAGAATAATAAATTAATTTATTGTTTCTAGGAAAATTAATCTTATATTACTTCAGTTAATATCTTGTACTAAAACCAGTATTTTGAGATTTTAAACATGTCAGTCTTCCTATACTTATTCTGAAGAATACAGGAAAACTGTGCAATGAATTCTATCATCCTTTCTCCATCAGTGGTAATTAATTACTAGCCTGGGGAGAAAGATTAGTATACTCAATAATGGTGTTATCAATCCTGTGACTTTGTGTCTGGAAATATTTCCCAGAGCACAAAGTTCTGGTGGCATGTTATTATGCAAGAAACTTAACTTTAATTCTTAAAGGAAGTTTGTGGTTTTGGTGGAAGGAGTTGCAAATGAAAAAGTTAGGTACTTGTTAGGTCATTTTTTTTACTACGTATAAAATGAGAGTATAAATTAGTATATGTTAAATTATTTTTAAAAACATCTCAGTGAGCAGCACAAAGAATGTTGATTTAACTTTTCCTGTGTATTGCACTATGCATTAAAACAAAGCTGCTAGAGGGAAGGGCTGAAATCACTCCTGAGTACAACTGAAGCTGCAGGAATCCAGGCAAAGCTGTGAGCAACAGGGTGAGCAACATGAGCACAAAGAAAAAGATTTGCAAGAATCAAAGAAAACAGGGAGCCAAAACAACATGGTGAAGGGCAGAGAGATGTTTTTCCTATGGTCCCAGGAAGTAAACTGTAGAAATTGTTTCAAACCAGAGAACTGGATTGACAAAAGAACTGGGGAACTGATTAAAAAAAAAAAAAAGGAGGAAAAGACATAACAAAGGCCTTTTTATTTTAATTTTTCTCTGTAATAATGTCTCTCTTTAAAAGTTCATTGTTCTCATTACACTTTTTATAAAACATAGCCTTAGCAATTCAAAGCCCTTCTGTATTAAAGAGAAAGTGCAGTCAGGTCCAATTCAAAGGTCTGTCTGAGCCAGGTTTGTGTCACAGTCAGCTTTATTTTTCCCACTCCATAGAAGAAAAAATGTAATATACAATAGTATTGTAGACAGAATCACAGAACACACAGAATCACAGAATGGTAGGGATTGGAAGGGACCTTCAGAGATCATCTGGTCCACCCCGTCTGCCAAAGCAGGTTCACCTAGAGCAGGTTGGACAGGAATGCATCCAGGCGGGTTTTGAATATCTCCAGAGAAGGACACTCCACAATGTCTCTGGGCAGCCTGTTCCAGTGCTCTGTCACCCACAAAGTAAAGTTTTTCTTGTTCAGACAGAATTTCCTGTGTTCCAGTTTGTGCCTGTTGCTCCTTGTCCTGTCACTGGGCACCACTGAAAAGAGTATAGCCCCATCCTTTTGACACCCGCCCATTACATATTTACAAGCATTGATAAGATCTCCTCTCAGTCTCCTCTCATCCAGGCTAAACAAACCCAGGTGTGTCAGCCTTTCTTCATAAAAGTGCTGCTCTATATCCTTGATTATCTTTGTAGCCCTCCCCTGGACTCTCTCTAGTAGTTCCCTGTCCTTCCTGAACCTGGGAGCTCAGAACTAGACACAATACTCCAGATGTGACCACACCAGGGCAGAGTAGAGGGGGAGGATGACCTCCCTTGACCAGCTGACTACACGACTACACACTTTTTAATGCACCCCAGGAGACCATTGGCCTTCTTGGCTACAACAGCACATTGCTGCCTCATGGTCAACTTCTTGGCCACCAGGACTCCCACGTCCCTTTCCACAGACCTGCTTTCCAGCAGGTCAGCCCCTAACCTACACCAGTGTATGGAGTTATTTCTCCCCAGATGCAGGACCCTACACTTTCCCTTGTTGAACTTCATTAGGTTCCTCTCTGCCCAACTCTCTAGTCTGTCCAGGTCTCACTGAATGGTGGCACAGCCTTCTGGTGTGTTAACCACTCCTCCCAGTTTTGTATCGTCAGCAAACTTGCTGAGGGTACACTCTGTCCCCTCATCCAGGTCATTGATGAATATATTGAACAAGACTGGACCCAGTACTGACCCCTGGGGAACACAAAATCACACAGAATCACACAGAATCACAGAATCTCCTTGATTGGAAAAGACCTGTAAGATCATCTAGTCCAGTCATTAACCTAACACTGACAAGCCACCATTAAACCATGTCCCTGAGCACTATACCTACACGACCCTTAAATAACTCCAGGGATGGGGACTCCACCACTGCCCTGGGTAATGCGTTCCAATGCCTGATGACACTTTCAGTAAAGAAATTCTTCCTAATATCCAATCTAAACTTCCCTTGGCGCAACTTGAAGCCATTTCCTCTTGTTCTGTCACCTGTTACTTGACAGAACAGGTCGACTCCCACCTCTCTGCAACCTCCTTTCAGAGAGTTGTAGAGAGTGATAAGGTCTCCCCTGAGCGTCCTTTTCTCCAGGCTAACCAACCCCACTTCCCTTAGCTGCTCCTCATAAGACATGTGGTCCAGACCCCTCACCAGTTTCTTTGCCATTCTTTGCTCGTGCTCCAGCACCTCAATGTCCTTCTTGTGGTGAGGGGCCCAAAACTGAACACAGTACTCCAGATGTGGCCTCACCGGTGTGGAGAACAGGGGTAAAATCACCTCCCTGGTCCTACTGGCTACACTATTCCTGATACAGGCCAGGATGCCGTTGGCCTTCTTGGCCACCTGGGCTCACTGCTGGCCATGTTCAACCAGCTATCAATCAACACCCCCAGGTCCCTCTCTGNCACCCCCCCCAGTCCCCTCCCGGCGAAGGAGTTTTCGAGCCACTTCTCCCCAAGCCTGTAGCATTGGCGGGGGTTGTTGTGGCCAAAGTGTAAGACCCAGCATTTGGCCTTATTGAAACTCTGTTCCTCTGCATGCTTAGAGATAACACCCAGGATGAGCTATTCCATGATCTTTCTAGGGATGGAGATAAGGCTGACTGGCCTGTAGTTTCCTGGGCCTTCTTTCTTGCCCTTTCTAAAGACTGGAGTGGCATTGGCTTTCCTCCAGTCCTCAAACACCTCTCCTGTTCTCCATGACCTTTCAAAGATGATGATGAGAGGCTTTGCAATAACAACTGCCAGCTCCCTCAGCACTCACAGGTGCATCCCATCAGGGCCCATGGATTTGTGAGTGTCAAGTTTACCTAAATGATCTCTAACCCAATTCTCCTCAATCGAGTGAGATTCTTCCTTAGTCCAGGCCCTCTCTCTTACCTCCAGGGTCTGGGGTTCCTGAGGGCCACCCTTAGCAGTAAAGACTGAAGCAAAGAAGGCATTAAATAACTGCACCTTCGCTGCATCTTCCATCACTGGAGCACCCACCTCATTCAGCAGCAGGCCCACATTTTCCCTAGTCTTTCTTTTTCTACTGATGTACTTGAAGAAGACCTTCTTATTGTCCTTGACATCCCTTGCCAGATCTAATTCCAAGTGGGCCCTAGCTTTCCTTATTTCATCCCTGCACACTCTGACAACACTCCTATACTTCTCCCAAATGGCCAGTCCATTTTTTCACATTCTGTAAACTTCCTTCTTCCATCTGAGTTTTTTCAGAAGCTCCTTGCTCATCCATGCAGGTCTCCTGCCTCTTTTGCTTGATTTTTTCCTCCTAGGGATGCAGTGATCTTGAGCTTGGATGAAGTGCTACTTAAATAACCAGCTCTCTTGCACCCTACTTCCTTCTAAAGCCTGAGCCCATGGGATTCCTCCAAGTAGGTTTTTGAAGAGGCTATTATTAAAATACACATACACTCAGCACAAGTTAGCTAGAACAAAAGAGGGGTTCGGGTGGTTTACTAAAAAAATTATTAATTACCCTATTCTTGACTTGAAAGGTCAGAAAAACCTTTCAACAAAGCAAAATTAGTTAAGAATTTAGAAAACAAAGCAAAAATGCTGATAGCATTAGGAAATGCACATGTGTTCACAAATAATTTGCTTATAGTTGCCTATCTGATTTTAAGACTACTCAAGTTTCAGAGTGAACAAAAACAAATGCAATCTTTATTAATTAATTCAGCCCTATTCAATATACAGCGTTATCAGTCAGGACAACTCCATCCAATCTGCTATGTTATTTTTTAATGCATGACTTCTTAGGAAATAAATCTGAGCTGTAAAATTTAGCTAAATGAATTACTGAGTTATTTAAGTGCTACACGCTGATGCCACCGTTTTTGATGCTGGATGACTAGAGCTAGGCCCCCAAAGGTACTGCTCTTGAAGATGGAACCAAAAAGCAAGAAAGCTTCTAGCTATACCTTCTTGTCTCACTTGTTATTTAACAACCAGTGTTACCCTTCTGCTGGTGTTTAGGCCGAGTCTGAATTGGGATAATATCAAATGGGAAAGGTAGGATGGGTTTAATTAGGATTTAATTCCTGACTACAGGAAGTATCAAAATGGCACAGGGTACACATAGCTCAATACAGTACAAATTTTGACTGGAGAAAAATCACTTCTGCTTACCTGTGTTATGAATTTGGTAGAAACTGAGAACTGCATATTATGCACAAAATATTAATGGCAAAAGGAAACACACCATATCATCCCATAATTTACTCATAGTTCAATTAATGTTTTAACTGTAATAGTCCATACTCTTTACTTAATATAGAAGCACATAAAAGCCCTAAAATACCTATAGAATAAAGCTTACTAATATTCCCTTTCTCTGGTGTTATGTTCACCCTTCCAGTGTCTCTTTGGAGCACAAGGCTGACAGTATTCTCTCTCTTTCAATAAGAAGGGGGTAAATTTTCAAGTCTTAATTATGAGACTTATGGGCATCTTGATACCTTCTTGATGAAAAGTGTTATGTTCATGGAACGGGTTTCTTCCTCCTCTGTCTCTAGTCTAGGGTGTTTTTCTGTGTGTTTTTTGAGGTTTTTTAAATGTGTTTTCTTATCACAGACCACTTCTTTCTCCCGAGCTGCCAGCTGAAGCCTTGGTCCCAGGCCTCCCAGTGCCCCCCACACAAAGGGCTATTGTTTGTCTGGCACTGACTGTGGGAGGTGGGGTGGATGGCGTCCTGCCCTCCTCACAGGGGCCATCCCCAGAGCTGAAGCTGGGGCAGGGAGGCAGCAGTGGTGAAACCCAGCTCAGGCCAAGGTGAGGCTGAGGCCCTGCACTGCTGGGTCAGCACATAGCTTGAAGGCTTCTACTGTTAACAGCAAAAATCACATATTCAGTGCACTACGCAAGCATTACACTCTCTTACAGGTGCAAGATACTTCCAGACAGCTAATCAGTAGCATATTTACCCTCTAACTGGCAAAGAAAAAGGCAATCTGGTGTATATATACCGAAGGACTTATGATACCCACTTTAGAAAACACTTCAGATTATGCATCAACCTATTTCCTTCCTATCCAAATCTGTCTTGTTGATTTTGCTCATTCTGCTATGGAAAAATGTTCTGTTGTCATTTTATTCAGAACACTGATTTACAAGATAAAGAGTAAAGAACTTTGTAAAGTTTCATCCATCCTCACAGTCCACCTGATCCAATAAGCCAAAAAGGTTGGGTTTTTAACCCTTTCACTTCATTCTGCCATGTTTTCAAATTCTGTCTTCTGTTCTCTCTTCATGTCCTTGATTTTCACTCACTTACAAATACCCTACGCTTTCTTTTTTTTTTTTTTTTTTCTGGTTTTGGCTGGGATAGAGTTAATTTTCTTCACAGTATCTTATATGAGGCTATGTTTTGGATTTGTGGTGAAAACAATGTTGATAACACATCAGTGTTTTAGTTACTGCTGAGCAGTGCTGGCACAGTGTCAAGGCCTTTTCCGCTTCTCACAACACCCCACCAGTGAGTAGGCTGGGGGTGCATGAGAAGTTGGAAGGGGACACAGCCGGGCAGCTGACTCCAACTGACCAAAGGGATAGCCCATACCACATGCCATTGTACTCAGCAGGAAGAGCTGCAGGTAAGAAGGAGGAAGTAGGGGGACGTTTGGAGTTATGTCGTTTATCTTCCCAAGTAACTGTGAAGTTATGTCGTTTATCTTCCCAAGTAACTGTGACACATGATGGACCCTGCTTTCCTGGAAACAGCTGAACACCTGCCTGCCAATGAGAAGTAGTGAATGAATTATTTTGTTTGCTTGAGTGTGTGGCTTTTGCTTTACCTGTTAAACTGCCTTAATCTCAACCCATGAGTTTTCTCACTTTTACACTTCCAATTCTCTCCCCCACACCAGTGGTAGAGACAAGAGAGTGAGTGGCTGTGTGGGGCTTAGCCACCCACTGGAGTTAATCCATAACACATACTTGGAGAACTATGTAGAACTGTGCCACAATATGCCTGAAAGCTTACTTCCCGTATCCCTTTTTCACCTTTCCACTAAGTATTGTTTCCAGTAGAAGTTGTATTGCTCAGGTTTTCCCAAGTTGAGTCACACTATGTATCTGCAAAGTTCTTTGTTTTGAAGTAATATTACAATGTGTCAGTACCTTTTTTGGTATTGAAAAAAATCATGATTGCCTCTTGAAGTAAGCGGAGTTTTTAAAATACTATAATTGTTTTGGTTTGTTTTTTTACTACCAAATTTGTTCTGATTTTGGTGTAGCTGGTTTTGGTTTAGTTTAAATCTTGATTTCCCTCATTTCCTCACAGAAATGGAAAACCATCTGGATGTATTAAGTTATGAGATAAGCTGAAGGAAATATTCATGAGTTGGGATTTTTTAGAGTTGTCTTTGGAATTGATTTAGCAAGGGAATAAAATTTATGCAAAGTACACAAGCATGTATTTAAATTTTATTTTATTCAGTGGGATACAAATATACTGGAACAGGTCACCAAGTCAGCCACCAATTTGATGTGCATATCTTCTTTACAGTGAGTTCATAAATAACACCTGAAAGGTTTTTAAATTAAAAAAAAAAAAGGGGCCAGATTTTATTAGAGTATGAGGTAGAATAATTAGTTTTTTAAACAAAAAGAACTTAAAGTGACCCAGCAAGCTAGAATAAAAGGTATTCATACATAGGTTTTTCCTCCTCCATGGCATCTCTGTAGATTAGTTCTCGTTTCTGGGCTTGGTTTCTTGGCTAACTGTGCAGTCACCCTGGTGCCTAGGGAGTTCTTTCCAACACTGATCCTGGCTGTCTTATCTGTACTCCTCTCCAGTAATCTTCTGCATAAGCTGCAGTCTGTTTTTTCACTGCCTTTTTCTCCTGTTTGCTACACCGATGTGCAGAGGCTTCCACCTAAGTCTTGTTCACTAGGGAAGAAACAATCTTCTTTTGTCTTTTCTTTTCTTAAAAGGGACATATCAACTGATACCAACAAAAAACTGTGATTCTTTTTGTTACCTACATCTTTTAAGTGCTCTGATGGGTGGGTGCGATTATTCCATGCTGCTCATTTTTGTTTTTTTTAAAATGATGTTGCTGGTGTCAGTAACTAACTCATTTATAAGCCTCTCTCTTTTCTACCTGGCCCATGACTGTGCAGCCTTCTAGCCGTATTAGTTTATTGTCTTATTGCATAATATCATCAAATACTTTGAATATTCCTAAAAAAATTTTGAAGGTACTGTTGATCTTGAGTCATAACATATGTTTACTATTACTACAATTACTCTTAATTAGCACATTGAAGATTTTTTTTTAAAGGATATTCTCTTAGTCTCTCTAAATCTCTTATGCCTGTAAGAAATGTATGTGTGTATTTGTGCTTTTAAGAAATTTCATTAAGCAAAGCTGTAAAAGGGCTATAGTTATTGATGCAGTCCAACAATTAAATACACAGACTGTTAAAATCTATTTATGCATTTGGAGGCATATAGTTGTGATTGGAGACTTATGAATATTTAATATATGGTGATTTTTTGACTTTTTGACTAGGTAGATAAAATTTTGAAACATTTTTAATGTGAACACACTTCATATGTTTCGGTTGTTGGGCTCTAGGTTCAATGCACATAAGCTATAGTTGCTTTTGTGTTATTACGGTTGGTGTGTTGGAAGGTTTTCAAGGGATTTGCATTCTCAGAACACTGGCTTATTATATTTATAAATCATTGAGTCAAAATTAAAACAAGAACTGAACTCTGAAATACATCAAAACTCCCAGGGTCCAACTCCCTCTCCCTGAAGAACAATCAAAAATCTCTTGTGTTAATGGCTTGTTCAAAATTAGAAGAGTTATTCTGGAAAGTAAACTAAATAATCAAAAGTAAACTAAATAGTCAACAATCATCCTCTGCCCTGCATTGAACTTTCTGCCTATTTTGCAGGCAAGATGACCAATGTCCAGGATGGATTCCAAATGAACCATAGGTTAAAAGTAATTTGCAAACCACTTAAACTTCTTTATTTGGAGCTCCTGACCTAAACTACTGTACATAAATGAAATGTATGAGCATGAATGTACAGACCAATAATTTGTCCACATAATAATGGACAGAACATGAAAATTCTAAAATGAAATGGCGTGGTAAAAAGCCTGAATGTATCACATTCTTTGATTATACAATGCTTCTTTAACACCTTACATTACTAGAAATAATAAATTCAATTGGCAGAATGGTGGGCACTCATCTGAAAGCAAAGGCTGCAGCTCTGGCTACCCCAGCGGTGGCCAATGTCTCTACCCAATCGGAGCTGCTGAAGGGAGAGGCTGCAGTGCAGACTTCAGACTGCAGGAGGTGCCTAGAAATTTTCTCCTGGGGCAGGCATAGTCAGCAGACTCCTGAAAAAGGTGTGCCCAGGTAGAGGACCTCCTGCAGCGGGTTGCTGAGCTGCAAGCAGTAGTGAGGAGTCTGCACAACATCAGGGAGTCTTAGAAGGACTTAGATAGCTGATTCTAAGCACAGGCTGCAGTGGACCCACAGCCAAACAGCCAAAAACTCCCCCACTGGCACACACAGAAGCGAGGGTGGCAATAATGCAGAATGGAAGCTTACAATGGCAAGGACCAGCAGGAGGAAGAGAATCCCCCTGTAGCCTGATGTGCCCTTGCAGAACTGTTTCACCACTCTGTAGACTGAAGAGGAAAGACTCATTACATCAGGAGAGATTCTGGATCTGAGTAAGGCAATCTGATCTGCTCCCCATATAACAACCAACACAACTAAGAAAAGGTGATGGGTGATAGTAGTAGGTGACTCTTCTGAAAGGTACAGAGGCACCCATTTGCTGACCTAACACACTCTCAGGACAGGTGCACTGCTTACTGGGGACTCGTATCATGGATGTCATGAAGAGACTTCCAAGCCTCGTACAGTCCAATGACTATTGTCTGCTACAGTTGTTTCACATGAGAAGTCTGAGGAGTATCAAGAAGGATTACAGAGACCTGGGAGCAATGGTAAGGGACTCCAGAGTGCAGGTAGTTTTTTCATCAGTCCTCCTGGTCAAAGGGAAGGGTTTTGACAGGGCCACTTGAATCTGGTGAATCCACAAATGGTTACGGGACAGGTTCCACTGTCAGAGGTTTGACTACTTAGACCACGGGACTCGCTTTAAGAAACCTGACTGATGGGGTCCATCTGTCAGAGAAGGGGAAGAGCGTCTTTGGAGAGGCTTGCCAAGCTGGTAAAGAGGGCTTTGAACTAAAGTTGAAGGGGAGTGGAACCTCAGTCCATCCCACTCCTACCAGCATGATGTCAATGCCAGCAATAGAAGCCCAGAGCCTGGAGAAGGATCACAGGTCAGCAAGAGAGCACCTGGAGTCCAGCACAAAGGAATTCCAGCCACTCCAGGAAGTAAGTCATCTTCACCAGACTTCCTCTATGAGAAAAAATGTAGCATGGGGAACAAAGAAGAGGAGTTAGGGACATGTGCATGCCTGCAGGGCTATTGTCTCATTAGCATCACGGAGACATGGTAGGATGGGTGCTACGACTGGAATGTTGGAATGGAAGGATACAGGCTCTTCAGGAAGGAAAGGCAGGGGAGACGAGGAGGGGGTGTTTTCCTCTATGTCAAGGACCAGCTGGAGTGCATGGAGCTCCAACTGGCGATGGATGAGGAGCCGACCAAGAGTTTATGGATTAAAGGGAGGGTAGGGAGAGGTGATATTATAGCGAGGATGTGCTGCAGGAAGGAAGACTGAGCTGATAAGGCCCTCTATAGACAGATATGAGCAGCCTCATGTTCACAAGCCCTGGTCCTCATGGGGGACTTCAACCACCCCAATATCTGTTGAAGGGACAACGCAACAGGGCATAAGCAATCCAGGACGTGTCTAGAACATGTCAATGATTACTTCCTTTTCCAAGTGACAGAGAAGCCAATGAGAAGTGTCATGCTGGACCTTGCTCTCACCAGCAAGGAGGGGCTGGTGGGGAATGTGAAGCTCAAGGGCAGCCTTGGCTGCAGTGACCATGAAATGGTGGAGTTCAAGATGCTTAGGGTGGCGAGGAGGGTGCACAGAAGCTCACTACCCTAGTTTTCAAGACAGCAGACTTGGGTTTCTTCTGCTTGGTGGGGTACCATGTGATACAGCTCTGGAGGGAAGAGGGGCCCAGGAAAGCTGGTTAGTATTCAAGGATCACTTCCTCCAAGCTCAGAAGCGATGCATCCCAACAAAGAGGAAGTCAGACAAAAATGTCAGGAGGCTGCATAGATGAACAAGGAGCTCCTGGACAAACTCAATCAGAAAAAACCAAACTTACAGAAGGTGGAAGTAAGGACAGGTAGCTTGGGAGGAACACAGAGAAATTGCCTAAGCACCCAGGGATTAGGTTAGGAAATCTAAAACCCTAACAGAATGAAATCTGGCCAGAGACATCAAGGGCAACAAGAAAAGCTTCTATAGGTATGTCAGTGACAAAAGGAAGACTAGGGAAAATATGAACCAACTCCAGAAGGAAATGGGAGACCTGGTTACTTGCAATATGGAGAAGTCTGAGGTACTTAATGACTTTTTTGCTTCAGCCTTTTCCGGCAAGGGCTCTAACCACACTGCTCAAGTCACAGAAGGCAAAGGCAGGGACTGGGAGAATGATGAACCACCCACTGTAGGAGAAAATCAGGTTTGAGACCATCTGAGGAACCTGGAGGTGTACAAGTCCATGGGACCTGATGAGACCCATCCGTGGCTCCTGAGGAACCTGGTGGATAAAGTTGCTAAGACACTATCCATCATTTTTGAGAAGACATTGCAGTCCAGTGAATTTCCTACAGACTGGAACAGGGAAAACATAACCTCATATTTAAAAAGGGAAAAAAAAGGAAGACCCAGGGAACTACAGGCCAGTCAAACTCCTGTTCCCTGCAAGGTCGTGGAGCAGGTCCTTCTGGAAACTATGTTAAGGCACATGGAAAATCGAAGGGATTGGTCACAGCCAACATGGCTTCACGAAGGGCAAATCGTGCCTGACAAATCTGGCGGCCTTCTATGACGGCATTACAGCATTGGTGGATAAGGGAAGAGCAACTGATATCATCTACCTGACTTCTGCAAAACATTTGACACTGTCCTGTGTGACATCTTTGTCTGTAGTTTGGAGAGACATGGATCTGACAGATGGACCCCTTGGTGGGTAAGGAATTTGCTGGATGGTCGCACTCAAAGCGTTGACGTCAATGGCTCGATGTCCAAGTGGAGACCAGTGATGAGTGGCATTCCTCAGGGGTCGTTATTGGGACCGGTGTTGTTTAACATCTTTGTCAGAGACATGGACAGCGGGATTGAGTGCACCCTCAGAAAGTTTGTTGATGACACCAAGCTGTGTGGAGCGGTCGACACGCTGGAGGGAAGGGATGACATCTAGAGGGACCGGGACAGGCTTGAGAGGTGGGCCTGTGCAAAACTCATGAAGTTCAACAAGGCCAAGTACAAGGTCTTACACTTGGGCTGGGTCAATACCAAGCACAAATACAGGCTTGGAGGAGAATGGATTAAGAGCACCCCTGAGAAGAAGGACCTGGGGGTGTTGGTGGATGAAAAGCTCAACATGAGCCAGCAATGTGCACTTTCAGCCCAGAAAGCCAGCTACATCCTAGGCTGCATCAAGAGAAGTGTGGCCAGCAGGTCGAGGGAGGTGATTCTGCTACTCTACCCTGTTCTGGTGAGACCCTACCTGGAGTACTGTGTCCAGTTCTGGAGCTCCCTGCATAAGAAGGACATGGACCTGTTGGAACAGGTCCAGAGGAGGGCCACAGAAATGACCAGAGGGCTGGAGCACCTCTGCTACGAAGACAAGCTGAGAGAGTTGTGGTTGTTCAACCTGGGGAAGAGAAGGTTCTCAGGAGACCTTATAGTGGCCTTCCAGTACCTAAAGTGGGCTTACAAGAAACCTGGTGAGGGACTTTTACAAGGGCATGTAGTGATAAGATGGGGTTAATGGGTTTAAACTGAAAGAGAGTAGATTAAGATTAGATATTAGGAAGAAATTCTTTACTGTCTGGGTGGTGAGACACTGGAACAGGTTGTCCAGCAAGGCTGGTCTGGTTGAAGTTGTCCTGCCCATGGCAGGGGGGTTGGAACTAGTTGATCTTTAAGGTCCCTTACAACCCAAACCATTCTACGATTCTATGAGCAGGCTGCTGTTCTTTTGGAACTATGTATAAAGATTTTCTTAAAATGAAAGACTGCCTGATATAAAGAGAAAAGAGGCTTTGATTTCAAATGGCACTATCCTATATTTTCATGACCTTGATTCATTACTATGTGGACAAAGTTAAAGTCAAGATAGTGCTGAAAGGTGTACTATCTGTTAAGCTCAGAGTGATTAATAACAAGACAAGATATCAGGTATCTCAGCGCTGAGAACCCATTAACTTGGGAGAAAGCTGAAAAGCCAGAGGGAAGAAATAAGTCATAGTAACAAAAGGAGATGAAGAAGCAATGCAGTTCTCTTGACTATAGATTGATATGCTCCTGTAGCCATGCTTTGTGTCAGAAGGAATTTCAAATTACTGCTCTTGTACACTGTGGCTTTACATTTGAATAAACTACCACAAATTGACCAGTAAACACTAAGGGCTTAAATAAGAGAAAAATAGCAGATGTCAGCAGCAAACTAAAGCAATGATTCTCTAGAGTGAGTTCATAAAAACAACAAGAAAAGTTCAAATATAGGAAAACTAATGGCAGTAATTTTTCCCTATTAACATATTTTAAAAAAAGGAATTGAACTGTATTGATTAGAATTGCATTTGTACAATATATGTTAAATCAATAAAACATGTACAGAATTTCTTTTTTTTTCAGACTCTAGAATGTTGAATCCACTCATCGTAATGTCAGAATAAAACTATTACAAGTTTACCTTCTGCAAGGATATCCATTGAATAAAAGGAAAATATTTAGAATGAATTAATGTCAACAACATATATATATAATTTGCTTTACATTTCTAACTTCTCTGTATTTGCAGTGATTTCTGTAATTTAAAAAAAAACTTTTTTCCTCACATAGCACAGCATGTCTTTACAGGAATGAACTCTGTGTATGATTTCTTGTATTAATAGGCATCCACACAAGTTTCTGTGTTGTACAACACTAACAGAATATATTAAGGCTTTTTGTATCTTGAATAAAACTGGTTTCAGTAACAGTTCTGATTATGTTTGCTTTTTATAAAGCAATAGCAACAAAACACACTACTGATATAAGCAAAGCATTCTTTAGTTGTCAAGTGTTGATAAAATGGTGCCTGCTAAGTTGTCTTCTACAAAATTAATTGAGTAGAGGGTACCTGCTGATTTTAAAGGCCAATAATAACAGTAAGAAACTGTGAAACTGTAGTTTTTTGTACTGAACACTTCTTAAGCTCTTTATTCCTGCAGCGAAATAGATTTCTTTTGGACAATTCAAATGATGAGTGTATGCCTACAATCTATATTAATATACAGTAATGGAACACCTCAAGGTAGAGTGATCGGATCTTTCATGGACATCTCAAAGGACTGACAGTTCTAAGCATCGAAGACTCAGTTTGTAGATATGGAGAGGAAGCAGAGACTGCAGCCTAGAGCTCATGCAAGCTTCTACGTTGGTGGCAGGACTTTGGCAACTAAGTTCTCTCCGTATCCAAAACTGTGACAAAATGCCCTCTGAACAGCTACCGCCTAATCATCCTGGGGTGCATTAAAAAAAAAGTGTGGCCAGCAGGTGGAGGCAGGTTATATTCCCCCTCTACTCTGCCCTGGTGGGGACACATCTGGAGTACTGTGTCCAGTTCTGGGCTCCATGGTTCAAGAAAGACAAGGAACTACTGGAGACAGTCTAGGGGAGGGCTATGAAGATGATCAAAGGGCTGGAGCACCTCTCCTATGAGGAAAGGCTAAGAGACCTGAGTCTGTTTAACCTGGAGAAGAGAAGACTGAGATCAATGCTTATCAGTATCTAAAGGGTGGGTGTCAAGAGGATGGGGCCAGACTCTTTTCACTGGTGCCCAGTGGCAGGACAAGAGGCAATGGGCACAAACTGGAACACAGGAAATTCTGTCTGAACATAAAGAAAAACTTCTTTACTTTGTGGGTGACAGAGCACTGGAACAGGCTGCCCAGAGACGTTGTGGAGTCACCTTCTCTGGAGATATTCAAAACTGACCTAGATGCGCTCATGTCCAACGTGCTTTAGGTGAACCTGCTTTGGCAGACAGGGTGGACCAGATGATCTCTGAAGGTCCCTTACACCCCCTACAATTCTATGATTCTCTGTGATTCTGTGATCAAGGCACCCACATGCTACAGGCATCATGATTTTGGTGTCCTATATTTGTCTAACATGTAGATGTCATATTTAGGCTCGAGCCACCCCAGTTTGATGTGGTCACTGCCTGTCTTCAGTGGTGTAACTGAGATAACAGAGCTAAATGACATTTATTCACTTCCAATTGAAGTAACATACACCAAGGGCATCAGCTTATCTTTTTTTTTTTGACACTCTAATGCTACTATACCCATGTTCAGTGAAGATACAAGAATTAGTAACCTCTCTAAATTCCCCAAAGGTTCTACAAGCTATACACGTTAGAGAAATTCTTGCATATCAGTCTGAAAGAATTCACTCCACACAATGAGAAACAAGTTATAGGCAATCACAGTTAATTTTAACAAAACTGAACTATACCCACCTACCGTGGAGAAGATCACATTACTTGCACAAAAACTTAATGCAGAATGCTTGTATGTTTGGTTCACAAAATTTTGTCTAGTGTTTAAAACAAATATTCAGAAAATATCTCTATATAGAAATATAATTACAGTGTTTTAATACTATTGGTGGACATAATACATTACTGTACTGAGGAACATCATTGTGTTAAATACTTAATGATTACTAAATGTATGTCATTAAATCAAGTTTAATTTGTTGTAAATAATCCCATCACACAGTACAAAATTAATTTAAAACTGAAGTACAGAAATAGATGTGGGTTTTTTTGCATAAAACTAAATAGAAGTTCAAGCCATTTGTTCCTCTAACACAGTAAAGCCATGGTTGTCTTTCAGCTGCAATTCAGTCCATTCAGAACGTATTTCTTGCAGTTCTAAAAGTTTATTCATTTACAGAATGTTATTTGACCTGGGGTTTTCAATTTTTTGTAAATGATCACTGAAATAAATCCATAAAATCATGTTAGTCACACTGAAAAATGAGTTTGATACAAATGAGAGTCTATAATCACAAATTATAAAAATGTGTTGGGGACAGTTTTTTGCTATGGAATACAGATTTCAAAATACTTCGGAAAAGTAGGATGCAATCCAGTGAAACATGCGGAGTCTACAATTACATAAGAATACTCATCTATGCAATAACTGGCTAAATAACAGTATTTAGAAAAGAGTTTCATGCTTTTAGAGCACCACAAAAATATGTCAATCAGTAATTTCTTGCTGTTGCAAAAATTACTTGTGTAAATGGAAATATTTTCTCTATAAATAAAAAAGTATGTTCTGCAACCTGTGAAATGTTCTCTCTTCTACTTGTTTTCTTTATGCATAGTTTCTAACCTGGGGTCATAGAACAGTTTGGGTTGGAGAGAACCTCTAAGGATCATCTAGTCCAACTCTCCTGAAATGAGCAGCGACATCTTCAACTACATCAAGTTGCTCAGACCCTTGTCCAACCTGATCTTGAATGTTTCCAGGGACAGAATATCTACCACCTCTCTGGGCAAACTGTCCCAGTGTTTCACTACTCTCATTGTAAAAAATTTCTTCATTGTACCTAGTCTAAATCTATCCTCTTTTAGTTTAAAACCATTATCCCTTGTCCTATCACTACAGGCCCTGCTAAAATATTTGTCCCCATCTTTCTTATAAACCCATTTTAAGTACTGAAAGGCCACAATAAGATCTCCCCAGAACTTTCTTTTCTCCAGGCTAAACAACCCCAACTCTTTCAGCCTGTACTTGTAGGAGAGGTATTCCAGCCCTCAGATCATTTTTATAGCCCTCTTCTGGACCTGCTCCAACAGGTCCTAGGTGCCTGCCAAACTGGGTATAAATTTGTAAAGTCCTAAAGACTCAGAAACTGCCCTTAATCCTATGTGGCACTGTTGTAGTTATGAGCAATGGACACACATGACAGGTTTGAAATAACCCGAACTTGTAGAGGTTTCTGTGATTTATACTATCAAATATGAGAAAATTATACTAATTCACCATATTCAGACAAACAATTTGCACTTTACTCCCACTTTTTTCGATTAGCTATGTCAATAGATAATCAACAGCCATCGATAGGAAAATTTGAGTGGGATTATGCAATTTTTTCTTGCTATGATCATATAATTTGAATATATTTTCTACATCAGTACTGCACTATTCCTTTTATTCTTGACTATATTAACTCCTGCAGTGCAGAAAAATAGAAAAAGTGATATGTAGGTGTCATAGTTGGTATTTAGGAATGCTTGGCCATCAAATCTCAACTGGAAAACTTTGAAGCTGTCTGTGTAGGCAAACTGGAGGAAGAAAAAGAACAGTACGCGATTACTGACAATGAGTTCTTGACTTAAGGAACCAGTAGGCCGGCTGTTGGTGTTACAAAGAGTCAGCTTGTTATTTTGCTACTATTGAAGCAATACACTCTATGATGAAAAAACATAGGAGGTCAGAACACTGTATCTTTACAATGTCATGAAGTTGATCGCACAAGATGACAAACCCTTGACTTCCTATATAAAGAAAGGACCTAGATAAGCATAGTTTTAGGGAAGAAAATAAAAATAGTATCTTACTGAGTTTCAGGTGGTTATAATTAATATAGTACTTCAACAAGATGAGAAGCAAAAATTCTAGATTTGTACATAGTCTAGGCATAGCAATTTGTTAGTTATATCGCTGAGGCAATTTTGAATTTGCACATGTCAGAATCACCTACATATCATGCAGTTTGCTTGCCAGATGATCAACGTATGGGGTGCTATATGTCACTAGATGCCTGACAATTGCAATTTAAATACCAATTGTAATAAATTAAGGGGTTCAGATTCAATTATTCCAAAGAGCAGAGAAGAAGAAATTAATGGAAGTCATTCTCAATGCTGTTTAGCTTTTTAAAAGATCAAATGGAAAATGTCAAATAATCAAGATATTTGCAAGCACCTGGAAGACAATAAAGATAGCATATAAAAGCAAATATAAAAGACAACATGGAGTTGTAAGCTACAAATCTTGTCAACCCAGTCTAGGTTTATGAAGGACAACAAGTCTTATAATGCCATTTATATTAAATTCAGTAGTGCATTTGACATTGTTTTCCATAAATAGTTGAAGAAAACATAATCTGGTTCTATCTCAGTTAGATTACTGGCCCAGTTTAAAAAAAAAGTGGAAAAAAGAAAGTGAATCGTTAGAGAAAGTTCTGCTTAAAGAACAAGAAATATCAACAGTTTAGTGAACATGATTTACAAAGGCAATTTGAATGAACTTGAGTTCAGCTTAAGAAAAAGAAAGGCTCAGGGACAACGTGATGGCAATTTTCAAGTATAAGAAAGACTTCAAGATTTTCTTTCTAAGAAAATCCTGTAACAGCTCGAATGACCAAAATAGAGTAATCCTTTCCATGGACAGGGTCAGCATGGAGTGCTGCACACTGCTTGGAAGACTATTCAATGCCGCATAATTGGGGGTTATCCGAATCTACAGTGATATAAGATTATCTATAATATTTTCTTTTTCTTTATTTTGCTAGCAATGGTAGATATAATTTTAAAGTATCATTTAGCATGAGACTTTACAGAGTCCAAGCGCCTTTCTTCCTGGAGTCATAACAGACCAGCACCTCCTGGTAAAAAAATACCTTAGTGATAGGAAGTGTTAAAAAAAAAGACAAGAGGAACACTGACTAAGAATTATATGGTAGTTACCTTGTAGCAGCTTAACAAAAGAAAGTATTTTTTTCTTATGAGGAACGTAACAGGTTTAGCTGATTCTGCACTGGAGAAGGCAGACAGAGTAGATGATATTGGGATGAAATTGTTATATTTCTTTGATTTTTGTCAGTGAGGATGCAAGTCAGGCATCATGTGCTAACCAGGATCAAACTGATATGACTTTTACAATAAGGGAAATTTAACAAAAATGTTATGTAGTCAATTCAAAACTACTAGCAAGCTATCAGGTTCTCTGAAGGCTTCAGGGAAATTTTCATTATTCAGACAAGTTTTCAAATATATTTCTTTCATTTCATAATGGGTGAGGTCACAGGTCTTTGTTTAAAGTGGACTGCTTACATTTTTCAATGACAAAAAAGGTTACAATGCAATAACTTGTTCTATAATACAACCTGTAGGTTGTACTTAGTTGGCATAAAGGAATCTGTATTTGTCAGCATATACATGAGAGAGATTTTGTGCTAAATCAAAAATTATATAATTGCTGTGCTGTAGGCTGTTCTTTTAATGATTATGCATATTAGGATGTATGCCATATGTCATCAACTCTTTTGATCACAAGAACTAGAGATTAAGTCTGCACATCAACATAAAGGAAATTAAGGTCCTCATCTAGCTTCACAACACTGAAAAACTAGATGATGTTGAAAAGTCAGCTAGATCTGTGCATTGCCACTGAATAACTGAAAAATTTGTGGGATAATTTAGCTAGGTTGACAATATAACTTGTAAAATGTACATGGATGACAATACAGATTAATTTAAGTTCTGTTTTGGGACATTAAAAACTCATCTCTCTATTAAAGAGAAAAAATATTTTGAATGAAATGTTTTATTTATTTTTCAAAACCAGTTTTATGTAACATGCAGAAGATAAGAAAATTGCAGTCATCGGAACAAACACACATCTCAACACTTTCCACATGAGCCTGGATGAACGATTTTGCTGATATAAACTGACAAAATAGAGTTTTGAATATTGAGAACAGCAGCACAACTGTATGCTTTTTTAAGCACAAATATGCTGGTCCAGGCATCTGTATGTCAGGTAGTAGATGGCTCAAACCTATTTTCGCTGGCCAGATAATATATACATAAATGGCTGAAGCGAAGGTTGATGAAACATTACATGGACATGCTCAAGACAAATCTTTAGTGGAGTGGCAGCAGTACTACCACAATATGGAAAACTAAAAGGCTAAGGGGAATTTGCCGAGTCAGAGAACCTATATTGATGCTACCAAGGCCTTCCAGCAAAAACTTCAAGCTGCATGGATAAAAGATACCATTCAAAGTGACTGCAATAAAAAGTACAAAATATTTTTATGGCATTTATTTTACTAATTGGCTACAAAATTGTACCATAAATTACTATGGCTACAAATTACAATGGCTACAAACATGAGACTAATTTGTCATGAAGAAGGCACAAAACTGAATCTTCCTATACTGAATTAGTAATGGCTCTGCAAAAGTTTCCTGGAAATCCCGTCTGTCTAAAGAAACAGAAGAAACAGCTTGAGATTTAGGATATTCTGATGGAAGTCTGGCACTGCAGAGATTTGGAGGAGGGCGGGGAGGAGGGAAGAAAGAATATTCAGAATGAGTAAAATTTACAGAAGTTGTGGCAGGGAAATATAGCCCAAACTATCTAATTTTTGCGGAACAAAGTGTTTGTGGACTGGTCCCATTTTTATTTTAAAGATTTTTTTTTTTATCACTCTTTGGAAAAGCCTAGTAACATAAATGCTACAATCAAATTTGCTAAGCAAATTTAACTACTACCATTTCTGCCTGCATGTTAATGATGTGATTTAAAGTTGGTTTTGTAAATCTGACCTACCATGTGAAGAAAGCCATCACAAGATGAATTTGTGAGGATGAAGCCAAGTGAAATAACACATATTCACATTAAGAAAATATTTGCCTCATTATCATGTGTGCTGCTGGCACGTTATTTTTTGGCATATAGTAGACAATAGGTAGTTTGATGTGAAAGCTTTTATAGATAACTAACCTCATTACAACTTATGGATATGATACAGGGACTCTCCTGCCAAGAAATACTAACTTATTTATTTTACTACTGTGTACAAGTCAGCAGTGACACCATTGCCTTTTACTTCTTATGGTTACTATAGCAACCAGATTATCATGTTAACCTTTTGTTATTATTCATTTCTTTCTTTTATATTTTAACTAAGGATCTTTATGTATTTTATCCTTCTTTAATAAAGATCAATAAACTTTTAAATAATCCTTAGTTTGTTCTACGACATCAACAAGTTCTTAGATAATCCCTGGTTTCTTCTACAGCAGAGTCTATTACAGTTTTCTTTAGTTGTATAATTTAGTCTTCTTTTTCAGTATTTATTTCTCTCCAATCATTTCAACTGCCCTTTCAGACTCCCTTTATCCAAATAATATTCATTAAGGACACATATGAGAATGATACTGAGTGAGCTGAATTGATAATATTACATGGTTCTAACAGGAGTACATTATACTGAAAATGTGATGCTACTTGGTGGCACAAATTTGAATTGGAGGTCCTGAACTCAATAAAAAATCAAACCAGAATGAGTAGGTCTTTCCCGCTTGTTTAGTTGCCACAAATGCAGGCAACTAAAAACCTTCTGTTGATAATACTGGTTAGAGTTGCTTCACAGACCAACAGACCCTTTTTTGGGAATCCAGCACGCTAGGGTGTTTTTCTGAAGTACCTGTGCACAAATACACACAGCATGGGAAATAAGACAAAAAAATGGAAATCTGTGTGCTGTTGTAGGGCTATGATCTTGTTGGCATCACAGAGACTTGGTGGAATGGCTCATATAACAAGTGTTTCAGTGGAGGAATACAGGCTCTTTTATCAAGGACAGGGAAGATTCCTTATGCAGGAGTTGCTCTCTATGTGGGAAAACAGCTAGAATGCATGGAGCTGGATATGGATGATGAGCTGAGTGAGAGATTATGGGTGAGAATGAAAGAGTAGACTGGTATGGGTGACTATAGTGTGTGCCTGCTATAGGTTGCCTGACCAGGAAAAACAAGTGGATAGTGCCTTCTCCAGATGGCTAGAAGCAGTCTCACATTCACAGGATCTTGTCCTCATGTGGAACTTCAACTAGCCTGATATCTGCTGAATGAAAAACATAGCAGGGCATAAGCAATTAAAGAGATTCTTGGGGAGCATTAATAACAATTTCCTGACCCAAGTCATAGAGGGGCTAATCAGGAGAGGTACTCTGGTGAACCTCACACTCACAAACAAGGATAGGCTTATTGGGGATTTGAAGACTGAAGGCAGGCTTGGCTCAAGTGATCATGAAATGATATATTTCAGGATCCTGAGAGGAAAGAGAAGGGAAAAATGCAAGATCAAAACGCTGGACTTGAGGAGAGCAGATCTGGCCTCTTCAAGGATCTGCTTGGAAGAAACCCATGGGATAAGGCCCTGGAGGGAAGAGAGGCCCACAACAGCTAGGTAATATTCATGCATCACCTCTTCCACACTCAAGAGTGGTCCATCCCAACCAGCAGGAAGTCAAGCAAAAAATGCCAGGTGGCCTGCATGGATGAATAAGGAGATCCTGGCAAAACTCCAACATAAAAAGGAAGGATACAGAGGGTGGAAACAAGGACAGGTAACCTGGGAAAAATACAGAGTCAGTGTCCGAGCACACAGAGACACAGTTAGCAAAGCCAAGGACCCTGTGTAATTGAACCTGACCAGAGATGTCAAAGGAAACAAGAAGGACTTCTGTAAGTACATAGGTGACAAAAAGAAGAGTTGAGAAAACGTGGGCCCACTGCTGAATGGGGCAGGGGAGGTGGTGACACTTAACATGGAAAAGTTTGAGGTACTGAATGTTCTTTTCACCTCAGTGTTTACGAATAAAAACATCTTTCAGGAATCCCAAGCTCCAGAGGCCAGGGAAAAAGTAAGGATCAAGGTGGAAGAGGATCAAATCAGGGAATACTTAAGCAAACTGAACAAACAAAACCCCACAGATCCAGATTAGGTGTGCCTGTAAGTGTTGGGAGCTGGCTGATGCCATTTCGAGGCCACTCTCAATAATCTTTGAAGGATCACGGCAATTATGAGAGGTGCCTGAAGACTGGAGGAAAGAAAACGTCACTCCTGTCTTCAAGAAGGGTAAGAAGGAATACCTGGAGCACTATAAACTGGTCAACTTCACCTCGATCTATATGAACGTGATGGAGCAGCTAATCCTGGAAACCATTTCCAGGCACATGAAGAACAAGAAGATTGATCAGGAGTAGCCAGCAGGGATTCACAAAGGAGAAGTCATGCATGACCAACCTGATAACCGTCTGCAATGAAATGACTGGCTTGGTAGATGAGGGGAGAACAGCATATATTGTCTACCTTGACATTAGCAAGGTTTTTGGTAGGATGTCCCACAAGATCCTCATGAAAAAGCTGATGAAGCATGGGCTAGATGAGCAGATAGTGAGGTAAACTGAAAATTGAATGACTGGCCAGACCCAGAGGAAGATGATCTGTAGCATGAAGTCTATTTGGAGGCCAGTAACGAACAGTGTACTCCTGTGGTCAACAGTGGGTCCAGTCCTGTTTAACATCTTCATTAATGGTCTGGCTGATGGGGCAGAGTGTATCCTCATCAAGTTTGCAAAAGATATTAAAACAGAGAGTGCCTGATACAGCAGGGTGTTGTGCTGCCACCCAGAGGCACCTCAACAGGCTTGAAAAATGGGCTGACATGAACCTCATGAAGTTCAACAAGTGGAAGTCCCAAATCCTGCACCTGGGGAGGAATAACCCCAAGCACTAGTACATACTAGAGGCTGATCAACTGGAAAGCAGCTTTGCAGAGAAGAACCTGTGAGTCCTGGTGGACACCAAGTTGAACATGCACCAGCAATGTTCCTTTTGCCACTAAGGCTGATGTTACCCTGGGCTATGTTCAAGAGAAGTATGGTCAACAGATCAATGGAAGTGACCCTTCTCCTCTACTCAGTACTGGTACTTAGGCCACACCTGGAGTACTGTGTCCAGTTCTGGGCTCCCCAGCATAAGAGAGACATGGACATAGTGGAGAAAGTCCAGCAAAGGGCCGCTAAAATGATTTACAGACTGGAGCATCTCTCCTATGATTAAAGCCTGAGACAGCTGATCCTAGAGAATAGAAGGCTTGGGGAGTAACTCATTAATTTATATAAATACCTGAAGGGAGCGTGCAAAGAAGACAGAGCTATCCACTGTGCCTACTGACAAGACCAGAGGCAATGGGCTTAAACTGAAACACAGGAGGTTCTGTCTGAATATCAGGAAAAGCTTTTTCACAGTGACAGTAACAGCACTGGCATATGTTGCCCAGGGAAGTTCTAGAGTCTACATCCTGTGAGATACTCAAAAGCCATCTGGACATGGTCCTGGGAAACTGGGTCTAGGTGTCCCTGCTTGAGCATGGGGTTTGGTCCAGATAACCTCCAGAGGTCACTTTCACCCTAAACCATTCTGTCATTAATTTTACAATTAGTCAGGTTGTTTGTTTCACAAGCTGAGGTTTTAGTTCTACAGAACATTCACAGTACCACAATTACAGAAGTCTTTCAAACCCCACTTAGAAAACAAAACATTGTATTTCTTCTCACACTGTATTTTGCTAGACTATAAAAAGAAAGTTCATATGGTCTTGTCTTCACTCCTTTGAGTTTTACTTGCCCAACTTCATTTTTCTTGCATGCAGATAAGCAGAACTTTACAGAATATATGTCAGTTGAGTTTCTTACTTCAGTGCTGCACTTTGTAAAGATGTGAATACCTCCATATGTCAGTTGAAAATACCTTGAGTAAAGTGTCACAAGATCGCAATTGCCTTTTCCGTGATGGTACTGTACTGGTAGGTCTGTGCAGGTTTCTTTGAGATCAGTCAAAATACATAGGTTTTCCTATCTATTGATGAGCTTATGGGTTTAACAGATACTTTTTTTCTTTCCAGCTCTTTAAAAGTATAACATTTAATGCTTTTATTATTCCGGTCTTCCAGGTCACCTAAATCTTCCTGTAAAACATTTCTAATTCTCCTTTTTATTGACAGAGCATTCTAACTGGTATATTTAGCAACTTTCATTACCACAGCTTTACCTTCTGTACTCAAGTCATTAATGGCTTGTTGTTAAGTCACTGCTGATCATCCCTCATGCATATTTGCACACATCCCTTCCCTAAGAGCCAGTCTTTGTAAGTTTACATTTCCAAATGTAGTCACCTTTCTACGTGGTTTTCTGATACAGATTTGCAAACCACAATGCTTTTGAATGTTCATAGATGAATATTTTATTTGATTTCTGTAGCTTTTTCACCAGATGTTTGTAATATTAAGGAAGGTCGAGATTATACATTTTCCTAGGAGAAGCTGCAGTAAAATCACTATGGGCATAAAATAGTTCAAATTTACACTCATTTTTATAAATAGGTAAGCAGTCAGGTACTACGATTTCTATTGTTGTGCATATTTTTTTTGCTTTTGCTTCTCTTTTCATGAAATCTGAATTTGGTTAATCAGCCACTTTCTGTTGATATATCCTGTATATTATACTATATTATACATCAATGTATGCAAGTCATTCATGCATACAGAATTCCACTTTGGTAACACCCAGTAAATAAGTGGGGATTTATGTATGGCACCTGAGCTGTATTCTTGTGTCCTGATGAGCGACTTTGGAACTTCAGCCAGAATTTCCTAGAATTCAGCTGACTTGTTATTTCAGTCATAAAGTCTTTGGAGAAGAGATATTTTTGCTTGCACAATACTTAGTACAACAATGATTGGAATTACAGATAGAATTAATGTGAGGTAGTGAACTGAAAAAAAAAAAGAAAAAAGAGAAAAAAGAAACAATATCTTGTATTTCTTCAGTTTCCTGGCATTCTGTCTTATTTCTTTTTTCCTCCTCTGTCTGGATTTCATGAGCCGTTATTATCATCACACCACTGTGAAACAGTAACAGCTGCCTTTTATTTTTGCTCATAAACCATGGATTTGATTTCAAACAGTTTTTCTTTTAAAAATTTGTTACTTGCTTAATGCTGAGAATTTTAAACAGTTTTCTGTTCAGACTAGCAGTACTTTTACTGACTGTGTCACTTTTATTATTTCCTACAGTGTGTGTCCTCTTTCTAGAATTACTATTATTTTTAATATTTGCTTTGTCAGAGCTTGTGAGACTTCAGTATGCTGTCTATCCTTAAGTTTTCATATCACCTTGTGTTTTTTTCTCTCAGTAAGTGTAATTTGTAACTCTGTAAGTGAAATGGTAGCACAGTCAGAACTAAAAAGAAATATTACATCCCTATGTTTTCATCAATATTAACCCAATATATTGCAGTGTATGCTTTGTCTTCACCAATCCAACTGCGATTGCTAAATATGAATAATGACAGTCAAACCATGAGCAATCTCTGTTTGTTGTATTATCTACCTATCTCTCTATTCATCCATCACCTGAGTATCCAATCACGTCCATAAAAATGAATAGTGATATATTTTGTGGACTTAATGGAGCCTTTGGCATGCCTCCCATTTCAAACCCAGCATTGTGCTGGGGTAGAGCTCTTTTGTTCTTGGTATTTGCTGTGGTTTATGGTTAACAAAGAATGTCACATTTGAGCTACCTCTCATTCATCAGCCTTGTTAGCTTCCCTAGACTCCCATGTATAACTGGTGTTCCCCACACTCAGTTTTGGCTTTTTGCAAAGCATGGCTCTGTTTTTATTTCTAACACTTCCGTTCCTCTTATTTTTCATTATTTTTTTCTCTTCTTTTGTTTTCAGTTATTTTTCTTTTTTAAATACAAATTACTAAATTTAAAATGTCTTTCTCTGATTCCTTATTTCTATTCAGTCTCTTAGCTGATACAACCTTCTGAGCCTATCTTCCAGAAGTCTCTCAATCATTCAACTCAGTTTTATAGAAACAAATCTCCCTTTCCTGTTTTTTTCTTTTTCTGACATTCTTCCACTGTGTTCTCTTTTTGGTGTTACCCTCTCTTCTTAAGTTATACAAAAAGTTACTATTAGTTCTTGGCTCTTAATCATTCTAGTTCTTCACTGATTATGCTTATAATATGAAACTAAGCATTGCTCTGAATAAAGTAGCTGTAGAGGACTATTAAGAAAAGAAAACATGTGCTCTCTTCTGGTCATATGGAAGGAAGTGGAAATGCTCTTCCTGCTTTCTATTGCTTGTCATACTTCATATATATTTTATTAAATAAAGATTATTACAAAGGTATGCTTTGCAGCTGTAAGAGAAACACACGTACCTTTCCCTTAGAAAAAATATTCTGCAGAGCTGGCTACTTCATAAATCATAGAATCATAGAATTGTCTAGGTTGGAAGAGACCCTTGGGATCATCGAGTCCAACCATCTACCTACTCTACAAAGTTCTCCCCTACACCATATCCGCCAACACCACATCTAAACGTCTCTTAAACACATCCAGGGATGGTGACTCAACCACCTCCCTGGGCAGTCTATTCCAATGCCCAACCACCCTTTCTGTGAAAAATTCTTTCCTAATGTTCAGTCTAAACCTACCCTGTTGGAGCTTGAAGCCATTCCCTCTTGTTCTGTCATCAATTACCTGTGAGAAGAGACCAGCACCAACCTCTCTACAGTGTCCTTTCAAATAGTTGTAGAGAGTGATGAGGTCTCCCCTCAGCCTTCTCTTCCTCAAACTAAACACTCCCAGCTCCTTCAACCGCTCTTCATATGATGCATCTAGCAGATGTTGAAGCAATGAACTAAAATTAACAATTAACTAGAATTAATGTCCAAACATTTCCTCATTCCCCATTTCCCCACTTGTTTATACTGTTTGACTCATACACTTTTTCTGTGTTAAAGAAATAAAAACCACAGAATTTCTCCATCAGATTTTGTGTATTTAACTGAGACATGCAGGTTGCTTTCTGTAGATATCTTTGTTGGCAGTGGAGAAACAGACAATTCTAGGGGAGACCAAGTGAGATCAAAATGCATGTCTCCACTGACTTCATATTATGATTGTGCTATAATTTGAAAAGAACCACATTTAACATTGTAACAAAAATTGCAGTACTTAGTCAGATATTGATAATAATTAGTTGAGGAAGGGATATATATACAGTGTTATGCTTTTAAACACCAGTGTTGTGCTCTGTGAGCTATTGCAGATTAGACAGATATGTAAAAGTGAATAATAACAAGACTGTAGCAGGGGTCCCTGAGAGTTCAAAGCAGAGGCTTTGAAAGTACAGAAATGTATCAAAGACTGCAGTGCAATGCACACAAATGGCCAATTACTGATACAAAATTGCGTAACAAGCTAATGAAGCTACCCATAACTCATACTATGGCTGGAAGTGTCTTTATAGTGTACACAAGATCACACGAAAAATAACTGATTCTGCAGATGCCATGCTTCAGAATCGGGTATGCAGAGCTTATTGCTCTGGTATCCTAAAATGTATTGCTACATATCTAAGTATTGTTTTATTGTCATTAAAGGAAATTTTATTTAGTATTTGGTCTGAAACTTTTCTGACTGTGTGTGATGGGTCTGGTTACCCATATTTAATGGCTGTCAATTTAAACTAGATATAATACTTGAGTTACATAGACTCAAAATCATGCAGCTAATTCTGTCTTCTTCAAAAGAAGTGCAAGCGTCTGGTGACTTTTTCATCTGTCATTGTCATATACCAAAAATATTAATGCACCTACATTCAGTGTCCTTCTGAGTTGTCTTCACAGTACAACAGATAGAGACTTTACAACTCCTTGGGTTATTAGAAGGAAACTATATTATATTCAGAGGAAGCCTTTCAGTTTATGTTTCATGTCTTCATTCCTGACAGAGCAAGGAAACACATAGGGTGTTTTTTGCTTGGTTGGTTTTGGGTTTTAATTTGAAAAAATGTTTAAGTAAGTAGGTTCTATTACTCTGCAGCAAATACACACTTTTGCAAAAAACATGTAACTGTCTTCAGGTCCCTGCCTAGCATATGAGCTCATTCCACTGAAATAATAGATTTAAGTATAATGCTTAACTTCAGAAAGGAAAGAAAACAAAAGAGAAAACAAAGAATTATAGATGAGTCAGTTTACTATCAGGCCTCAGAAAAAGCTCGGAAAAAAGCACCCAGAAAATAGCAAAGAAATTAATATATTTGGGGTAGTGTAGACTAAGGAAGATAAGACTGAATAGAGCTATAACCATCTTCCGGTACATCAATGATTGTTGCAAATAAGGAATACAGTTCTGTTTGCTATGCTCAAGTCATAGCACTAGACATAAGTTTGCAAAAATATTTAAATCAGTTGTTAAAAAAAATTTTAATGTGGAAACAACAGAATGGTTTGGGAGATTATCTAGTCTCTATCTTTGGACATCTTTAAGAACATGTGAGAAAAATATTGGTATGAACGATTGTGGTGGTTTAACCCTGCCTAAGGGCAAATGCCCATCCCATTGCTTGCTCACTGGCTCTCCTCAACAGGACAGGGCCAGAAAATGGGAAGAACAGGAATGAGAAAGCTTGTGGGCTGGCATAAGACAGGCTGGTTGCTTACCAACTACTGCTGTGGGCAAACCAGACTCAACTTGGGGAAAATTAAATTAATTTAATTTATTGGTAATTAAAATAGATTTAGGTGTTGAGAAACAAAGACGAACATTAAAACTCCATGTTTCCTCCCCACCCCTTTTCCAGGCTCAACTTCACTCCACTCCAGACTCCTATACACTCTTCAGGGAAATGCCTTCTCCACCGTGGCCTCTCCACTGGGCTGCAGGGTAATCTCTGCTCCAGCACCTGCAGCACCTCCTCCCCTCCTTCTTCTCTCACCTTGGCATTCATAGGGATGTTTCTCACTCATTTTTTTCCTTCACTCCTCTGTGCCTGTCCAGCATTTTACCCTTTCTTAAATACATTTTTCCCCCAAGGTGCCCCCACCGTGGCTGCGGGGCCCAGCAGTGCCCTGCAGTGGGTCGGTCGGAGCCGGCTGGAACCGGCTGTGTCTCTCCTCACAGAGGCCGCCACGCAGGCCCCGCTACCAACAGCAGATTATGATAAATATAGCTACATCCTCTGAAGAAAGAGGATGGGTTCTAGATTACTTTTTGGTATCCTGCCCTCTTCTGTTTTTCTGATAATTTTACGGCTTTTTAAATAATGATGGTATCAAGTAACAGCTCCTTCTTTTGCAAGTACGAAAGCTCTTTGTAAAGATGATCTTTTCCTTTCTACTAGTTACGTGAGATTCTGGCTTGTCTATATTAAAAGCTGTAACTACATCACCTTCAGCACCGTTATTCGCACTCTTCTAGTTTTAAAAGGTTTACAGATGTTGATTTCATGCTTTCTATCATACACAGAAACTAATACTGATCAGGTTAGGTACAATACTAACACAAGTTAATGATTTACGCTTATATCTGAAATGTCAATCAGTTTCGTCTGTACCTTTTGCATACCGCTATATATTTTAGCACTTTACAGATGCTGTTATTTGCCAAAGTCTAAATTTAGTACATAACTTAAGGTTTCTTCAAGAAGATCTGTTTTGCAGAAGACCATTTAGATAAGTGTTAATTGTATAGTCATCAAGAGTATTGAGATATTTACCATATTGTTCCACTTCTTTGCTTTTGAGGACTCACGATAGTATTTTATATATGTCCTTTATCAACATGTATCTCTTTTAAATCACATGAATAAAACTGTTTATAATCAGTTGTTGAAAGATATCTGTGGGAGACCTCGGCTGGTCCGAGGGATCAGAATGCAAGTTTAACATTGAGCTTGAGCAGATATCCATGTACCCTTGAAGAGACTGGGAAGTCCTGAGAAGAGCTGAGCAAACAAGACTGAGAAACTGTTAGACTACTGAACACGGTGATAAACATTCTAAGGGTTGGCAAACATCCTGGCTTTGACCAGAGCATGGAGAGCGCGTGATCAACAATTGTATTGGCTGGCTGGTGTACAATGTCGAGAGTGGATTGGACAAAAGTAGAATGGTAGAGTATATAAAAAGGCACTGCTTGTAAAATAAAGAGAGATTGCTGCAACTTGATGTTTTGTGTCGTGTCTGTCTCTACGACAGATATCTTTTAAATATGTAGTTTAGTCCAAAGCACATGGTCAATGTCAAATTAAATAACTCTTTCAGTATAGCTGATTTATTTTCTAAGTTGAAAAAGATACCTGTACTATCAGGATGCAAAAGAAGACACGAGGAAAATGGTATGAGATTTTTAAATTATTTAAAGCACAAAACAATGCCTGACCTTACTAGGTATATTAAATTTATTTTATCCCTTTCATTAAAAAAACACATTTTTTCACACTTGAATGCACTTGCTATGGAGTAATTCACAAGTGAAATATAAAGATGTGAAATTAACTAATCAGGTGTTTAATTCTATGAAGTCATAATTAATGAAACTAAGATACTGGAAACATCACCAGTTGTTACATGTGTTGAGATTCTTCAGCCACTTGTCTGACTGGGACTGGGTTTTTTAGGAACATAACTTCTTCCCAGGAGTATTGAGGATTGCCAAAGATACCTCATTATACACATCTTGAGATGTTACAGCATGACAAAATGAACAGGAAAGTGATCTGATGAGCAGATGGGTACCATTATCTTGCAGTCAGCTTTGGTGCCATAGTGAGGCCTCTGAGAAATTCTCTAATCTTTTTTCCTACCCTCCCTACTTTCATCTCTCCTTCCAACCCTTCCTCCCTCCCTCTCTTCCTTTCTTCCTTCTCTCCTTCCTTTTCCTTCCTCCTTCACTTTCCTTCCCTCCTCTTCCTTGCCCTCCTTTCTCTCCCTCCTTCCCTTCTTTCCTTCCTCTCCCACTTTTTCTTCAACCAATAACATCCAAGACATACTCACTGTATTTTACCTCACAGATGTATGATCTATAAAACAAGACAATTGCATTCCAACATGGCATGTGCATACATGCTGGCACCTTTTATAACATCTGCAACACATGTCATTCATAATAGGTCACTCATTCTATGACTGTATTAAACCACGTCTATTCTCAAGGCATATGCTTTGACTGTTTTAAAACTATGGACACTGTGTGTCTACCTAGAAACTGTTTAGAGCTTAGGCTGCTGTTGTTCTTATTGACCATAAAGTAGTGTACCCTCATCTCTCCTGCTGATAACAAGAGGACTTGACTGGTCTAGCCATGATTATGCCTTCCTGAAATATCAAAAGGCTGTTGACCTGTAATGGCTTTTGTCTTGCAAGGGTCCCAATCTATATCATGTCATCAAGATATATGCATCAGTGCAATTTAAGTGCTAGGACCTGTAAGGCAGTGACTATGTCATTAATGGGACCATCTATTCTTTTGGACTTGTTTTAATCTGTATCAATTATAAATTAATTTTCACAAAAGGATAAAAAAAAATCAAATGTTTTTGGTATCAATATTGCCTTATACTACTTCCTAAGCCATGAGCATTTTCACTCTGTTAATCCATCAAATACAGACGAGAGTCAGTGTGTCTTGCTTTTCAGTCCTGATGCCTGTCTACATTTCTCAAATGTTATATCCCACTTGGTTCATCCTCCAGTGCAATCTTTCATGGCTGTGTCAGACTGAAGTGTCATGGCTTTTGGATGCAACTTGCATCTGTGTTCTCTCATGCATTTTGTAGACTGTAGGCACACTTTAACTGTACCTTACAGCTTCCATTATTATACCCATTGTCACAATATTATGTTAGTATTGCTTAAAAACTACTGTAGACCCTGGGCTCTACAATATCAGGTTCATTTTTCTCTCTATTCAGAGAAATTATGAAGTACTCAGGGAAAATGCAGGCAGAAATGCTACTTCCATCCTACACAACCCATCTCTGCACTTATCTCCAAGCTTCTTTGAATAGAAATTTGTGTCCTTAACAACTCTGCTTAACAATTGTTTCCTACCATAATTGTTTTAAATAGAAAGTGAACTACAATTGCATTCAGATTAAAATGCGCAGACAGATTTATAAAGAGAAAATTGTTATGAACAACTATATTAGGTGTCTGAAGAAAGCAATAGGACTGAGAAAGTGAAGGGGGAAAAAAAAATACTGTGCCTTTGTATGCGTGTTACCTTTGATTATGTTTTAATTGTTGATTCTATTATTCCTAATCGTTGAGAAACGAGAAAAAACAGAAAGTCAGCAAAAAACACAGCCAAGGGGAGCCAAGAAAATCCTGACCACAATAAAATGGAATTTTGTTTGATTTCAGAGAGATCCAAGACTCTTCCAAGATCTTTGCTTTTTCTTTTTTCCTTCTAGATCAATCCTGGAAAAAAATAACTGTGGCTTTATTTCTCATTCAAGCAGTAAAGACACCCTAGAGCAAAATGACTTGGGTTTTTGTCATCCTTGTTGTTCAAAGGACAGATGTGTAAATTCTCTTTTCTCTTGCTTTCTGTATCTTTTCATTTGTAAGAGGAACATCAGGAATACAATCATCCTTGATATGTATTCATCATAGTAAGGATAAATAATCATCCTTGAAGTCTACTTAAAAATGGTAGAAGTTAATCAAGCAGGGGCATGACAGCTAAAGACTAGGATGACATAAAATTACAGCAGACTTCTTTCTTCTCTGTATAAAATGGTTGCAGAAAACTATATATAAGTGAGGGACACTTCAGATAAACAGAAGGAGATAATTACTTCTTCATTGCATATCTTTACTTTTTTCTCCTGACCTTCATTTTGGATGTCAACCCAGTTGTTAAGAGACTTTTCTTTTTACATTTCACCATCTCAAATTATATTAAAAACTGAGAGGACGCAAACAGAAATGTTGAAGAAATATAAAGAATCACTTGTCTGGAATACGGAAATTATTTTTCAAGAAAAAACAAAAGATTATCCATAGAGAAATTAAAGATTGCTACTGTGATGTACATATGAAATTAGATAATTAGATGATTATGGATTTACTGAAGAACTTTGTTTTACAAAACTATTTCCTAAATTCTAGTGATTTTTTCCTGTGGTAAATTAAAATCTATGTGTTTTGAAGTATTTCCACATACATATATCACAGGAAAGGTAAATTTGTTAAATTGATAAGTCAGATTTCAGGTTTTCTCCTCAATCGTTATGTCAAATAGAGATAAATAATACTTGGATTTACATTCTTTCTAGAAGATAAACAGATAACATTAGAATTATTAATTCTGAGCATTATTTGCAGAATTAATATCATAATCACTAGGAAGAAAAAAAAAGGTGAGATGCCTGCTCAAAATCTGAACCTTGGGCAGCAGCCTTACCAGTGGTACATCTGCCTCTTACCAGTCTTCCATGTTATCCTCCATATCTTGTAAATCCACACTGAACACGGTTTTTCATCTCTTTCCTGATCTGTTACTTCATACTTAATTTCCTACTAGTCTTCACCTGCTGGAAAGTTACTTTTAGACATGTGGCATGACACAAATCTGTTCTTCCCCTAGTTTTGCAGGTCCAATCACTCCTGCTGCCAACAGTACCAGCTGTGAGCCGTTCATGATCCCCAGTCATCTTAGACCTGGCAGACAGGGAGGAAGTTGCTGGATCAACAGATAAACCCGAACCTTCTGCTCCACATCTGTACTCTGGAACTGGTGTGTCCACGGTTTTGATGTCTCTAATGAGGATAGGCTAATATAAGAAAATTTTGTATTTGAGGGCAAATTTTATCTCATATGTTATTATTACCATTTTAAATTTACCTCGCCTGAGGCAGAGGGGATTACAGAAAATTGGTAAAAAATATCTTTTGTAATTCTGCATATAAAGGTTTTGGTGGATTTTTCTGTATAATGTGATATACAGCTATGAAACTCAAAATGAAAATTTAAACCAATAATCCTAAAGATACTTTTAGCTAAAAATATATTTTAGGCTAGTATGAAGAATTTTGTATGGCTTTGCAGAGAACATACACATTCGTATAAACTGAAACAATTAATTCATCATTATAATAGATTCATAGAATGAAAGTATTTTTTGAAGTTTATATCTCCTTTTCCAAGTTTTTAGTCTTTAAAAAGTGAACTATTAAATATCCATACTTCTATAAAATTATAAATTCAGCTATGAACTATTTCAGCCACAGTTGCAGTAATGTCAGAATATTGCAATGCTTGTATACAGACACTTGAAAAAAAACATGAAAATGTAATGTATGAAGAGTTTTTTTAATAAAGAATGCTTTTCCACATTGCAATGTGGAAAAGGTGGAAATTAAAGCTTATTTCCTTTTAAAATTCTAAGTATTTTGAATATAGTATTTAAGAAAAGAGCAAGCATAACAGCATTCTTGTTTTCATTAATATACTAAGTTCAGATATCTACGACACAAGAAAATAGATGTGAGCTAAATATTTAGGAACATCTTATAATTAGGGGTATGATCTAGGTTAAGATCAATTGCTTCAAGGAAATTGCTCTGAGGAAATAAAATTCTTAACCTGTAGAGGGATGCCACAGGTAAGGTCAGCTCTCAGGTTAAGATACCTAAATTTACATAATTGTGTGGCTACATGGTTAAGTAAATGAATGCATGCATGCCTGTGGTCTTCATGTTTCTACTATTTTCAGTTGGGAAGTAACTAATACCAGTCAGTGGAGCTTGGAGAGTGATTCAGCTAACTCTAAACATTGTGCACTTTTTGATTAAAACTTTTAGCTCTATTTTGTGTTGACTAGATATTCATTGATTGTAACAGGAACTTGTAACATTTAGCTCTTATACCAAGATGTAAAGACTTACATTTAAGAATTTTAACTTTGTGGATGTCTAGCTGAGACACAAGCCAATGCTTGGTGAGGTGAATTTCCAGAGCCTTGCAAGTTCAAACTTGGTATTGATGACAACATTTTGCATGGGAGAACAAGATATGGGTTTACAGGTTCAGCCATTCTGCTAAAATTGCATGTTAATGATGACTGAATAGTATCTTTGAAGAGGCTCACTTTTTCTCACTGAGGATCTGACTAAGAATGCCAGGTGTTCTCAAAGGATAAACTCTTGCTTTCCCTACTTATGTAAGATTAAGTCAGTTGGTGTCATACAAACAGGGAACGCACATGAGCATTTGACATCAGAGCCTTGGGTCTTGAGTTGTTCAGTCTCCTGACCCAAGTGTGTCTTCTCCCAGATGTCATTAGTGGATTAAATATCATCCCCTTTCAAACATAAAATATTTGAGATGTGTAAGGAGGAGAAGAGCTGCAACTATATATTAAAAAGAGTGTTTTTTTTTACTTAAAAGTAGTTGCACTTACCATGTTCTGTGATTCAAATAACCGTAGTTCTAACAGACTACTGATCAAGTGGAAAAAGTTTGTGTTTTTTCAGCTAGCAGAAGGAGTTTGCAGAAAACCAGCAAACTCAGAGGTCGCAAAGGAGATGATAGAATAATTTGGATATTTCACTGTCATGGACATTCATACGCTAGAGTTTCAGTCACTTTACTCTTTAATATCTTTTACAGATTATTTCTAATTCCATGTTAAGTGCTATTAGTATTTCTTAGATGATAACATCTATAAATATAAAACATTTTTTTCTCACTACTTTTTTCAAGCTCATGTGCAGGCATTATTTTGTTTTTCTTGAAGAACTGTAAAAAAAATAATTAAAAAAATAGAAATTACAGTTATAGAAAGTAACTTAAAAATTACTAGTGAACATCTCTGAGATCCCACCTGGAGTACTGCCTCCAGCTCTGAAGCCCCCAGTATAGGAAAGACATGAACCTGTTGGAGCAGGTACAGAGGAGAGTCACAAAGAGGATCAGAGGGCTGAAGCACCTCTCCTATAATGACAGCCTGAGAAAGTTGGGTTTGTTCAGCTTGGAGAAGAGAAGGCTCTGAGGAGACCTTATTGCAGCCTTCCAGTACCTAATGGGGGCCTACAGGAGAGCTGGGGAAGGACTTTTTACAATGGCATGTAATGATAAGACGAGGGGGAATGGCTTCATACTGGAAGAAGGTAGATTTAGGTTAGATATTAGGAAGAAATTTTTCACTTTGAGGGTGGTAAGGCACTGGAACAGGTTGCCCAGAGAAGTTGTGGAAATTCCATCCCTGGAAGTGTTCAAGGCCATGTTGGATGGGACTTTGGGCGACCTGGTCTAGTGGCAGGTTTCCCTGCCTATGGCAGGGGGGTTGGAAGTTGATGATCTTCAAGGTCCTTTTCAACCTAAACCATTCCATGATTCTATAATTCTCTAGCAAAGGACAGTTATTCAAAAAGTGAAGAGACTTTCTGTCTGTAAGGAGATGGGAAAGATTTTGTCTGATTTGCAGCCTGATTATTCCTTGTTATATTCTATGATCTCACTTCGGCACAGGATGGTAATGTAGTGAAAAACAAAGTGAGCTCATGGGTTAGAATAAAGAATTGTGTTGCTTAATATAGTGGAATTTCTGTAACCTCACAACAAACTCTTTCATTAAAGTATGATTGCTCTAGTGATTTAATTTAGTTAAGATTTAGTGAGAATTACATTGCTTCTCCAACTACTAAAAAACTCACAATCACTTATTTAAAAATAAATTAATAGAAGTAATCAAAAAACTATTCAATTAGAAATTTATTGTGGAGTATGATATTAATAATCTTGTAAGGAAAAAAGCCCTTTCCTGAAGAACGGTATGTCGGAAAATATTCATTTACAGGAAATGAACCAAACTGTCACCTCGGTCTTTGTAAATAACATGGGTAGTCATATTTCTGCCTTCATAAAAAGTATCTTCTACAGGCTGATATGTATTCTATGATGAGGTCACTAGATGGGTGGATGAGGGGAGGGCAGTGGATGTTGTCTACCTTGACTTTGGCAAGGCTTTCGACACTGTCTCCCACGTCATCCTCACTGGCAAGCTTAGGAAGTGTGGGATAGATGGATGGACAGTGGGGTGGATTGAGAACTGGCTAGCAGATAGAGCTCAGAGGGTTGTGGTTAGTGGTGCAGAGTCTAGTTGGAGGTCAGTAACAAGTGGTGTCCCTCAAGGGTCAGTACTGGGTCCAGTCCTGTTCAATATATTCATCGATGATCTGGACGAAGGGATAGAGTGTACCATCAGCAAGTTTGCTGATGACACTAAACTGGGAGGAGTGGCTGATACGCCAGAAGGCTGTGCTGCCTTACAGCGTGACCTGGATAGGCTGGAGTGTTGGGTAGAGAGGAACTTAATGAAATTCAACAAGGGTAAATGTAGGGTACTGCATCTGGGGAGGAATAACCCCATGCATCAGTACAGGTTGGGGGCCGACCTCCTGGAGAGCAGCTCTGTGGAAAGGGACCTGGGAGTCCTGGTGGACAACAGGATGACCATGAGCCAGCAATGTGCCCTGGCGGCCAAGAGGGCCAATGGCATCCTGGGGTGCATCAAAAGGAGTGTGGCCAGCAGGTCGAGGGAGGTCATCCTCCCCCTCTACTCTGCCCTGGTGAGGCCGCATCTGGAATACTGCGTCCAGTTCTGGGCTCCCCAGTTCAAGAAGGACAGGGATCTGCTGGAGAGGGTCCAGCAAAGGGCTACAAAGATGATTAGGGGATTGGAACATCTTTCATATGAGGAGAGGCTGAGGGATTTGGGTCTCTTTAGTCTGGAGAAAAGAAGATTGAGGGGGGATCTTGTTAATGCTTTCAAATACTTAAAGGGAGGATGCCAGGGGGATGGGAGCAGTCTTTTTTCAGTGGTGCCCATTGATAGGACGAGGGGTAATGGGCACAAACTTGAACATAGGAAGTTCCATCTTAACATGAGGAGGAACTTCTTTACTTTGAGGGTGGTGGAGCACTGGAACAGGCTGCCCAGAGAGGTTGTGGAGTCTCCCACTCTGGAGACATTCAAAACCCGCCTGGACGCTATCCTGTGCAACCTGTTGTAGGTGACCCTGCTCTGGCGGGGGGGTTGGACTAGATGATCTCCAGAGGTCCCTTCCAACCCTGACTATTCTGTGATTCTGTGTTCTATAGACACTAACATATAGCCTAAATATGGAGGGATCTCGACTTTTAATGAATTTTGAGACAGTAATAAAAACAAGTTTACAATTTTTTTTGCTTTAAAATAAAACAGCTATTAAATCAGTTCTGGTTTTTATATTGTAGGGAGCATTTTATTTGTAAAAATCTAGAAATTGAAGTTTCAAATCATGATGTCAGCATAAAAATCTTTTTACAAGCACAGATAATTAAATAAAAAATGAAAGTAATAAATAAACTTCTTTTCATCCAAAATTTTAAGATGACACTGTTGTCAATACTGACAAAAAATGTGTTTTTGCAAAACTGAAAAGACAAGGAAAAAACATTTCCTGGCTTGAGTCATCTTTTAGTATTCTGCCCTACATATCATCAGCCAAACTGTTCATCACAGCTGAAGCACAAATACCCAAAGCACCTTACAAGCAATATACTTAAAATCTGTACAGCACCCATGAATGTTTGCACGTTGCCATGCATTTCCAACTTATTTTAGAGCCAAAAGTCTTACTTGTCTTCTAATAGGGCAATTTCCACTTTTTACTGTAGAACTAAGTATTCAATTCATGGTCAGTAGTCTTCCCCAATTTTTTTAAATAATTTGTTACAATTCATTTGTTAAAGACTTACTAGTTGCAATACTGGATTACAGTGCCAGTGAAATGTACAATTTACTCTCTAAGGTCTTGATTTATATTTAACCTTGGGGAGAGGTCACGGGAATTTGCCTTGAAGTATTGTTAATAATAGGGAAACATGAGCGCAATTTAGCTAAGTCCTTTAAAAGGATCACTGAGCTTCTCAGCATTTGAAGCTACTCTATTTAGTAATTACAATAACCTACAAGAAGCATACATGTCTGGTATTGTCCCAGAGTAATTATACTTTTCTTGCAAAGTGCTATCAGAGATATAGTCAATCATTATATTGATTGAGTATACTTAACATTGAGTTGATATAATCAACAAATATGAAAATTATTATAACTCAATTATGGTTTTCTATTAATAAATTAAAAGCAAATTGTGTTATATAGGAAGATTATCAAAACTCATAGGAAGTTTTGAAAAAGAGACTACTGAAGTGTGTAATGAAATCATGCCAGCCAGGACAGTACATTTAAGAAAACTTAAATCTACTAGGTCAGAGAAGTTAATTCATGTCATTTGGTGTAGTTCTGACAAGTCTTTGCTGTGTATATATCTTTATTACTAGCTAAGATAGATTGATCTATGTGATGTTTGTAAATTATAGCTATTTGTACTAGAGTTATCTAGCAGCCAAGTGTCAATTGCCTAAACTGCTTTAACCTCAAGAGACATATGAAAAGTCCTGTCACATATTCTCAGCACTTAACTTAAGGGCATTTACCCTAACTCACAAACAAGAATATTCCTTTATTGCTGAACTAGTCTCTTCATGGCCTTGGTTCCCTGAATTACTCCCTGGAAACACAAGTCCCTAGAAAACATAGCCTTAAGTAAGGTACCCTAATCAAACATGGTGTGAATGAAATGTTGTGAATTTGCTGATTCTAAATTTAAAACAGTTACTATAAGAAGCACGTATAGTAGCTGAATCAGAGAACAGGGAGATTTGCATTTTTATTTTCACATCCAGGTCCTATGTGACTGACAGATATTATTGTCTCTGGCATAGAATAAGTATGTAGTCCGGAGAAGAGCTGAGTCTTTTAAACATCAGACCAGTTTAATCTGTCATTAAGTTGCTTCACTTGGATACACAGAAAGTGAGCACAAGTACTGCCTGTAGACTATGGTGAAAGTACGGTGGAACAAAGTGTCTATCGAACAGTAGTTTATGACAGAGGTTAAACGTAACAAAAGATGCAGACTAAAGACTAAAACTAACTTTGAAAATTCTACTTTAAATTGTTTTAAAAGTAGCTTAAAAGTAAGATGTAGAAAGGGCAAAGACGAAAAATCAGCTGGAATTATTTTACAGAGAGTATTTTATAATAAAAATTAAATATTTATGTGAAACGAATCATGGGAGAGATGTAAACTCTTACTCTGGACATGCTGTCACAAATCTTATGGTAATTTTGAAAGAAATATGAAATATACATAGAGTGATGGGATTAAGAAAATGATAATAATTTCATGAAAACCTCAAATACAACGTGCATTTTCTTCCATAACACTAAAAAAACTATGTCCATTTAAGTGTCATTCATAAAAACAGCCATAAAGCTTGACCATACTTTCTTCATTCTAGTGATACTGAGGAGTGATCTGGGAATATTTCACAGGATGTTTCTACAACTAAGGATCATATTCCCCATAAACTACAGCTTTCTCTGAGGAAAATGTCATCTTTGACAAACCGTTTTATTAAACCATAGTCAGTCAGTTAAAAAAAAAAACAACAAAAAAAAACCCAACCAACCAACCAACCAAATAAACCCCAAACCACCCAACAAAACAAATCACAAATGAGATTAAAATAGCCTGGAAAAACATAATCTCTAATTGCCCTTTTCTCTTCCCCATTCCTGCATTCTTGTTGCTATCAACCCTGCTCCTTAGAGAAACACTAAAAACCAGATTCCATAGCAGGAATATCTCTTGAGGCTGTCCTTTGTGCTGACCTGACAGTGCAAGGGCTCAGGACTTGACTGATTTGTTTTAAACCCTGCTCTTGGGCTCAGCAACTGTTGTCTCCCCTGCTCCAGCTTCAGCTCTGGGAATGGGCCCCCTGGGGAGGGGGTGACTCCATCCCCACCACAGTCACTGCCTGACAAACCATAGCCCTTTGTGGGGGGCAGCTGGGGACCACTATCAGGCTGCAGCTGGCAGCCTGGGAGAAGTAAGCAGATAATGATACGAAAACATGTAAAAGTAGGCAGAGATGGAGCCTTGACTGACAGGTGAGAAACTTCCAGCATGAATGTCACGCTCCTCCCCACGAAGACCTGATGATGTGCTGCAAGTCTTGCCCCCTCTTCTTGAGGGAGATTGATGTATTGCTCTTGGGACCAAGAGGACCATTGGAAAGTTGAGCATAATACCAAAGTGAAAGATAGTAGGAAGGTGATTTTGCATAATGTTTTTAGGAGTATTATTATTAATAAGGCTTTGGGTATTAATGTGGGCTATGAGTGCTAGCAATAGACAAATTGAACTATTAAGCTGTTAAAACACTAACTGTACAAACAATAAATTCTTCTCTCCGGATACACATATAGTGAAGTCCTTTTACAATTATGACCTTTTTCAAAGTACTCCAGCTGTAATTCACTGATTAAATGAACAGACTATTTTAAACTAAAGTACCTGGATGACAGAAGCTCTAGTAAAGTGGCTCTGAGCAAAAGCACCTCATTCTTATAGTATCTCCTATCTCACAAGCGAGGAGTGAATTTATTATGGCCTGTAAAGAGGCTAATCGGACCACTGGGAAAGGCAGAAAATGTAGGTCTCCCTTACAGGAATATGTGAAAAAAAACAATCACCTCAAGTGCTCTACAGAGGGTTGGTTTTATTCACTTCTTTTACTACCACTCTTCCCACCTAAGGAGTAAAAGGCCCCCCAGATTCAACAAAACATATTCAAATGGAAAACTATTTCTCTTAATCCACCAAACACTGCCTAGGTTAAGCACACTAAGCATAGAATCATAGAATAGTTGAGGTTGGAAGAGACCTTTAAGATCATCAAGTCCAACCATTATCCTAACCTGACAAAACCCACCTCTAAACCATATCCCCAAGTACCACATCTAATCTTTTTTTAAACACTTCCAGGGATGGCAAATCCAACACCTCCCTGGGCAGCCTATTCCAATGCTGGATAACCCTTTCAGTGAAAAAAAAATTCCTAATATCCAACCTAAACCTCGCCTGGCTTAACTTGAACCCATTTCCTCTCGTCCTCTCACTTGTCACTAGGGAGAAGAGGTCAGTCCCCATCCCTCTACAACCTCCTTTCAGGTACTTGTAGAGAGTGATAAGGTCTCCCCTCAGCCTCCTCTTCTCCAGGCTAAACAGCCCCAGTTCCGTCAGTCATTCCTCATAAGTCTTGTCCCCCAGACCCCTCACCAGCTTCGTTGCCCTTCTCTGGACATGCTCCAGCACCTCAATGTCTTTTTTGTAGTGAGGGGCCCAAAACTGAACACAGTACCCGAGGTGAGGTCTCACCAGTGCCAAGTACAGGGGGATGGCATTACCATTACAGAGGCAGTTAAGATATTGCTACTTCCTGTAGGTTGTGAATGAGTCACATTAATTTTCTGTGCACCTTCAGAACAGGACCACAACATCCATCAGAATTTCGGAGACACCTTCTTTGTGAGGGGATGTATAAAAGAGACCTCCTCTGGTGACTCTGGGGCCTGAAGAGCCTTCTTCCCAGCTGCTGGAGCCCAGCCCAGTGCACCCAAGACCTGGGGGTCCTTCTGTCCTAGGCCAACGGTTGAAGCTGTTGCTTTCCTGTTTGCAGGCTCAACCAGCAGCAAAGGTGAACATGCATGTCAGAGAAACACATATGCAGAGGACCCTAACACAGCCACACTGCCCACAGACAAGGAGCTGCCTTTAACAACACCCACATATAACACTATCAGAACTCACATGAAACATATGTACAAACAGCCAAATCCCAGTCCTCCTTTCTGACTGATCAGGACTGAAGCTTGCAAAACACACAGCCTCATACTCTCCAGTTCAAAAGGAGAGACACATTTGTGGACGCCTCAAATAGTAGCATGGGACCTCAGCTCATCTAATATTGATGTCCAGATCCCAGGCCTCCTACTCACTAGACAGTCCAGCTTGAAGTCTGCTAATGAATTCCATGTCCACATACATGCACACGCACGCACACACCAGGTTAGCGGAAAATATAAGCATTCTGGTCTTCCCATGGCTCGTGCCCAGGCACACAGGTCCTATCACTCTTGGTCCCCTCTCCTCTTGCTGATGCTGGGACTCTCACCTGTGCCAGCTGACACCAGGCATGGGAGCCACCATGACCCGAGGTCTGACGCCAGACACTAAGTTCACTCACTGCTAACACACACTCCTAAAGTCTTTGGTCTCCCTTCAGGATGCTGACATCCTCATTGACTCCAGCTGCTGGTTCCTCAGGCATTAGGACCACTATCACCAGAAGTCTAACTGCAATTGCAGACCCCAAATTCAGTCACTCTCATCTCTCCAGGTTCTGGCATCTAGACCTTACAGCACTCACAGACCAGGAGAGACTGAGATTATATGGAAAGAGAGTTAAGGATTTAATAAGAATGGATAGACTACACTGATTCAGTGCAGGGTTCAGTCAGTTCAGTGTACTGACCAGCGACTGCTCACACACTACCAGCTATTTTATATTGCCTTCCTCTCTATACCCACTCTGTCCTTGTTTTACCCAGATTCCCTTCATCTGAACATTCCTTAATAAGTCTGGTATGAATTGGAGAATTCAATCAGAAGAATAATGGCATGCCTAATGTTAGCTGGTTTATATTGTTATGTTAAAAAAGTTCTTTCAGGAAAGAATAAAGAGAGCTTTGAAAGTTCAGTGAGTGAACTAAACAATTGATAAAACCCAAAAATACATAGCTGACATGAACATATACACTGCTAGTCCAATAGATGCATTGTAGCATTGTGAACACAACTTGAACAAAGCAACCTTTACTTATTTTGAGTAAATACTTGTAAATAATAATTGTAATTACAAATATTTTTTTAAAATTGTATCTTTTTATTTGCATGTCATCAATTTACAGTGACAAGAATATTTCATACTTTCATTCAGATGATATGAACTAGTTACTGCCAGTGTCTTACCTCATTTTGAAAAAAAGGTATGTCAAAGTTTATCAAATCTTAAACGTCATTTGCACAATCTTGGTATTATATTTGTGTTTTCTGTTCAATATCAGAAAAGAAGTAGTTTTGAATTTGTTGCCAACTTCACACACTCATAATAGCATTTGAGATAGAAGATTCACAATTACACACCTCATCTTGTCTGAGAACACAATACAGCCAGGATGGAATAGCAATAGAAAAATATCTGTTTTCATAGAAGAATGTCTGTTTTCACGTGATAGTTTTTTTAGGTAACTATTCTTGAAATTGCCTTAGTGCTGGCAAACACTTTTACACAGAATCACAGGCAGAAATGTAGACTTAAAACAACCACATTTGTTTAGAAAATAATTGCAAAATGATATAGTATGTTAGTCAATCAGTTCTGTTGCGGAGTATGCTGATGTACTATATACTTTCCTGTTACAGCAGGACCTGAGACAATTTATATGAGACCAGGAAAAAAGAGGTAAATTCCTGAAAGCAGCCTTCTTCTCCCGTGATACTTATGCTTAGAAACAAGAAAGGATTCTCCATTTTCTTTCAGCTAACTGGAGAACAAAAAGGGAGGTAAATTCACACTCATACTCTCATTTTCTCCTTCACAATCATTACCAGCTACCTGGAGAGCAGATTGCAATGTTTGCTGCCATCCACTAGACTTGAGTGTATTGGACTGTTTTCATGTCATTATGGGTTTGGGTTTACTGTATCTGGAAGGGTGTTCCTTCTGTCTCTTCCCCTCCTTTCCCTCATTAGGTCAAAATTACAAGGATACAAAAGATTTTTGTGAGGAAAATTTCAAAAGCAAAGCATCCTCACAATTTGGGTGAAAGGGACAACAGTTAAGTGCTCTAAAAAGATATAGACCATGTGTGAGGGAAAAGCTAGTTACAGAAAAGTTTACTAATGGACTTTCCTCCTTTTTTCAGTTTTCTTAGAATTACGCTATCCATGATGTCTTCTACTCTGAAGGAAAGGGAGGAAAGGAGAGTAATATAAAACAGATTTACTAGGAATTTAGAACTAAGGATGTCTATCCCACTTTTAAAAATATAGTTCTACACAGACTTAACTGAAATGGTAACAAGAATGTGCAGTCTTTCACTATGAAAATAGAGATTGGTCCTTGGATGCCTCTAACTCCCTTATGCTTTTTTTCTTCTTTTTGGTTTTGTTTTTCTTTTAACTCTGTATCTCACTGTGATGATTTGTTTATATTCTATGATTGTCAGGGGTGACTGATGCTTCCAATAAAGAGACATTCTTGAAAGTTTTGCTGTCCTTGGATATTCAAGTGCTACCTTTATTCTTAACTCATTCTTAGAGAATGTTGAGTATTGCTGCTTCTCTTATACAGAGTACATCTCTGCTGTGAAGTACAAGAATGAATAGTGTTTTAAGTCTGGCTGCTATCCTGACCCCCAAGAAAAAGTGTTTACGATAGGATGGCTTTAGATGCAATTTATAATTCAAGCTTTCTTCGTGAAAGCATCTTATTTGTCCAATATATCATAAGTAAACAGATTAGCTTCAGAGAGGTTTTTTTTTTCCATCGACATACCACTAAATCATGAGATTATTGACTCTTTAAATTAATTCCATCTTATTTTTCTAGCACATCTATTAAGAGGATGCTGAAAGTATGAATACAGGTGTCATGATTGCTCTAAATCTTCCAGCTAGTGCTTCTGATCCTATTCTTGCAAAATTTGTATTTGAGAACCAGTGAGTTTGTGATTATGAGTCTTCCTTTGTCATACTGCCAATAGGAGAAAGGTACTCATGGGTGGAATCCAATTATGAAAAGCTTCTATCATTTATATAGTTTTACTTTAGTACGTGAGGATTTAAGAATAGTCACATGAAAGTCTGATTTTTTTTCATTTTACAAAACCTGGTTAAAAACATCGGAGGAAATTGCAAACTGTGCTACAATCATCTAAAACAGCTGTTTTAATACACCAAAGGTTCACAGGAAACTATTATTATAAGACAGGAAACAAAGATGTTTCTTACCCGTAAAGCCCTTGTTACATTCACAAAGAAAAGTATTTGGAGTAACATTGCTGCAGTTACCATTGAAACACGTATGTGGCTGGCACTGTCCAACTATTTCTGTACAATTTTTACCTATATAAAAGGGATAATAAGAACATTGAACTTTAGTAAATATTTATATTTTTCCTGAAATATCAAATTTATATGTAAAATAAAATATTATATTTAATAGGTAGATGGATGGTTAGATAGGTAATCGGGCTAATGTTGGTCGCTAGTTTTCACCAAATTTACTGATGTAAGGCAGAAAGATATTCAGCTGCTGCAATATGGGCTACAGTGCTCAACCTCATCTGTCATACAGTTACAAATTCACATATAGCTCAAAATGTATTTGTTTCTTTTTGACATGAATCTACAGTTTCTTCCAGCATTGCGAACAAAAGATGTTCTCATGTGGAGTCCAGTTTGACTGAATTTTTCTTAATATGCAGCTTTCTGGAAATTACAATTACAACTACGCGTTGTTTATGCTATTACTGCGTATGGGTCTAAATACCATGTAATTACGCTTGTCATTTGAATTCTTGCTATGAAATTATTTACACTTCAACAACTTTTCAAATTTCTAATAGACATTATATTATGGGAGGTACTTTTTTCCTCCCTTACCCTTGTGTAGCCACATCCATAATATATGATTGTTTAATCTCCTCATTCTTCTTGTTTACATATAGCTTACTGGACCAGTATTGCCAGTACAATATTATGGCATTAGCCAACTGTCCCATATAGGCTAACTGAATATTTTAAGCATTGTTTATTGATAACATTAAGTGTCATGATTGTTTTTAACAGAATTGCTTGTGAATCTCTCCATTAATTTGAAATAAAGTAATACTGGACACTTTTTGATATTATTTTCAAAGCATTTTACACAGCCCACAGAAATCATAAAAGAAATAGAAAACGTACTGCATACCATCAGTCTTTTCTACTATTTTACTAAACTTTAAATAATTATAAAAATATTTTTCTCTTAACACTGACTTATTTATACCTGCATAATCTTCTATTTGTAAATACATTAGTGACCAAATTATTATGCAGTTTGAAAAACAATTAAAAATAAATTACAGCAAACTTTATGCAACATCATCTTCATTTCTGTATTCTGTGAACCTCACTTGTTCCTGACTCATCAGCTATGTTTTATAGCATTCCATTGCTTTAAATGCAGGAACAATATACCCATAATTTCCTTCATTCTCCTTTCTTCCTCCATGAAATGGAGGTAATGGTTAGGTAAGAATATATCTAATCATGCTGTACTCTCTGGTAGGCTAATCCCAAACCCAGATGAAGTTTCTCCCATGGGTTTTAGGTAAGTACTGCAATATTTCCTAGATAGAATTAGATGATTTGTTTTTTCATTTGTGAAATATTTAATTTGGTGACAACAGTACATTTAGCAAATTTCTTTGGAAAGGAACTTTACAGCACAACACAGCCTGGAAGAAAAGAGTAAGTATTTTGTTTTGCTTGTTCTTCTCATTAAAAGTTTGACATTTTTGATTTAAAAAAAGTTTGATTTTAAAAATTTCTCTAATGCAATTTAAAAGGCCTTAAAACTGAAAAGGGAGGTATTGTGGCAGATTGAATGAAACGTTCATTTCAACAAAACCATTTGCTGTTTTTTCAGCAGTTTGGTTAACTAACTATTTTTGGGGGAGCTTATTCCAAATGATTTATGTTATTTGGTGTAATAACTTGAATGGCTGAACAAACAAGAAAAGAAATTAGTTACTTCTGTAATTTCACAAGTACTTACCAATGCCTTGTGCTTAAGTGGGAAAGAAGCATGGTAAGAACTTATTCTGTTTTCCCCCACAATGCACACATGAATGTAAGCAAGTTCAAACGGTCTTCAAATGACTGCAGTGTCCCAGAAGTGACCATGTGTAAAAGAGACAGTGCAGGTGTGGTAGTGTCAATGGGCAATCAAATTACACAAAAACCTTGCTAATGATGTTCTCACTGTTTTATTATCCATTAAGGAAAACGTATTATCTATGCAATAATAATTCCTAGAGGGGAAAAGAAATACCTGAAAAGTTTGGAGGACACGTGCATTCGTAAGAATCTCCAGAGAGTTCTGATTTCTCAGTGCAGGAGGCATTGTTGTGGCAAGGTTTAGTGGAGCACATATCAAACTTCTGGCAGAATCTTCCAGAATACTGTGATAAACAGTGGCAATTATATGCTTTTTCCCAAACATGGCTTAGACATTTTCCGTGCCCAGAGCATAATGGTGCATTTGGAGACTGTTGGCAAAACTGCCGCTTCACGGTTATGTTCAGACGAAGGCCTATGTTGCACAATAGTGGGCCTCTCTTATGAAGCTCTGCAAAGTAATGAGTTCCAACACCAAGCCAGTTAGGGTCAACTTGGTGCAGTCCTCTTACCTGGCAAACAAAAATCAACCCCTCTTGAAGAAAACCAGCTTTAGGGCAGTTAATAAATTGTTCCTTGGAGACATTTACCAAATTCATTCCGTAGGACTGAAAGGATGGTTCAGAGGAGATGAAAAGACTATCCCCTAATTGAAGCTGTAAGGGGCATATCTGAGGGATATTGAGATTTTGTTCTTCTGAGATTTCCCCAGTAATACTTTTATTCATATTCCAGCATTCGGTGTAAAAGTCTGAGCAGACGTTTTCCCTCGGTGTCCATTTTACTACAGTAGGTTTTGGTTCCACTCGCCATTCAGCAGTCATTTGCCTCTCACATATTACCTGTCCATTTACAATGCATAATTGGAGAAAGCACACTAACATGCGAACTGCTGATTTTGTAGTCATTGTTTCACCTGGTAAATGGGAGTCGTCTTTCACACCTGCTTCATTATTGAGGATAGCTGCAGAACACTTGTTCCTTAAGGTTCATCTGTGTTTTCCATGGCAGCCTAGGAATTCAAACAGAGAAAAATATGTTTGTTTTCACACCAAGTACAGTTGAATATCAAAGCCTTATTACAAACAGAGAAAATACACAACAAAGCAAGGTCTACATCTAATTATACTGATGTGAAACTGGAATAAGTCCAATTAACTGCTCAGAACTACACCACTGTAACTAAAGGCAGATTTTTCCTATTTCTATTCCTGCTAAAGATTTTTCATTTAGTACATTTCACTGTACTTGTGTATGGAAGAGAAAAAGCTTAAAAGCATACTTTCCATATTCCCTCCCTCTGTTGACAAAAACTAATGATAACCAAGTTAAGATAGGACATCTGTGGCAAAACTAAGTAAACCAGAACATCTAAGTCTAGTCATGAGCTCTAACAATAGATGTTTTACTGATAATGATTTATCATTAATTTATGATAAAAGTAGGTATTCTGAAGATGTAGGCATGTGAATTATGGCTTCAATGAAGAAAACATACAAGCATATCCTCACCTCTTTTATGTTCACATACACTCAGAAAACAATTAAAATCTTAGTTTTCAAAGGATCTAACTGAAAACCAAAGGTCTTTAATCATATGCTTGAGGTTTTTGATGTATCACAGTCAAAAGCAGCGGTCTACAGAGTCCTCCAGGACTCAATTTATAGAAAAGCGTTTTTTGGCCCTTCAGCATGTCTGGCAATTTTTATTGCATGTACATGAGTGATTACAGAACAGAAAGAAAACCAAAATAAGATAATGAAACTTATTCTTGGATTCATACTGAAAATGATGAAAACACAATATGGTGTTTAAGACCTGAGAAATTGTCAATAGCTTTGAGTTAATAACAGTCTAACTTGCCTTAAATATATATATTTTTTCCCTTTCAGTTCTAGAATGCCTTTTTTTTTCTCAGTATATTTATCTTACATTTCAAGATATTGGCCTCTAAACTGACAGTTACAAATGAGATAATTATTGTAAAGAATAAACAGTATCTTACAAGGGAAAACATTTAATAAAAATAAACAATAACATTTATATTTTGAATTTTTTTTACGTTGTTTTCATTTTTACACAGCACGTGGAATGACATGGATGTGTATATTTCTGCACCTACATACACCTGGTCTATCCCTAAAGTGCACATGGATGATGATATCGCTTTAATTACATCATTTCATTGAATGTCCTCCTCTTCCCCCACATACTTAAATAATATTTTGGAGTATCCTTTGTACTTTGCTGAAAGGTCAAACTAGCACAGGAAAGATACCATTTGTAGAAACCTTGAACTGGAGAATATTAAATGATTCAGTGAGCTTTTGAAAATTATAGGATAATATCAAAGGGTGGTATTCAGTCTCTCCTATTGTCACCTAAATTGGGGTGAAATAATCTAAAATTTAGATATGTCCTATTAGTAAATTGCTGTACATGTGAACTTGTCCTAATGACCTTTGTGCAGCAGATTGACCGTCACTGTTTAAGCCTTTGAAGATATGAGAAAGGTATGGACTATGATAGTAATAATAGCAGATTTGAGGCTTAGAAGATTAAACTCAGAAGAGGTAGAAACTAGATTTTGATCCTTCTCCCAGAATAGTTTTCATTTTAATTTAATTTCTGAATCGCAATTCTGCCTTTAAACAGTTGAAGTACACTAACTACCTAACTCCACAGCCAGGCAAGTATGCTAATTTCTAATTCCTCTTTCTGTCTCTGTATTTCCACCTCAGAAGCTAATTCCCCATAGGAAAAAAAAAAAAAAAAAAAAAAGACAGGACATGGTTCTGCAAGAAAACTGCTAGCCTTGTTACAGAATACTCGTAGTCTTTCTACTTTGATACCATTCAATTATCTTCAGAATCTCATGATGTTCAATGATACTATTAGATAATATGCTATCAAATGTGCAGTTTGGAGCATTTCACATTTTTTCTTTTAGGGTAACAGTGTTGAACTATTATATCCATTATAGCTGCTTTTACATCTGTCACTATTATCAGGTCTAAAAGTCTGTGCTCTGTATTACTGTATATTTAGAAATCCTACATTCAGCAACCCATCTTTACATACCTTTTTCATAATGAAATTTTCTCAGGGGTAACTATAATAGATGTTTATAAAAGATTATTTTTCTTTTTAGACACTTCAAAAAGAAAGCTATTGCATGTCTAATGCAGAAGAATTCTTCCTCGCTTATAATATATTTTGCCCTTCATTCATGTAATTATGCATGGTTCTGGTATCATATACAGGCTTTATTTTCACTGGTAAAGAAAATGTGCTTCCTCACAATATTTGTATGGGATAAAACTTCTGAACTATTTTAAAATAAGTAATCAGTAGTATTAAGAGTTGATACTCTGTCTTCACAAAAATCATTATTAGTCTTCATGCAACTGAAATATTATTCTGGGAATACTAGAATTAATAATGTTAAGTAAACAAATACAACCTGCAAAAACAGTGGAAAAAACAGGGGAACATGGCAAAAGACATATCAGGAGAGAACAATTTATTTTTTTAGCAATAAAATCAAGAGGAACAAAAAGTTATATAGTGAATAATATGAAAAATAAAGAGCCAGCATGAAATAGAGTTACAATATTAAAATACATGACTTAGAAAGTCAGCTAAGAAATTAAATATCTGCAAAATGCTGATGCTGTGTCATGAGACAAAATGATACCATGAGACGAAATTCGAAAGTGATCATGATAACAGTTATATTTTAGCTCTGCTTTAGGCAAGGAGAAAATCTTATCTATAATCCCAGATGCTTCCACGTAATTGATGAAGACTAAGAAAAGTCCAAGACTGGGACTTGTATCAACACACAGTAAGACACTTGAAGAAAATCTAACTCTTAAAGTTACATAAGATTGGGTGAAAAGCAGCACACTACTCTATTTTGTACTGAAAGAGAACTAAAGCAGAAAGGTTTATGCAGAGCCCCAGGGAAGTAATGTAAAAGCAAACATGAATCCCAAGTTATTTTCATTCCAGTCCAGTATCTTAAAGATTATATTTTCTTTCTATTAATAAGAATTATTAAATACTAATGAAAAAAATAAAATATATTTTAAGCGAGACTGGAGAAATACCTACAGAAGCTATCTGACTCTAACAACGTCTCAGAAAAAAATAAAGAACCTACTGGAGAAGAGAATAAACCAGAAAATATTTAGGAACATCATGTCACCATCTTGGGGCCAGAATGAACCTCCTCTTGACACCTCCCCACGTGTCACATGCACACTTTGTGGACTGCCTGCTTGTGCTTGAAGTCAGCTGTGGTTGGATGGGGCTGCAACCTTGCATCAAACTGCTGTGAAAAGAGCTGAGAGGCAGCTGGGGGGGGGCTTGCTGGGGGTCCTGCACCTCACTCAGGAGCCGCATTTATGTTCAGGATCTTGCCCTTGGCCCTCACCTGGGCTATGCTGCAAGTGGGCTGGTGCCTGACATTATGCTTTGCTTACCTGGGCCTTGACCCTGACCCAAATAGTTGACTTCCTGGCTTGATCTCAGGATTTGCCTCCTCTCTGTGGACCTGCCTGAAAACCACTGGACTGTTGTCTGTCTCTGAGTGCCATCACCAGACCTGCTCTGTGCTTCTCGAGTGGGTGCTGTGGGATGGTGCCCCTTGTCACTGAAGTCACTGTCCCTCCCCCCTCCCCTCCTTTGCAGGACAGCCTACATTTGCTGCTCCCTGGGACTGCAATATCGTGCTCAGTTTATTTCTGATGCATATTTAAAAACATCAAATTAAAGCATTACTTAATATGTACACATAATATAGGAAATACCACACAACTTGACTTCCACCCTTTGTGTGTTTTGCAATATGCACTAACAGTCTTGATAACATGCCAACTTGTCCTTTGTAGTTCTTAGGAAATGACGTATTATTTATGCCAACCTTCATTCTTTGCAAATTATCCTTTCCTTATTTGCTATACAGTATTCAAAACATACAGTGTTTGCTGAATTATTATTTGCTAATATGATTTGCTAGAATATTGAACATGTTAGACAGTGAATTTAGCTGCATCTCAAAATACAGAATCCTTATTTCTACCTTATAGTCATACTATATCTATAGACAGAAAAAGTGGTGATGAAGCCACTGCCGAAGTTATCAGGGTTTTCTGGTGGCTAGTCTTTTACACACCAATCCATACAGTATCACTGAAGGCATAACAGTATAGAGTCAGGGAATGTTATGTAACTCTAATTTATTGCTAGCTGTCATGGTTTAAAGCAAAGCAAAATAAGAAATTAATTAACTACTTCCCAGCAGCAAGCAAGTGTTCAGCCGTCTCCAGGAAAGCAGGGCTTCATCATGCATAACAGTTACTTGGGAAGACAAACACCATAACTCTGAATGTCCCCCTTTCCTTCTACTTCCCCCAGATTTTTATTACTGAGCATGATGTCATATGGTATGGGATATCCCTTTGGTCAGTTGGGCTCAGCTGTCCTGGCTGTGTCGCCTCCCAACTTCTTGTACACCCCCATCCTACTCACTGGTGGAGTGGTGTGAGAAGCAGAAAAGATCTTGACACTATGTAAGCACTGCTCGGCAGTAACTAAAACATCCCTGTATTATAAACACTGTTTTCAGCAGAAATCCAAAACACAGCCCCATACTAGCTACCGTGAAGAAAATTAAGTCTATCCCAGCCAAAACCAGCACACCAGCCAGCATAAAATTCTGTTCAGTGATTCTGATATTGAGAAAAAGAATAACAAAAACAATTAAACAAACATGTACATAAACACCTATTACCTCGACACCCAGATGTCTGTATGGAGTCTGTCCCTGTTACTCCAAGGTGGTTGTAGAAGGTTGGGGTGTTGTATGTAACACAGTTTTTTTCTGCTGCCCTGTGCTTAATGGATTCCTGAGGCTCAGTTCCTTATTGCCCCAGCCCTGGTATGGGTTGCCTGTGGCCACAGTCTCTGAGGACATGCATAACCCTGTGGCATGGCAACACATCTCCAGCCCCTAGCAGTACCTATGTCTGAGTGGGGCCATGAGCTCCTCTGGCTTGATGACAGTTTGACACAGGTGGGTTTCCTCACCACTCTTTATGTCTTCCTGCCCTCAAGAACCATCCATGAGGAGCAGAAGATGATTCATGGCCTGATTCCATGACAGTCCTGCCACTCAAACCCAGTCCTGTGTGCCTTTTACATTCTACACAGCTCTCATTTACTTCACTCGAAGTTCTGTGTGCTCAACATGCACACATACCAGTGTAAGATCTAGAAACCTGCCAAAAAGGCAGTCCAAGGAGTCACAGAGGCAAACCAGAAGCTTGAAAAAGTATGTCTTCTTTCAAATTCAATGGTTTCACCTAAATAATTAAATAAATAAAAAGACATCCTTTTTGCCTGTTGTCTTTATTGTAGTTCTCTTTCTAAGATCATGATGAAGTCCCTGATCATGACTGTGACCACGACTGTCACCTGCTGAGGTCAGAGAGGCTGTGAGTATAGGAAACTAAACAGTAATAGGAGATTACAGCTACCATGTACATTGGGCAAATAGCTCAACACAACATAATTAAAGATTAAAATTAATTTTTTACATAGGAACAGTAAGAGTTTCATGGAGCAGTAGGTTAGAAAACACAAAAGGGAAAGCAACCTTTGCCATAATTCTAGTTATTTTATATGTCCTGATTCAGAATGAACAGTGTCTCTCTAAAAGTAGCCATCATGTACTTAGATTCAAAATGCTTGCAGAAGGAACAAAAGTTAAAAAAAAAAGTCCACAGTTGTCCTCAGTTTCTAAAAGAGAAAGTATTAATGCAGTTAATTTGTTAAAAGGAGGTTTAAAAAGGTCAATGGTGTTAAATGCTCATAGAAAAAGCACGGACTATCTAAGGATACTGTATTGGAGACAGAGAAAAATGTGTACCATTAATCAGAGCTTGAAAATAGATAAAAGAGATCTGGCATGGCTAAACTGGAGGTTCTGGGAAGGAAAGCAAGAAACAGACCTCAGAATCTGCAATTCCCTATAAAGAAATGAAATTAAAAAATCAAACTCTGGTAGGTTATATCGGAAAACACAGATTCATATAAAAACACTAGAGTGTTATAAAGAATTCAAGAACAAGTAACAGTATCAAAACCAACAACTGATCTCTAGAAAGACAACAGTAATAGAAAGCCTAACAGAGAGCCTCCACGACCAGCATATATTCTGGGTACAAAAAGAACATTCAGGGAGATATTTAGAAAAATTAAATTGTATGTCTTTATATTCACTATCAAAGAGTTTGATGAGGCTGGTACAAAAGATTTGTTCAGGTTTGAAGTGTTGATAGAAGACATTAAAAACAAAATAGAGTTTACTGCAACAGTGAACTCCATGAAATACACAGTTCTAAGGAGATTCAAGGATTAAAGAAATGAACTTATTTTTGTGTACAACCTCTTACTTAAAACTACCTTGGTACGAAACATTGCGGAAGAGTCAATGTGAATCCTGTAAAGAAAAGTCAGGCCTCAAGAGACTTATTGGAGTTCTCTGAGGGTTCTTCATAAATGGAATATTACAAAATCCCTCTAAAAATTTTGATATTGTGTCTTTGTCTGTTACAGTATACTTGCTGCAGGATAAGAAGGAAGTAATGTATTTTAAATAATTTAGATGCAAGAACCTTCTATAGAAGAATCAAAACACATTAGTCTATCCTCCCAGTTGAGTGCCCTTTCTGAATGACCAGTGAAACCTGAGTTATTTTCTGTTCAGTGTTATCGCTTCTTCTGGAGGAGATTTGAAAAGTGGATTCCTGTGAATCTAGTTTATCCTCTCCTTGGTCATAGAAGCAGATGATAGAAGGACAAGGGAAAGTTTCATGTTTGGGGGAGAAGGTTGAAAAGAGTTAAGTAACAGGCACAGTAGGGAGCTGTGTACTTGCAAACCTTAACTAGTAGTCACAGGCCTCCAAAGTGGTGATGATGCTTTCTAAGGACTGAAACACACAGAGTTTGAGGCAAGCCAAAAAGTTATTGAGATGACTGGAATCAATGATTTGCACAGTGCAATACGTAAGAGCTGTTAATAAACCCTTTCTGTGTATGTTCTGTCTTTCATTATTTTCTCTGTTAAAAAGCTTATAATCAAACATGTTGTTTGAATAAAACATGGCTTTATTTCTTAGCTTAAAACCTTTGGGGGAACCTACTTGAATAGACGGTCTATGCAAAGCATGCCTGTAGAAAGTAAATCTGCTTCTCCAGTTGATGGAGGATATGTCAATATGCTTGAGTCTGTTGGTATGCTTGATACAGCACCTTTTCCTACATGCTCTGAAGAACTTGCATTGTCCCAGGATCTACATGCTGTTGTGCAACTGATGCAGAGGCACAGTAGATCATATTCACATTTGTTGAAAACTGTGGTCACAATACAAACTAGAGAAGAAAAGGAGGTATTCAGAAGTTTATATCTCAACCAAACCTGACAACAATTTCACAAGCTACTGAGAATGGTGTTCCCTCTAGTCCTACTGACTTCACTCTACTGAATTTCACAGGTTTGCTGCAATCACTGATGATGCTTATGGTGCCTGGGGGAAAAAACATTGCTAGAAATATTAACAGTGGAAATTGCTAAGGAACACACTGTGTTCTTGTGATAAAATTCCATTCTAATAAACCTTAATCTACAAGCTAATTTACATAAGTCATATTTAGTTAATTGCACTACAGCTGCATTAAAACAGAGAAGGCAGAAGTGTTTTAACATGTGTTTTGTCCCTTAACATTGCTGTGCTTGTCAACATAAGGTCCACAACAGTGGACAAGAAGCTTCAGGCCCTTTAATAGTTATGGTACAATTACAGAACAAGGTCCTGAAAGTGACCATCGGTGATGATGATATTTTTGGCATTGCCATTCACTGAAAACATGTACAGAATGTTTACTTCAGTTACATTCCTCCAAACAGCTTCCCTGATTAGTGGTATATGAAGAATGAAATGAAAACAGATTGAGTTAGAACAGGATACACATTTCTTTTGCCCACCATCATGCTACTTTTGCTTTTGGTGTTTAAACTTTGGAAATATTCAGTCATAACAGTAAAGCACATGCAAACTTTTTAAAAATGGAAGAAAATTTTCAAGGACAATGCATGAAAAGTATGATGGGCAACATAAAACTGTAAGAGGATTCTAAATGCAAAAGAGAGGATTAGATTTATTTACTTATTGTATACAGAATTAATATGTAGATTGGAAACCAAAGCCACCAATATTTGTGTTCTGCCACTGACCACCGTGTTTACTGTTGGATTTGCCTTGAGGTTTCTCCTTCTCTACAGTTCCTGTGGCAATATCTTTCTGCTGCTGTCCAGTTATTGTCTTGTGTTGCTGATTTTATTGTTCAATGAAGAAACAATTTGCTTTGTTAAACAATACTTAGGAAGGCACACTAGATTTGCCTTCTGCATTTCTTTTTACTTCTTTCATGTTGAATACTCAACTGTTCTAAAACATTGTTTGCTGTACTTAATGTTAATACATTGTGATGCATGAATGAGGTATTACTGCTTTGAAATCTCAAAGACACAGAAAGGATTTTTTTCTTCATTATGTTTCAACATACCAAAAAATACAAATACTAGAATTTAATCTATAAATCCTCATCAGCGAGGTGAGAAGGTCAGCCAGCAGTTCTTCTTTCTTTTTCCTTCATTTGAAGAATTTGCCTACCCAGGATAATTGAATGTTATATATTAATTTTACTTTTTAGAAAAGTTACTTGAATTTTCTTAAGAAAACAGTGCTTTTTTTCCTTAAAAGTCTGAACAATGAAACAGTTTGAGATAAAAGTACTGCTAATGTAATCAAATTATCTATGGTAATATCACACATTTTATAATATAACAAGTCACAAAACATGTGAAGTGCCTAACACTCAGCTGGTTGAAATATTTATACTAGTTTCATTGCATTTGATTTGAGACCTGTATGAATGATAGATAAAACCATCAAAGAAAAGAAAAGGTTAACAGGTTGTGTAGTAGTAAGCACTGTACCATGAGCACAATTAGACCTTGAATGTTAGCATTTCTCAGCTGAATAGATTAATATACCATGAAAAACTCTGTATGTAAAACTATTTATGTGTCCAGTAATGCCTGATTTTATACTAAATCTCTCAGTGTATTTTATCTTTTTGTTTTATATATTGCAATGAACTAATTTCTGAAGTTAAACATATATACTATTATCAATAAATATTTTCATGTTTTTCATTCTTCAACTGTAGTTAAAATCTGACTGAAAAATGTAGATGCAGTTGGATAGTTGATTGTAACTTGTCTTTAAAAGCCTAAAACTTTCATGAATGTGTACCCAGCACAGACTAGTAGTTATTCAAATTGCTAGACTTAGAAAAATCAATTTCAGATAGCATGCAGTTTCTTACAAATGAAACCCAATTACAGAGGGTTTTTTTTATTGTTTCCAGGATTTTTCAATGTTTTTTTCTTTTCTACTAGGAGAAGTGGCATATTTCTAAATATAGGAGGTAGTCACTAAGACAACTCCTATTAAATTAAGATCAACTGTACATTAACTAATTGCCTCCGTCATAATTCTTGTATGAATTCACAGAATAAAGAATATGGGACATCTATATTTCAGGGGTCAGAATGAAAAATCAGAAAACACAATTCTCACTGTATTTATTTTGAAAAACACGAGTAAGTAGGCATATGATTAAATCCTTCTAGGTCTTTAGAAGTCACTATTAACAATCTGAATATAAGTCAAGCATTTAGAAGTCACTGTCAATAACCTGAGTTCTATCTATCTGAGTTAAGTAGCAGCAGGTGCATAGGAAAGTCTTTTTCACATATGGCACAGAAAAATAAGGTAGTTTTGAAAGCCAACGTTTCCACTAGTCAAGATGAGGCAAATAGAATTCTAATCTTAATTTTGAAGGAGGTATCAGGTGGATAGTATAAGAGAATTTCAGTCTTGATGTCAAAATTATATGAAGAGCTAACAAGTGCAATGTTAGAAAGGAACTTGCAGTTTACCTAAAACCTCAGCTGAAATGAACATTCAGGGAGTAATCAGGACTCTACAAATAATCCTCAAAAGCAGATTTTAGCTGATGGTGGGAAAAAAAACTGTAGATAGCAAAAAAAAGAGATGTGTATCAGCATTATTCTCCAGATTCTTATCATAAATAATGATCACAATAAGTTATCTTTTGCTGACATGTTCCTTGAACGGTATTCAAAGTCTCTACTTGTGAGGAAGCAGGTATCTTGTCAACTGTTTCAATTTCAGAAACTCACTATAAGACAGAAAGTTTTATAAAACTCTGATGAGATTGTGCTTGAATTTAACTGCCTGAAAAGATCTGGTTTGGACCTCACGCTCCTTTCATTCAAGTGGTGATTTTATTCAACTGTACTTGTGTCACTAGTCAAAGCAGCAACGCTGTCTGGCTCAGTGGAAAAAGGTTACTGACGCATCAAAATTAATTTACATTGATATCTGAACTTTGTTTTTCTTTTCTTAAAAAAACATTGCTGTAATGGTAGATTTTGGATGGGTAAAATGCATATATTTTACTCAGACTCTCATGATCTCAGAAAATTAATTTGTCAAACAACTGTGAGAGATTCCTTACTGTTCTGCTGATCATTCATGAAAGAGGTGCATGTGCCAGAGCAGCTTTCAGCTCTGAGGGAAGCATGCAGACTGTAATTGTCAGAGTAAAGCAGAAACTGGTTCAATGCTTCCTGCTGAGAACACTTCATTTTCCCCAGTAGGTTTTGGTAAAACTCAGCAGAGCTCAGGGGAAAAAAAAATGATTAAAAGTCAAGCAAAACAAAACCAAACCCCAAAGCAAAACAAAAGAAAACCCTTAGAACATCTGACAAAGATGAAAAAAATAGTGAAAGCTCTCCAGAACTTCTAAACCTAGAAACTGTTTGATGGCTGCTGACCTCGAATCCCCTACAGCTTTGAAATAGATGCACCCTTTTTCATTTCCTTTTGGGAGCCAGATGGTTTTGGGTTTCTAGGATTATTAGAGCAAGATACTTATAAGTTAGAGTTGATCAGACATGAAGAGAAGATTTTTTAAACAGCATTACTAATACCCATGGTGTAATTGAATGGTATACCCTTTCCTGTGGTCCAGCAATTTTCAGAGGTCTTTCGGATTGAAAAAAACTTACACTGTTCTCTCTAGGAAAGTAAAAACCCCTGTCTGTATTTCCTGTAGTCTCTGAAGCCTCCTCCCTGTTCTTTCAAAGATCTCCTTGGCTCTGTTCATGCTTGACAATCCTTGCTTACTGAGGTTCTTGCTCACCACCTGCATTGCAAGAATTTCTTCAAAAGCTCATACTGAGCTGCAATCAGACAACACACGATCTTTCACTCTTTCCATAGAGGTATCCATAAGCATCTGTAAGGACAGGAAACATTTATAACTTTCTTCTCTGCTGCCCAGTCACACTTACTTTAACATATTATGTAAAACACAGCAAAATGCAAGCAAACAAATAAAATTGCTACCATCTATCACTAGTAGAGGGAGACAGATGTATCTTAGAGAGAAACCTATAAAATTAATTTGTAAAGCTGACAACTATGTAAGAAGTTCTGAAAGCAAACCAGAGGATATATCATCCACCTCTTGATAAGAGTGGCTAAAAGTAAAGGTTTAATCTGAACTGAAACAAAAAAATTCATAATTTAAGAGCTAAGGAAAGATTTTCTGTGTTTCCAAGTCTTGTTATTCTTATTTTGGCATTACAAATATTACACAACATTTGAAATGAAGACACAAGAATTTTTTACTTAAATTCTGTACTTTTTAGCCTGGGTTATGAATAGCGTCAGTCATGGTAGTATTGACATAACAAAATATTAACAGTATTAACATAAAAGTTATTATTTATTAACATAAAAAATTCTTCAACATTAAGAAGACTTAAAGAAAATTTTTAACATATAGTAAATTTGGAATATTATAATAACCGTTATGTAAATAATATCTGAAAATTAATTCAACTTACTGTTGGTAAAACAGCTTCTGAAGCTTTTCAGAAAGCGGTATCAACATTCTAGAAGGTATAAAATATTTTTAGTTCATAGCAATTTCTTTTCTGATGGAATGTACATATGTCGATAAAAATGCTGCCACTTACTTTTAGAAAATCCTATTTAGCTGTTCATGGGATTTTTTTGCCATTTGGGTTTTTTTCACAAATATTAAATGAAAAAGGAATTAGTTTCAGATATATTACCTAACTTATTAATGAATTCACCTCACATAATTGAGATTTACAATATAATTATGTTTTATTTTCACTTTTGGGTCTTGTAAGTTTTCTAACATTTTGTCAGCTTATTTTGTGCATAAGCATTCTTATTCAAAAAGCAGTATCTGTTTAAAACATTTCATCTGTTGACTTCCATAACATGGATTTCAATATCCATTTGAGATGTTTGCAATTACTTTTATTTGATGTATGATTTAATTCATGATCTTTCATTTTGCATTAGTATTACTCTACTTTTCCATCTGTGAAATTCAATTGTCACAAATTGTTTTCACTTCTTAGGGTTCTTTATCAAAATTAAATATTACTGGCTCTTAAAATCTGCACATCTGAACAATGTTTCTAAGCTGTTCTCTAGAAAAAGCACTAATTTTGCAAGTTTATTCTGTGTAAAATAAAGCTGTATTTCTGCATTATATAAATAATGAAAACAGATACATTTCTAAAATCTATAAAAGGGTAACATATCAGTACTAGTCTAGAAGTTGCCTATTATTTTTATTAACCATTCTTTGCATAGTCTACTGTATTGTGTCACACAGAAATATAAATAGAAAAAATCTGAGGTAAACTTGTATTTCTAATCATGACATAAAGTCTAATAATAATACTTAGATAATTTTCTTTCATGGAATGATGGCTGAATTTTGTTTTTTTAGGTCATCTGGAAGACTGGAATGTTAGAACAGATAAATTATTTAATTGCAAATCAAGATACGTAATGCTTGGGCTTGGCTCCTGTGAAAAAGACCACCTATAAAAATGATACCTGAGATAGGAAATCAAAGACTTGAAGTATTACAGTCAAGGAAGTGATACTAATGTCAACCTACAGTTGTAGGTTGTTGTCAGTAGAATACCCAGTTCTATGTATAGAAATGTCATTTGAATTTAGAGTTCTATATTTGGCTTTCACAGAATCACAGAATGGTTGGAAGGAGGCTCTGGGAGTCATCTTGTCCAAACCCCATGCTCAAGCAGGATCACCTAGAGCTGGTTGCCCAGGATTGTGTCCAGTCAGGTTTTGAATACATACACAGATAGGGACTTCACAAAGTCCCTGAGCAACCTGCCCAAGTTTTTGACCACCCTCACAGTAAAAAAAGGTGTTTTCTTGTGTTCAGATGGAGATTCCACTCAGGACTGGTGAGGTCGCAACTGGAGTTCTGTGTCTGGTTCTGGGCTCCCCAGTAGAAGAAGGGCATGGACATACTGGACAGGGTTCAGAGAGGACCACTAAGCTGATTAAGGGACTGGAATATATTTCATATGAGGATAAGCTGAGAGAGTTGGGACTGTTTAATCTGGAAGCAAGAAGGCTTAGGGGGAATCATATCTATTTGTATAAATACCTGATGGAATGGAATGAAGATAAGGGAGCCAGACTCTTCTCAGTAGTCCCGACTGACAGGACAAGAGGAATCAGGTACAAACTGAAACACATTAAATCAAGACTTGCTGACATTGTTAATATTATCTGAGCCTGCACTGGGGAAAGTAATTTATAAATACTGCATGCCTCAAATGAACAGCTAATATTGCAGGGGTGAGTTTTCTGTAGATAAGACTTCTTTTAATTTTGGGCTTACATGGCAAGGTTTTGGTAACAGAGGTCTACAGGGGTGGCTTCTGTGAGAAGCTGCTAGAAGCTTCCCCCATGTCTAACAGAGCCAGTGCCAGTCGGCTCCAAGATGGACCTGCCACTGGCCAAGGCTGAGCCCATCAGCGATTGTGGTGGTGCCTCTGTGATAATGTACTTAAAAAGGGAAAAAAACTGCTGCGCCACAGCAGCCAGAAGAGAGGAGGCAAGAATACGTGAAAACAACAACTCTGCAGACACCAAGGTCAGTGAAGAAGGAGGGGGAGGATGTGCTTCAGATGCTGGAGCAGAGATTTGGAGAGTCTTGCTGCTGCTTTCATGATATTCTTGTTAAGATTTGAAAAAGAAACTCCTCACAGCTACAGTTACAATATTGAAAATATTCAAAAGCAGTGTACACAAGCCCTGAGCTGTCTTAGCTGCCATGGTTTCACCCACTTATGTGAATTTTTCCTCTGAACAATTGACCCCTTATGACACCACAGTACCTATTGTAATAACAAGCTTTATTGCAGTCAAGATTTGGGCAAGATCTGGCAAGCTTCTAACAGGATCTGAACCAGAAGTTGTATATTAAGTTTATCATAATCTGTGCTAAAGCTGGTGGGTCTGTCAAACCTGTTTATACAGCTTTCAGAGGGGAAGTGGTTTATGACTGGCCAGCTTAGGCCATAAACAGAGAAAGTTCAGTTCCAAAGTCCAGATAGAAGGCTAAGAGAATGTAGCGTTACAAATATTTGCCCAGACAAGTAATAAACAACTCTTTCCAGTTTTTAAATAGTTTATACAAATCTTAATAAGTCACATAGAAATTTTCAAGTTTCAGTGAGTGTTAGCAAATGTTAAATGAACACCTACAGGAAAGATCACAGATAAGTTTCAGCCATGGATATAAGCAAGCTACTTAACAGCCTCAAGAAAGAGTAATATTATATTAACATTTACATCAACTCTTAGTATTTACATAGAATTGGAAAAAAAAATGCAAAAGGTATGGTAATTTGTTCATAATATTTTTTCTCATACACTGTACTTTCATGATTATTGGATTTATATCTAACAACCCCCCCAAAACCTAAAAAGCAGCTAATACTAATCATAGGAAATGTTTTCACGTGAGGGTGGCTGTGACTGACAAATAAATCCCCACAATGGACGAAAGCTCAGAGGAGATGGCCAAAGGCAATGTGCACACAAAGGTCAGGGAATAATGTAGACTGTGACTGACCACAGCAGTTGCAAAGAAACTGACTGTATCTCAACACTAAGGGGACCAGAGGGTGGCCTTTGTTTTAGATGAACTGCTGTCAACACTTGAGTGGATCAATTGGTGGCTTAAATGTTTCTCCCTGAGTTCATTAAAAGTATGAACACCTCCCTGAGTTAGCCAGACCAGCATGGTAGGTGTGACTACATGGCTAAACGCAATACAGAGTATAAAAAGCAGACAACTAGCAAAAGAGTTTTGAGGAGAGCAAGAGGCTTGATCCAGTTTCAACCCATGTTTTCCTTCATGGTGACTGGGGACATCCAGCATTGTGACAGTAAGCATATTAAAGAGAACAATAATGGAGGTCATACTGGTATTGTGATTGAATGACATTTTGTAATTTTTGCTAGATTTTGCTAAGTTTAACTTACATTTGTATTGTGTTATGCAGTATATTTTGTATAACTCTACTAAATCAAAAATCTCATGTAACATCAACTATCTTTATATAACTAGATTTTATATCAGTTATTTTACTTTTCCTGTGTGAACTATCTAGAAGAACCTGGTCAGAGAGTATTGGACTCTGACTGTGGTTTACCTGAAGAACTACTCAACCATATCATTCAATATAATTTAAATGCAGACCTCATTTTGCTCTGTCTTATTAAAAATATGCTATGGTTTTCAGTAAAACGCTTGAAAATAACTAAACTAATATTTTGCTTTAGGACAGCAAATCACTTGAGTTGTAACTAGCATACAGTGTTGCCTTTTCATTCTTACAATTCTTTCTTTATTTTGTTTTAACCTAGTATGGTTCTTCTCTGTGTCATTACCACTACTAATCATTACTCATTAATTGTGATGAATGTTATTTCTATAGCTAATAATATAACAAGATTCTAGCACATTGGCTTGCACAAACACAGAAAAAAGGTGTACTCCCATGTATCTTCAAAGACTCATTCTGCAGATTTAAAAAAATGTTAGAGAAAAAAATTATACCAAGGTCAGAAAGGTACTGACTTTTCTAGAAAGTCATTAGAAATGCATTTATCTGCAGAACTTCAGTCTTTCCTTTCTCTTCCCCCTGCCCCACCCCCCCCTCCCTTTTCTTCTTTTATAATTTTGCATTTGGCACATCTTCTCGAAAGATTTTTGTATTCTCACCGTAGAGTGGTTGAAAGCCTTTTTTAATTGCCTTACTATATCTTACTCATTTCCCCCATTTATAGCTGTAATAGCTTTTCTGAAAGTGGGATTTTTTTGAGCTGTACATTTCCTATTACTGTGTTCCCAGTCCTTGCCTTGTGAATGCATCTTTCAGCTTTCTTCTGTGGCTATACCACGTCATTACAAAAGGATACATTTAAAACTGTTGAAGGTTTGACTGCTAAGCCATGAAATCAAGACCTGCCAGAGTTAAGGCTGAAACTCTGGCCTGACATTGGCATCCTAGTATAAATCCAGTCCCAGAAGTAATCCTTTTTTCATAATCATACTTGTAGTTCAAATAGAAAATTATTATAATCCTTTAAGCAACAGAAGTACATTAAATTCAATTCTTTCAAATTTATAATGAAATTATGGAGATAGACACAGGAAAGGAAAGGCAAGAGAAACCGCCTGATCACATACTGCAGAGCCACCTCAAGTTATTTGTCATAGGTTGACTGCAGTACAGATACTTAGTAGTTATCTATACTGCAGTATAGAATACTTAGAATGGCAAACTGACAGTCTCTAGAATGAAATGGAAATAAATAGACTTCTTAGACACAAAAGTCCAATAATTTTTTGTAAGCTGTGGTTAGTAACATACTTTCCCCTGATTTATAAGCAGGGCTAATCAAATGGTAACTTGTTTTGATTATTTTAAGACGCTTGGAGGAGAATCTTCCTCAATAAATTTTGATAATGTGTTAGTGTTTGCATAAAAAAAGAAATCTTTCATAGAAAGTGTAAGAAAAAATATAATTCCACCATTTTATATTATTTTCCATGTTCAGATAGCTTTTTTTTTTTCATTTCTTTGACGCCTTCTCCTCTTGTCCCTTTAAAAGGGAAGAAAACAGGAGAGTATCTGAAAAAAACCCAAATATTTTGAATTTTTAAAATATTTTATTTTCGTCTATTAATCAAATGACAAAAAAAAAAACCCACCCAGACAATTCCCTTTTTATTTATTTCAAATCATGAAATACTTCTATCAGTATCCTGCATGCATCCCTTTTTCACTTGTGCATTTCCACATTTGTCAATGGGTTCTAATCATCCTCTTACCTCCACACAACCAAAGTGGAGCTCGATTAACAGAGAAGTGTTGTGTTTCTACATATTTCTTTGTGTCCCTTAATATTTTACCAAAATTTTTCTGTTGTATTTTTTTTCTAATTGTTTTATTATCTGACACATTCCTATTAGTTTTTTCCTTTCTGCATATTTGAGTATAGAAAAAATTCATATGGCTTACCATTTCTTTTTTTGCCAGAGTTTACTGTACTTTGCCTTGGCACAATATGCATCTCTGTACATTATAAAATGGTTATCTGTTCCAGAAGTAAATGAGCCGCCCTTACTTTGAAACAAATGTAATGTAATTTAATATTTAAATGACAAAAAAAAACCCACCAAACAAACAAAAAATAAACCAAAAAAAAACAGTAGCCTGGAATTATTCAATTTACTAGTATAGTAAATAGAGTCTGTATCTCCTAAATCTTCTGTATTGTAAATGTCTTCCTGACTTCTCCAGTAGTTATTGTATCCTCCCTCTCCCTGTTTTTGTGGATTTTTTTTTTCCATCCATTTCACCAATAAACACATACATAACAAATAACACAACAAATTTTTGAAACTGATTTTTTTGTCTTTAATAGATTTGTTTTTTATTTGCTCATATTTTGTAATCTGAATGAGTAAGCAGATGAATAAGGTTGCATAAAAGCAGCCCAGTATGGTACCTTCAAACACTGGTCTTGGTTTTGAAACCCACTTACCTACTGTAAATTTTCCATAGGCAAACCCACACATATCTATAAATTACAAAGTCATTAATTAGGTAGAAGTCGTACTGTTCTTCTATTCAGTTGTGTGTCAATTTTTCTTTAAAGTATCATTTGAAGATGTGACAAAGAGCTCTATATCTATGGAGGACACTAGCTAAGCTATGCAGCTTCTCTAAAAGAAATCTTTGTTGTAGTATTATATGTAGGCATATTTTGCATTTGGAAATAATCTTAAACTGATGTTAATTATTTCAGACTGAATACTTAATGCATTCAAATAACCCTGTAACCTTTTCATTTAGGCTTGCTGAACAGATGTAATACTGCATTGTCATACCAGACAGAAGATTTAGCTTGATTCATAACAGTATAGAACTGGTTTAAGTTTGTGGCAGTTCACATTTCTACAATACAAATGTATGCAATATTAATTTTTCCTATTATTAAAGTTCTATGATTTTTTTCCTTAAAAAAATGTTTTTAAGTAGTATAGACAACAGACTCTTCAGTGTTACTAGGACAAAGCAGAAAAATCCATTTCTCTCTAGCGAATGCATAAATAATTTTAGATTGGAATTGGTAATCAAGGGAACATTTAAAAATATAGAAAAAAAGAGGAAGGCAACTATATACAAATGTGCTGCTAGGTAACCATCAGACTGAAATATTTAAAAATGGTAATAATTCCTCATAAAGTAGTTAGGCTTAACATCTGTTCAGCTTATTGACAGTAATCGTTCTTACAGAACAGGCCAAGATATTATCCTCTATCTCACAGATTGCTTTTACGACTGAAATATTCAAACATAAACTTATGACCTATTTTAAAATTCTTATTTATTTCCTTGTAGCATAGAACACACATTGCATAAGCACAATCACAATAGCAACTTACAGCTACCTCAAACCAGGACACTGGCATTTGCTACCATTTAGAATCCCTATCCATCCTGTACTTGAGCTTAAAATGAAATGCCAAGTATTAGGAACTTGATGTATGCCTAGTAACTTTATGCAGAAATATACCAGTGACTTGCTAGGTTTTCCTACCTTTGCAAAAGAGGGCAGTAAATGAACCCTATGTGAATGAAACTCTCTAAAAGTAAACATGGAGATTTTTAACAGGAGATTTTGGTGTGGGGAGAAGCAAGCTGTGGACTTAAATTTTGAATACATAGAAAATTAATAGGAAGGAAAAATGTCTTTTAACTTAAAGAATAATCTTGCTCAGCCTAATACATTTTGTAGTGAGCAGTATTTAGTACGATGTGTTTACTGGTCAGATCATTTACAAATCCAGTACCGCCAGTGCATATCTGTCATCATCTCGGTATCACTTAAGTCCAGATCACATAACTGGAAAAAGAGAGAGAGAGAAAGGTTTATCCTCTGTTTCAAAACTGTCTATTCCAGCCTTTCACTGAGTAAACTTCTCCTGTGGTAGAAAGCATAATCTTTACGGTAGAAGTCATTTTCTCATGAATGTATGAAGTGCTAATGCCTCATACATACAGGGGATCATTGTAAAAGATGAGTTTACAGAGGTAAGTTATAGGCTTTAGGAAAATGAGATTTGATCATTCAAGCATTTCAGGTGATGATCGTGAGAACAGCTAATGAAATTGAAAAAAAATGTTAACTCTCCTGAGACAATCTCCTAGTGGCTGGGCTGTAATGATACATATTTGCAGAAGCAATTGCAATAAGATGGAGCAAAAGGAGAGTTAATTAAACTAATTATCAGAAGTGCTACTATATGTTGTTGCATTATAAATACAAAAATTTATTACTTAAATTTAAAAAAAGCCAAAAAACACCCAACATGTAGGTTTTAGATTTTCTAGTCTAAAGAATAATATATATCTCATCCAAGCAAGCAATCATTGCAGGAGGTTAATTATTTCTGTTAATAGAACACAGATTCAGATTTCAAAGTACTGTGATTTCAGGAACAATGATGAATTCTCAGATAGTCCAGACTCATTGTGAAGACTTTTGTGACTGTCCAAAAATTTCATAAATATTAACAAGAATTCAAAATAGCCTGTTAGGCATCAAATCCTTATTTTAAAAAATAAACATAATGTACTGCAGAAGCATAATTTGTGTAATGTTAGTCGCACAACCAAGTGCATTGCTAAAAGCAACAGCCCAGATAAATGATAACATACAATACCCAATATTTTTGTCAGTTTACAGCATTATCTGTGTTATGCAGGAAACAGCGTAAGTACAGTAGACATCACTGGATGAAAAATTAAAATCCACAGAACCTGATGTTCTTTGGATTTTCAGAGAATAAGAAAATTGGGAAGTGTTAAAAACATTACCATTGGTAAGAGCCAGCACTTTGATCCACAATTAATTCAGTTTTATATTTGTTATACGGCTTTTCATCTCAATTATCCTTTACCTAAAAATTTTGTATGATATACTTGAAAAATATAAACCTATTTCACTTGCATTACAAGAGTTTAAAAATGTTTCATTTGTTATAAAAGTTAGTCACAAATATAGTAACCTGACAAAAGTGAATTCAGTGTCCCAAAACTGAAATCAAACAATTCACATATTATTTGGCAACTTCACTTCCAGAACTCTTTTGGAAAGTGTTTTTGTCTAAAATAACATCTGCTTTTTAATAATGCAACTGAGAGGTGTATGTATGCTAGTTAGAAGAGAACAATGCTTCACGAACAGGGAAGACCTTCATTCTGAAATCACCTGAGAGTACTTCAACACATTCTTACATCCTTTTGATTACTTACAGTTAATTCAGCTCTGAAATAACTCTGTTCATTTATAGTCTGTGTCTATGGAGTTAAACCGAATAAAGAGGCTCTTCAACAAACATTTTATTATTCTTCAGTCACAAGCTTCCTGACCACAATAACTATGCAGCTAATGAACATCTAATGTTGAAAATAGGAGTGAAAATAGGATCTGACAACTATAAAGCAAATTGTTCTGCAGCTTTCCTGCATACCAACCCCCTCTGGCAAACCCCAAACCCCAAACCAAACAGAAATCTTCACTAGAGTAAGTCCGTTACAAAGCAAGCATATAATTTGTTACATTTAATCCATACAGTTACAAGTTTTAACTGCAGCAAGCTATCTTAACTTGGAAAATGAGACCTAGTATCCAGTTCTGATGCAAATAAGCAAAGATCGCCATAGTCTGAATGTTTTAAAATAATTTCTGTTTTATAGGCAAAGAAGAATGAGGCTTGTGAGGAGAACAAAAAAAAAAAAAACAAACAAACAAAAAAACGCTAATTAAAAGTGTGTGAAAACTAAAAAAAATAATCTCGATTTCATCAATGACAGTGCAAATTTGAAACAGGAATGTATCCTCAGCAATTTCAGGAATTCTTTTGTTACCAATTATTTAAGATATTAATAATCAAATTAAAAGTATGGAAAAAACTCTATGTTATCAAACAAATAATAGATAACTAATAGCACTACAAAGTCTTTTCCATTTATAACAGAAATGTCATGCTTCAAATGCACATCAGCATCATTCCTGTAAAATGCAGCTCTTCACAGAAAAGCTTCTTCCGTCTCACACCCTGTAGAGGGCGATATTCCTGTATGTTCCTAGGATGTCTTCTCTGAAGTTGTGGTTTGGCCATGAAAGAAATACCTATATTAGAAGAATGATAGCAAAGCAACTATCTACTATCACCTCCTGCGTGGCTGCCTTGGACAGTTTATCTGGCCAACTGCTGCAAAAGCAAAGCCAAAACCTGAGGATGTGCTTGAGAGTCTACTTGACAAAGTAACAGCAAGACAGGGAGCAAGGCAGCTGTGTGCAGATGCTGAAGAGATTGTCTGCCAAAGAAGAGTTTGTTAAGTCCATGCATGGAAAGCAAAATGTCTCAGTTAGTCCAAGCAGCATGGCAACTAACAATCCTATCCAAGCCTTGCTTAACATTCAAAGAAGTTGAAACGAGCTTGAGAGATGTGGTATCTTTTTTTCCATGTTACCCAGAATCCAGAGGTATTGATTTCCTACTTTTCTGCTCAAATCCCCCATTCTTTTCTTATTATGCTGAACTGGATTGCCTGGCCAGCATTGAATATCTTTCAGTTAAGATATATCTTGTCCAGAAAATATTTCTGTTCTTTCCCTATTTCTAAATTTCTCCCTTTTACAGGATGCCAGGTTACCTAATGTAATCATAGTTTGCTCCAGAATGAGAAGCTGCAGCATCCTCAAAATGCTGCATATTCTATTCATACATGCATTCTATTACGTATCAATACAATTTCTTATAGTTGCACTTTTAGTGTGCAAGACATCTTTGCACTTGTAAGATGGTCCCTGTCATGTAGGCATTTACATTCTAAGGACAGAGAAGGAGAAATGAAGGGAAAAATTACAAAAAAAAAAAAGAAAAAAGAAACAAAAACAAAGGAATGGGACTAAAATGTAATATAAACTTACTAGACTGAATGTCTGTAGGCTTACAGAATCAAAGAAATGGTCCTCAGAGAGCCTGAAATATGATCAGAGTAGGGTCCTTGCATACAAGCCGCAGGATCAGATGCAACGCATAAGGAACCGTGTGAGTGAAGGCACAGGGTGATTCTGTGAGAAACTGACAAACAGGCAGTCAAGGGTGGAATTCTTAGAACTGAAGACAGGAGCTCTTTACACGTGGCTGAGCAAGAATAAACTTTGCTATGAAACAAAAGTAAATAAACTGACAGGATCAAAAAGTTTTTATACGTGTTTTTCATAAACAATACTGTTATGAAAAAATATAATTAAATAAGTATTGGGAAAAAATTATGAGGAACGAAGTATATTTTTCTCTTTCACAGCTTTTACCTACTTGAACTGGAATGGAATAACAAATAGTGTTTTTTCATTAATAGTAATATTATTTTCTGATTTGCTAATACTTTTCTATATCAATTTTATTTTCCTTATAAGTTTGATAAGGAAAATTGCACAATTTAAAAGAAAGCATGTTGTTCGATAAGCATTTGGCACAATTTAAATGTATATTATGCATTTGAACATAAACCTGCAATCAGAGACTCTGCTTTGAATAATAAGATGAAAATTTTTGTTATTGTTCTAAGCTTGAAACAGATTTAGTTTAGTGTTTGAATCTAAGTACCAAGGCTTGAAAATTCATTTTCACATCCTCACACGATCTTACAAATTATTTGACAGGTAAGCCCCATATGTGAAGACGTAGTTAATACTGTCATTTGGGGATTCTCTTTTTTAATATATAATTTTAATTTAAAAATGCATTTTCTCATAGAACTATTTGACTGGACTTCCTGTCCATGTTGATATACAACTGCAGCACCATTAAAATAGCTTATGTATTAAATATTTTATAATCTTGTTATCTTAATTTGCCTGTACTGAATTCTAGCCAAAGGTAAGAATAAGAAGTCATTATCAGGTAATGGTATATAACAAATTCAAGGTGGTTCATGGATCCCATTCCAAGAGCACCTGCTGAAGCCTCCTGAGGCAGCATCTGCTTCCTCGTGTTTTTACAGTACCTTGCTGTAGGGTGCACAGTTTAAAAGCATACAGTAATGAATCAATTTATAACAACAGCTATCTTATTTTTCTGTTCTAGTTTATTAGCTCTGTATTTCTGTCCTCAGAAATAAATTAAACATCTGATTTGCAGAGGGCTAGTTATCTCCTGTTAGCTGCCTCTCAGTCACTGAAATAACAGTAAAAAACTCCTGTGTCTTTCATTGATATGCCTGAATCAAATCATACTCAGCCCCTTGTTTTATTTGATTGATCTAAAGATAGACACCCAGCAGCCACATCACTCTTTCTAACTTGGCTGAAATAAACTATGGTGACAAACCAGCCAGCCAAGATAAAATTTGTGACTTTTCACAGAAGATACTGGGTTAGACTGCCAACAATGTCCTACAAAAAACCATCAATGTAAGTGCTAATTGGCATAAACGGCAAGTCTTTGGTAGCAGGGACAGAGGAGGGGGGCTGTAGAGGAGGCCTCTGTAGAAAGGCATCGAGGCTGGCCCCCTGCTGGACACAGACTGTTCCAGTCACCTCAAAAACTGACCCACCACAGGACACAGCTGAGCCCATCTGCCAGGCTGGTGGCTCCTCAGTGAAAAAACATTTAAGATGAAAAAACATCAAGAAGGAGGGAAACATGCAACAGGGGGACAGGGGAAGAACGAACTAAACAAGGGAACAAGCTCAGGGTAGTAGAAAGTGCTCCAAGGCAGAGCTGGTAACATCCCTGAAGGGACTGAGGGCCATGGACAAGCTTACGCTGGCACAGGGACACCCTGAAGGGACTGCAGCCCACTAATGACCAATGCCGGAGCAGAAGAGACAAGCAAGAAGGAAAAAAAAGCAGACAGAAACTGTTATGTGCTGATCCTGCTCCTGCACCACTGTGGCAGTGTGCTCGCTGGCCTGTCCTCTTCCCCTACCTCCCCCCTCTCCCCCTCCCCCCTTAAGTAATAACTACCAGTGGGGGACATGATGGCTGCATTCATCTTTGGGGTGGACAGATAGCGACACAGCAGCCAAGGGCTGTCTGGAGCAGAGACCCAGATGTTTTGGTGGTATACAAATACGACTATAGGTCAATCATCTTACTCTAAAAGTAGTGGAGAGCACAGAGCCCATTGAGCTCTCCTTCACAGCAGTGGGCTGCATGCCAGGATCTCCCCATAAGCAGGGTCGCCTCTCATGGTTACTCCTTGAGACTGAGAGAATTCTTGTCTTGTCAGATACTCAGTAAGTGATTTGGGAATAAGTGCGCTGAAACTTTGACATTTTAGCTAAATGATATAAAGGATTGATTGCACATATATAAACCTTTAGACATAAAACATTGACCAAGTCTGGGACTAAGTCTGGATCCAGCCACACCTGGACTCCTCTCTGAGAAGGAGTTTAGAAAGCAAAGGGGTCTATTCTGAACCTCATGACTCAATGGATCTCCCTGACAGTTTTGTCTGACCCTGTCCTCCATGCAGTAAATAATCAAGTGTACCTTGCCATCGAATCTTATTAAACCACTGTCACATTTAGCATTGAACTTTGTTAACTCACTGTTTCATATCAATAAAATATATTGTTGTTTCGGTCTTATGAGTGAAGCACACCACTCCTTCCATGACAGCCACCCTCACCAAAGGGACTGCATGTAATGTATGGCAATACAAGGGGTGTGGACACCAGGAAGGGGGAGGAGTCTGGAGTGAAGGTGAGTCTGTGAAGGGCAAAGGAAAAGTATTTTCCTAAGTGTTTCGATGTTCACCTTCTTTGTTTCTCTATATTTCAATCAGTAACTAAATGTTTAGGTTAAGTTTATTGGCAATAAATTAGAGTTAAATTCACCAAGAAAAGTCTGTTTTGCCTGTGACAGTAAGTGTTGAGTGATTTCTCTGTCTTTATTTCAACTGATAAGTTTCCTCATTCCTTTTCCTTCTATTTTTCCCTCTACCCCATCAAGGCTTCCCCCTCATTAGCTGTGTGAGTGCTTGGCAAAGAAAACCAGGTATTTTCATTACTGTCTCCTTTTTTTCCCTTAGATATCAATACTTATTTTAGGGTAGAACTTTTTTCTTTGAAAGTGGAAGATAATTGAGTACTCACTCAATACTCAATACTAATAATCTTTGCAGAAATTAAGTACTTTTATGTATGTAGCAAATGCAGAAAGAATTAGAAGAATATTCTTACTGAATTTTCAGCAGTCCTACACACCCCTGAAATAAAGCTTCAACCTCAAATTCTGAATCTCTTTTGAGTAGAGACTGACAGTGAAAATAGGTTGCGTGGTGATCTCTTCAGTCAAAAGGAGGTGTAGGTTATGCAACTAAACTACACTGTGACTTGGGAAGAAGGGTTGTGTGAGGGAGACCAGAAAATCTGTTTTATATAGCATTGAGAATTTCTAATTTTGTCATTTCCATATCTGCTGTGGAACATACAATCAGTTAATTGATGTTGATTACACTATGTTTGTCAGTCTCTTTTCCCAAGTAAGAAGTGATAGGATGAGAAGAAATGGACTCAAGTTGCTCCAAGGGAAGTTTAGATTGAATATTAGGAAAAACCCACCGAAAGGGTTATCAAGCACTAGAACAGGCTGTCCAGGTAAGTGGCTGAGTCACCATCCTTGGAAGGATTTAAAAGAGGTGTAGATGTGGTACTTAGGGGCATGATTTAGTGGTGGACTCAGTAGTGTTAGGTTTATGGTTGGACTCAATTATCTTAAAGGTCTTTTCCAAACTAAATGATTCTATGATTTTATGATTCTATTTCAAAACTAACTTCTTTTTTTTTCAGAATCAGTAACTGTCAATTTATATCTATCACATAGAAAGGGAAAATGGTATTATTTTTTTTAATAACAAAGATAAATAATAAATATTCATACATTTTAATGTTAAGATAATTTTCCTTGCTATTGCTTTGCAGGTAAGGATATTGGGTTTGCTTTGTAGCTTTTTTTCCTTCCTTTTTTTCTTTTAGAGGAAGCATGCTGATCTATTTTCCCGTAGCTAGGTGAAAAAGAAAACAAAAGTCCTTATAGAACGATCCCCCAAGCCAGCAGTGAAAATTACTGTCACACTTTTTCCACACAGATAGCTAAACCAGGTGAAATATTTGAAATTTAGCGTGTTAATAGTGCTTATTTTGACAAAAGCTATGATTGAAAAAGGAATTGATTAAATAATAATGACACAAGGGACTAAACTCACTAGGCACAGACTGAGATTCCCTTTAGCACCTACTAAGGAAACGCAGCTGCTTCTGCACTTCAAAATAGAGATTTTCTCTGCTCAGTCTGGCAGGTAGAGCAGCTGCTCAAGGACAGTAGTTTCCCTAGGAGAAATTTGATTAAGGAAAGACATATGACCCTATATAACCAAAACATTCAAGGAAGTGTGATCAACAAAGTCTGCAAACAAGGAACGCAAAATTCTAAGCGTTGTTGTGTAAGTGTATACTATACATTATTCCCTTAATGATAACATTTAAAGCAAAATATAACCTCTTTCCCTTGTCCAGATCCAATATTTCACTGTAAAATAAATATACATTTGTTTACACCAAAGATTTATGTTCATTCAAGTGTTTGGAGAAACAAATCAAACTTACTATTATCTGGATTTTTGTGGAAAACCTAGCCTACAACATTTGATCATTATTGTTGAAATGATAATGCCATTCATTGTGCTTTGTTAGGACTATTAATCTCCCTACAAACAGTGGCAACTCAAAATTAAGGCTGCACTAATAAGAGTTTAAATATGCATAATTTTAACCAGAAAAAAAATTTTCAAATATAATCCATGGCCTGAATGTCATGCACAATAGAAGTGAACTCTATTTCACTGGATCAGCTTTGAGGCATACCATATGTTTGAAGTTTAATTTTATTTGATTGCCTTCATGAAACATATCTGTTGATTTGGACTTTTTCTTGAAAACACTCCAGCTGTTTTCTGGATTCTGAACCTGACTTTTCAGAACTATAGATGTATTCTATGTTAATTCGTAAAAGAGATCCAGCAAGCAAGTGCCGGGAAGTTATCAGAGTTCAGTGTTTGTTGACTGTGTTCCTTCTGCATTGAGGTTTGATGGGTTTTGGGAGACAATGCCATAGCAGCCAGATGTATTTACCTCATACTCACTGGAGGTGGTGGATGGGAAAGTCACTAAATTTACAGGTCATTCTCCTTTTTCCATAGTGTGCATAAAAGAGTTGGTGAACCGGGTTATAATCATTATTTTAAGGCATCTACACTCAGTCTTTGTAATGACAAAATAAAATTTATTTGTAGTCAATAATTCAGTTATGACTATCATACTTTTTGCATTACCTTTCAACTATAAACTGACTCTGGCTGAAGTTATCATAGAAATAAGAGCTTTGGTTTCTGTTATCTTAAATATCTTTTGTCATCTTGTCAGCAAGGTGTTCTGGCTTTTGTGTGGGTACTGCACTGGATATGATGATGATGAATATTTGAGTATAAGCTAAGAATGCCAACCTGATGATTTAAATCTTGGGATAAGCAAAGACAAACAAAGATGATACCAATCACAAGCCAATTGTGATAAACAAAGAAAAACAATGGTGGGTCATCAATAATAACTTCATGTTCACCATACCGCATTCGTTATATGATTATTCTCTTCACTTAAGAGTATAGCAGTGAGCTGCCCTTGGGTAGAATAAAGATCTGTATAGCTTGTTTTTTGTCTCTTGCAGTGGCCAATTGTAAATACTTAGGAAAGACCCCAGAAATAGGGCTCATTTTATTATCCCAGCTCTCAGAGACATGCAGCTGAGGAACAGCCTGAGACAATGGTGATAAACTTTGTATTTCACACCTTTCAACGTATTTCTTGATTCGTGAAAATAATTTTTACCCTTTTCAAGTCCTTCCTAAAAAAATTGGAAGATTTGGATATACATTAATTCATATTTTTACCAATAGTCTTATTTATTTTCAGATTTAAATCTGACTGTTTCTATACTAAATATCTCAGGGAAACATCAGAAATAAGTATATCAATGTGTAAATCAAATCGAGCTTTCTGGGGTTCAAAAAAATTTCATGTCAATATAGAGAGCTGTGAAAATAAAAGGAATATTCTGTCTTTACCAAGGCAGAAAGGTCCAAACACACTCAAACACTCAGCACCTTTTAGATGCCCGGTTCCAGTTACGAAATTGATAAGCCTGAACTAAAGATAGAGCGTTTCCTGAAGAAAGGATGTTTCATTTTCTTCTGTACTGTCTGCAGTCTTTATATACTGTAGTTTAAGCAGTGCATTCTAAATAACTAAGCATGTAAGTTTCTGTACTGCATAAGAAATAAATTCTAAATTTAAATCTAAAAATGGGATGCACAACAAACAAAACGAGAAAGTAGGTGAGAAGGATGTTAACTTACTGATACAAAATACTGAGAAAAGGTTTGTATCAGAACCTCTACCATCTACTATACTTAAGCATCTGCTAATGTGCCCATGTTTACACAAGGGCTCATAAACAAAAGCTTCGCCAGCTTATGTTTCAACAGGAGCAGATGCATTTTCCAATATTCTGTCTCTAACAGTAGCCAGTAATAGACACCTAGGAGAAGAGGGTAAGAAATGGAGCAAGTGAGTGTTAATTGCATTTGGTCATGTTATTCAGTGCTGATTACTGTTTATAGTAGTGGTTAGTAATTGACTTGTCTTTAGATTCATCTCATTCTCTTTTTACTTCTAGAAATATGCTATGGCAAAGTATCCCACAATTGTTAAGCAGTACTTTCTTTTGTTTATTTTAACTCTGTCAGTTATGAATTGTAAAATGTTGTGGCTAACAGTTCTCCATTCTTGTATGATTTTAAACACATCATTTGTCCCTTTTTTGAGATTATAAATGTGGATGATATCATGCCTTTCATAAAGATAACCTTGTGCTCAGGAAACTATTTATTTCAGGTACTCAGTCAGGAAATCAAAGTCATAACTTTAGTTTGCACCTTAACTCTTCACGATATAAATTCCATCTCTTCCAATTTTAAAGGAGAACACCCTGACAACTGGGCTGCAGAATAATCTTGGTGCAACACAGTCCATACACGAATCAAAAAGCTAAGTTTCTCCCCTTTAACTAAGTTCACAAGTACAGTTAGTCTGTCTCAGTTCAAAATCAAATGTGTAACATCTGCTGCATTTTAAACTTGACTGACCACATCAAAATTAACTGGGAGCTGTTGACAGTGTCTTAACTATTTATTTGATCAATGTCATATGCCATTACTAGGTGTAGTTTTCAGCTAAAGAAAGTGTGACTGAAGACAGGAAAGAAGGCTGTCCACTTGTCTGGCCCTGGCCTTCACATCCTGCATGAAAACCTTCCAGAGAGTAGATTAGACTGAGCTCATTGGAGTGTGCTCAGTTTTGGAAAACCTTCTATAAGTGGGACAGTGGGGTTAAGGAGAGAGCCTGTAGCAGAAAAGATAAGGATACATTTACAACTGGAAACAAATTCAAAGCTAAAACTCGGAAACGGTGAAAAGAATGCAGCTTTCATGGGGATCCACAGCCACACATTATTTTAACACATAAAGGCTCTAAACCACTAAAGTCTGGAAAGCAAGACTAGGGGAAACGTTGGAAAGTCAGATTGGGTAAGAGAAAAATTATTTTCAGACTTGTATTTAATCCATTTCACCCATAGATTTGAGTATTTCACAATTTAAAGTGTCACCTTTTTCCCTTGTATGGATCTTAGAAATCAGAAGCTTGTTGCTATATGCTTAAAGGTTGTAAGGGATATCATGACACTCAGAATGCAGTCCCAGTTAGTCACCATCTCAGCTGGATGTTACTAACAGCTAAGGTTCAAAGCATGGCCCAACCTGTTGAGGTAGGTACTACATCAGAATTAAAATTTTGGAGCAGATTTACTTAGTATGATATAATATTACTTACATAGTGTAATCCTCTTCCAAAATCTCACATTTTCTCAGGGCATGTTAGAGGGACAACTCCCATCTATTACTTGAATGGGCTTCATCTGGTCATTGAACAGGGCGAAACAAAATAATGATACCAATTTGCACTCAAAAAAATTGGACAAGAGATTCACCAAGCTAGATCACAGTTCAAGCCAAGAATGAAATGTAAACACACCATTCAAAAGGGGTGGATTTGTTTTCTGGAAGCAAATAAAATGAGATGTAGATTTATGTGTACCATAGAAATGTCAAAGACATGTCAGATGTCTAACAGGCTCAGAAAAGAAAAAGTACCCAGCGCTGCTAACCCAAAAATATCTCTAAGGGGATTACTTATGTTTCTGTACTACACATTTATATCATAAGTTAGACATTTAACCTCAAAAGTAAAGTCTGTGATCTGTGCAGTATTGCAAAGGTACTAACAAGTGATGTCAAAATGTCTACAGAACCATTTTACAAATTGTTGCCCAGGATATTCTTACAGAGGATGTTAGGAATGTTACAAAATAAATATGAGATTTACTATTAGCAGGAGTAGAACAAATGCATTCTCAAATCTTTAGAAGTCTGATTTCAAATCTCTAAAACACACTTTCTTCCTTGTTGCTTTGTCATTGGCATTCATATTATTCACTTAACTTTTTCGTGAAAGCAACGTTCTAGCTAGGAGTTACATGCTCTGCTCTCTCTCGTCAAGAAAAATATCTGTATGTACTGAAACAAAAAAGGGGTGTCTATGGAAAAGAGCATGTAAAATCTGTTCTCAGTGGTAATTTTGCTACCCCTGCTAAAATACATCACATTGTTAGATGTCATAGAAAAAGTTTACTTGCTGTATATTTATGAACAAAATAGCCTAAATTTCCTGATAATAGGACAACAGAGTGAAGGTTGGGAATGGGACTTTTTTTGGTAAGTATTAAAACGTATGTTTACAATTCTCTAACTTTTAATATATCTTAAAATAATAATACTTTTTATTATTATAAAAGAAATAAAATACAAAAATACTTAAAACAGATATTAAACCTAAAAATGTAAAATTAAAGATAGTGAGCAATTTATTAAAGAAGTCAGAAATAGCAGGAAAGCACAGAAAAAATGTCAACATCTTCCTTTTTTTTTTTTTTTTTTTGAAAAGAAATTTGACCTACATTTCCTGAAGAACTGTCACTCACAGATTGTCCCAGTTAACAGACTGTCACACTGAACACTGTACACAGCTCAGTGAAATTGGCACTGCTCCATAACTAAGAAGTTGGTTTTGTAAACCTCTTTCAATTATATAATATCCTCACAGTCAATATAAAAGCAACAGCTTTTCTCCTATGGTGGAGAACTTTTACCATGTCCTAAATTAAGTAATAAGTAACAAGCTTTTGCATTTTAAAATCCTCAAAAGGCAAGTAACGGGATTAACTGTTCTTTCAGTGAGATTAGTGTGGATCAGGTCATAAAAGTGATGAATGGGCTCTAGTGTAATATTTGTGTGAACGTTTTCATGGATAAGCTATCTCCAATGCAAAAAGAGTACTTTCCATAATTTAGTTACTGTATGTTTGGAAGATATTCTGCAGTGAAACCTGAAAAATTCTTTGTGTCTGCACTCATTTTTCAACAAAGCGTATTTAATCAAGAATTAAATGTAACTAATTCTATTTATGTGAAATTGAGATTAAGAAAGAAAGTACTATACATGACACAATATTTCAATTCATGTTCACAAAGAAAGTTCAATTCAAGGAGTAAACATGCACATACATATCAGAAGTCATTTTGGGAGCTAATTCACATACATGACACATAACATTCTCAACAATAAAGTGTCCACCCTGCTTCTGGACGTAGTGCTCATTTCTCTTAATGTTGCTTTTCTGAGAAAAGTTGTAATGCACTGGTTATTTTTTCTTAAACTGGAGAGATGCTATGCAAAGTATTTAATGCAGCGCCACACGGGAAATTGATCTGAAGTTAGTGAATGAGGGCTGTGATTGTGGGGTGTTTTAATGCATATAGAGAATAATAGTACTTAAAGGGAAACCACGAGGCTGAAAAGAAAATTCTTATCCTAGGGATCTCACTAATAAGAACAATATGGTAACAAAGTGTTAATAACATTTGCCTAACCCAAAGATATGGAAAGCGTCATTGATAATCGGAACAGGAAGAACTGAAGTCTGTGGGAACAGAAATGGAAGTTAACTATATTAGTATGAAGTGCATCATTGCTAATAATAAAAGTATATATGCATGGAGACTCTGAGTTGAAAAGGGCAAAGGAGGACAAAATCCTGTCTGTATTAATTCATCAACTAGCAATGTAATGGAGACATGAAAAACACAATTGAGTTTTGTAGGGCTGATCAGGCCATGTACTTGCAATAGGTAAGGAGTTGGGCCTATGTGCAAAACACGGGAGAGACCTCATCTGGAATATTGGAAAGCATTGCTATGACCTAATTTTAGGTTTCTGATTGAAACATCTTCATTATAAGAACAGTCTGCCTATGCAATGAATAGAAACAATTAAGCTTCAGAGTATGTGAACAGTATTCTAAATTATCATTCTGAAATACTTGCTTTACAGTTTTATCATGTAAGGAAACTATATTAGATTCCTCAGACAAGTAATATGGTCTGTTCTTTGTTGTATACAGTGTGGGTCATAGTTTTTAATAGATTTAGTCAGATGCAGAAAAGGAGTGATCAGGAAATTAGCCTAATTTAGACAAAAATACTAAACCAGATTGATTTACTTATCCTAGTGAAATGAAGGCTATATAGAGATATAATTTCTTATAAATACATCACAGAACTAAAGTGCAATGTTGGCACAAGAACAAATTAATATAAATGCACCAGAAATAAATTTAGGAGAAAATGCAGATATTTCTAACTTTCCAGCTACCAATGTTGTGGAGTAGTAAGTCAGCAGAATAAGTGGGGCAAAAATATCTTGCTAATTTTATTACAAAGGTGAATCAACTTACAATATGGTTGCTTACATTATCAGGGGACTGGGTTCAGTGATGTGTAGAAACGTTCAAGTCTTTCTAGAATAAGACAGATTTAACCTGTAAGACTCAGAAGGGTTCTCACATTTATTTTATTAAGAATTGAGGGTAATTTTCTTTTGTAAGTTCATGAAAGTATTTTAGCTAGCATGCTTTTTATAATTTCCCATTTCCAGAATTTCAAGATAAATGAATTTGCACAAGGCTGATTTTGCTTTCCTTGTGACATATATATAAACTTCCATTATAACGTTTGTCATTCCAAGGAGTTGAAATTGAAGTATTTCCTTAAAGCTAATAAATAGTTTGAACATGTAAAAATAGTGTTAGGAACTTGGATCACTCAATCCTCTTACTTTGAACAATAATTGTGAGAATCTTCATGTCATAGTTACTAAATACTTTTAATTTATCTTTGCAGCTGTTGGGAATCAATCAGTACTAACTGTTGACAGAAATATCTTCATTCTTTTAGTCAAAACACAGATATATATGAAAAAGAAAACCAGGGCCCAACAACTTGACATGCCATGTCAATGTTCTTACGACATGAACCACTCACTTTCTTATTCTGAGAATAGCTTCTTCTATTCTTTTAAGGTGTTAGGACAAATACAGTTTGTACCTGATAATCATTTTGTTGTTTTAAAGTGTGAACATAGCCCTGCAGCAAAGGTTGCAAATTTCATCTACTCAGAAGAAAGCACTGAAAGTATACTTTTAAAGAAAAAGATTTCTTTTACATAGACTACTCTAGTAAATGTGTGCTTAGAAGAGTCTAGAAGAAATCGAAGTGAAATGAAAGACTGACAAGGTACAGATCTTATGTTATAATGGTGTAATTACACATCATTTCAAAATTATAAAACATATAAAATAAAAATGTAAAATAGCATTGTCACTGTGTTTCCCTCTAATATCAACATTCATCAGTCATGTGTTACTATTAGCTAGCCATTAGGTATGTTATACCAGTATTAGTATTACTGCAGTCATGATAGCTGAAGGATCAACATAAGAAAAATTTATAGAAACGGAGAACATAGGTTTTGATGTTATCTGACATGCCTAACCTTTCTCTGTAAGCTAGGTATAAACCTTTACATAGCTGAAGATTATGCATCTTGGAGAATTATGAAAAAAAGAAAAGTAAGAATAGTTTTGAGACACTGAAACATCAGCCAGAGTGGTTATACAGCTCAGTCTTACTGCAACAAAGCTTTATCAGCTTCAGCAGTCCCTGTTAATTTGCTGTTTCCTACAACTAAGTACTCAGACAGGCTAACCACCTCCTGCCAAAACAAGCTTCACTGCTGGTTACATGTTGCCCCAGCACAGGAGTTTGTGCTTGAACTGCTTGAGAACTATGTGCAGCTCAGAAGTCCAATATTATTTGATTATTAAGCTTATATTTAGGTTATAAGCTACTCAACTTACAGTTATTTTGTGTGTTTGTGTTCAGGTGTTTGTTGGGGGTGCTGACCTTGAGCAGCTGTTCTTCTATACAGGTAAACCTGTATACCAGTGAACTGGAAAGTAAAGCAGGGGGTTGAATGGCTCTCTATTTCATCTGGTCCAGTAAATGTTTATATGCAATTAAACCCACCAGGTTTTATCCCTCAGGTAATTAAAAATAGGTGTATTAAGTACTTTTGGAAAGGAGGGTGATTTAAAAATCTCAGATAAAAAAAAATAAAATTTAGATGTCCTACTTTCTGGGTGAGAACTTAGACATATAAAACTGAATGGCAGAGAAGCCACTAATAGATTTCTGAATCTAGTCTTAATTTTCCTTTGCTTTTCTTCTGCAAGATAAAATTCTTAGCAGATTGAGTGGAATATATCCTTTAAAACAAAAGATGTTTTTAATGTTTCCATTTCTATTAAAAAAAAACAAAACCCAAACTGTTTCTGCTCAATTTGTATTGATTTGAAAGGATCAGTTGGATTTGCAGCTTCAACCTTCACTTGGCTTCCATTCCTTCTTTCTTTGTAGTTCCTTCAGCAGAGTAAAATATTGAATGTGTCTAAGATTATATGTTTGTTGACACAAACAAGTCAATTTTTTGGGGGGGGGGGGGTTATGTATGCTAATGGAAGCAGCGGTTATATTGATTATTATGACTAAATGTACTACTTTGTCCCATCATTATTTCTTAAAAGGCATGAATTTATTCTTAAAATCTGTATTCTTCATTTGCAAGTATACCATTTGAGCCTGTCCTATTACCATTTGTCAAAGTCTTGACTTTCAAGTAATACGTACAATTTTTCAAATGATAAGACTCAGTTAAGGAAGAACAAGTACTCTTCATTAGATTTATTACACTCTTACTCAACATATTCATTCATCATTAACATGCTGTTAATGATCCTATGCCAAAGATTACCAATCTGTACACAGTCTACAGAGTCTTTTAACTTATTTTTCTAATGTTTATATGGGAAAAAAAAATTGTATTTATTAGTATTTTGGACTTCGTATCTCTCACTGGTCAATTCACCTGGCTTTTAATTAACTATCTTTTCTTTCCTGAGCTCCAGTTTAAAACATATTTGGATCTCTCGTATGGACTGAGTCTACATTAATTTGCATCCTCCTGGGTCACCTTGATTTCAACTGAATTTATCGTGTTGACTTCAGTAAGAAGGAGTTTCGGAAAATATATGTGGACAAGCAGATTGCTGTTTAGTCTCCTGCTCTGTTGTAAATGACCAGAGAATCACTTCTCTGTTCTACTGCAAAATGAACTCCACCTTTTAATGGGATCTGTGTTAACAAATCCATTATAGATGGTAAAGTACCTTTATACTATAATAAGTGTTCTTTAGTCAAAGAACAATGGTAGAACCCACCATGTTGTAAATATATGAAATAACTGCAGGCTACTGTTCCTTATTTAATGGTTCCCATTTAAATTTTCTTTCTCCAACCTTACATTCTCTTTTTCAGATATCTACTTTTTTACAAGGGTTTGAATTTACTTTCCAATTTATTTTTCTGTAATAAACTTTTACACTGACTATATCCACTGCACCCTTATAAAATTTTTATTTTCCTCCACAGTTTATGCAGATATTATTTAATTTCAGCCCATTCTCTAATTTCAGCATTCTTTTGGGTTTTTAGGTGTTGGGTTTTTTTTTTCGCCCCGAAGACTGTTTCTCTAAAGCCTGCTAAATTTATGACAATTTCTTCCTTCATATCAGAAGACAGTGAAGCACCATTCAGCTTGATAATATCTGGATCAAGTGAAATGTACTTTGTCTCTTTAGTGACTATTGAAATCAGTACTGAAACTGGTGATGGTTTCTTAGGATATAAATAAAGGCAAAATTCAGAAATATATAATGGCAGGATATGTTGTTTTGTTTGTTTGTTTTTTTTTTTTTCAATACAATAACAGTATACTTAGGAATATAAATAAAAATAATGAAATTGTATTCAAAACCATTTGAATTTTGAGTCAGCCAGCAGATGGCAAGTGATGTTCAGTGGAGAAAGACAATAAGCCTGAAGTCCTTACTGGTACTATGCAAATATTCTATGAATTGAAGACTTAGACAGCCTTTTTCCTCACCTATCCAATTATAGAGTATACTGTGCTTTTGTTACTATGAGAACAAAAACAACAATATCTTATGCACCCTAGCAATCTCAAGGATAAGATGTTGAAGATGTAAAATGATTCCTTTGTTGTGAACCTGAAGGGACTTTGTTTCATTTATACTGGATGTTCCAATCCGGGATGGATTCATTTGCTTACTTTTTTGGAGTATTAATCTCTATTATTTGCTTGGGCATGATGAGGAAGATGTAATGTGGAAAGGAAAAAGAACAATTACTGAAAACAAGTGCAAGATATTACCAATAAAACATTACAACTTCTACAAGGAATTATCAAAGACAGAAAGCATGAAGTAAATGTTGCAGTAAAAATGAGAAGTGGCCAGAAGTGTGGTCAAAAATACTGTAGAAAAAAAATCAGGAACTTTTACTTTTGTCATCCAAGGATTTATGTTTAATTTAATGTCAGTATTAGGGAACACCTTTGACCCTAACACTGTAAATGATTCTAAAACTACAAAATGTTTGGTAACAATGTAACTCTAACTCTCAGTGCATTTGTTACTTCATCTAAAATCACTTCTCAGGAAAGGAAAATGTTTTGAAAGGCAAAAGTCAAAGTTTCTTCAAAAAGTACCAGCAACTTCTACTCTGTATTTAGCCAAGAACATGCTGGCTTACTCATGCATCACCCAAAGAAATTAAGAGATAGGCTTTCAAAAAGACATTCCAAACAATGTCAGCCAAACATCTGAAGGAGGCATTCAGATAAAAGCATGAGTTATTTTCATTAGTTCAGGTGAACATCAAGTTTTTCAGCTGGCTTTCCCCACATTTGTCAACAATACTAATTAATAGCTAGGGGTATAATTACCTCTTGGCATTCTCTGTAGGATGCTTGATAGCCCTCACTCTTTCTTAAAACATGCAGTTAATCTTGGCTTTCTAAACATGCTTGCTAATAAAATGCATGTTAAAAGCACATAAGTAATTAACATTAAAATTATATGACCATTTAGCTGAATGGAATTAAGGCAGGAGCACATCAAAAGAAGAAAATATGCAAATTTGATTCTTCTCCATCTTTAAAATAATTTTCATTTTTTTCCTTTGGTAACAGTAAAACATAAATTGTGATGTCGATGTAACAGGAAACTGCATGGAGTAGAGTCAGAAGACTTTAATTTTGTAGACACTTGATGTTAATTGGCTTAACAATCCTGCCAAAGCAATTAAAGCAGCAGTGGGTGGTTTGAGGATGATGCAGATTACTGATGCCCCATCAAACTTAATACAATTACAGCCATATTTTGCCTGAGTGGATCCTGCATGAACCACCCACACAGGACAGAGATTTCAGAAAGCCTCTGTTCAAAAGATTTCAGTGATAAGTGAGTCACAAAAGTGTTAAGTGTTGTACAGTTTTTGGCTTCTAACATTGGACATAAAATTAAAACTTTCACTTCAAAATATAATTTTGAAAAGAAAACGAGGACGAAAGAACAAGGAAACAAAACCAAAACCAAGCCAGTTATATTTGCTGGATTTTAAATATTGGTGCTTCTGGATAATTAATAAAGCAAAAGCAAGATTTTATCATTTATGCTTTTGAAGCATGGTTTAGGTATCATTCATGTAACTTTAATTGTCTTTGGCTGAAGACACACAGCTTGAACTCTACATTCAAAATTTAAAAAAATTATTCAAATTGTGCAAAGATAAAAAAGCAGAGTTATTAATACTCCTGAATCAAACCACTCTACCAGAAGCTGTAGCACATATCAGAATCTTTCTTAGCTACTAAGATAACTTGCTGACAGTTGTAGTTCCTTCAATTTCTTTATTCTCACTCTTTTTGTTTAAATAATTTAAATGAAAATGTCATTGCAATTACTTCAAACACTGAAAAGTAAATATTCCATTAAAATTTTCAAAATGGAATAATGGTTTCTAGCCTTGTACACTGTATTTTTATTCTTTAGTATCCTGGTTTGGGATCAAAATTTATGGCCTTTAACACTGTAAGAAGAAAAAAAAAGAACATAAAGCTTGGCTTTTGGGGCATATTTTGTATTTATCTGTTCCATTAGCCATGCTGTCTGAGGGCCAGGTTCTTATCTACTGCAAATCAGAACAGATTTCAAATAGCTGCTTTACTGTGTCAAAGTTTTTGAGAGGAGTATTAGCTAGAAGTTATCTGCTCTCTCTTTTTTATGTCCACATTTATGGTGTATTGTAGTGCTGTGAAAAATGTTTTGGACTAAGACTTGACCTAGCTTTTAAAGTGAAAAATTTTAATCTGAATTAAATTTTAGAATTTCAGATTTTATGAATATGAAAACCTTGGTCTTTTGCTTCAGAAAAATCAAATGTAACAATAAAACTAATTATCTGCAAAGAACTTGGGAAATTCTTCTTATCTGGATATATTGACTGTATAAAGTGTAAAGCTCATTTCATTCAGTAACAAAACAAAATTTTCCTCAATAAAATTAGAACTTTGCAATTTGTCTTTCTTTTCTATCTGAAGAGAATGGAAGTAGAACTATAAGGCTAATCTGTACTGGGACCTTTATCATGCTGAAACTAATGCAAGCCCTCTCACACCAAAAATTTCTTTTGTTCTTTTGTTGTTAATTTTAACTTTTCTGACAGATTTTTGCACTTCTTTTTTAAATTTTAAAATAGAATTCAAATGTGAAGTATATTTTTTAGAACGTTGCATACCTATATAAATCATAAATAACTAGAATCTTATCACAGAATCATAGAATTGTAGAATACCGGGTTGGAAGGGACCTCAAGGACCATGTGGTCCAAATATTTTTGGCAAAAGCGCAGTCTAGACAAGATGGCCCAGCACCATATCCAGCTGAATCTTAAAAGTGTTCATTGATGGGGAATCCACCACTGCCCTGGGGAGATTATTCCAATAGCTGATTGTTCTCATTGTGAAAAATGTTCCTCTTGTGTCCAATCAGAACCTCCCCAGGAGTAACTTGTACCCATTACCCCTCATCTTTTCCATGTGACTCCTTGTAAAAAAGCAGTCGCCATCTTCTTTGTAGCCACCCTTTAAATACTGGAACATGGTGATAAGGTCTCCTCTGAGACTTCTTTTCTCAAGGCTGAACAAACCCACTTCTCTCAGCCTTTCCTCATAATGGCAGACATCCCAGTCCTTTAATCATCTTGGTGGCCCTCCTCTGGACCCTCTCCAGCTTGTCCACATCTTTTTTGTATAGTGGGGACCAAAACTGAACACCATATTCCACGTGTGGCCTGACAAGCGCTGAGTAGAGTGAGATAATGACTTCTTTAACTCTGCTGGTGATGCCTTTGTCATCCAGTTCCCCACCCACCACATAGACCACTTGTCTAGACTGTAATGCATCAGTTTCTCTAGGAGGAGGCTGTGGGGAACCACATCGAAATCCTTAGAGAAATTCTAGACAATGTCCACCACTCAGCCCTCATCAACGAAGCAGGTTACCTTGTATAGAAGGTGATCAGGTTTGTCAAAGATGATTTGCCCATGGTAAATCCATGCTGGCTTTTGCAAACCATGTGCTTCATTTGACTTGTGATAACCCCAGTAGGATTTGTTCCATACCTTTCCCATGGACTGAAGTAAGACTGATGGGCCTATAATGTCCTGGATCCTTCTCTAAGCCCTTCTTGTAGATGGAGGTGACATTAGCCTTCTTCCAGTCTTCTGGGACCTCTCCCGATGTCCATGACTTCTCAAAGATCAGAGAAGCGGCCTCACAACAATGTCAGCCAGCTCTCTTTACAGCTTCGGGTGGATAACATCAGGGCCCATTGATTTGTAGGGGTAAAGCTCTTGTAGTAGTTTTCATACCAACTCTTTATTCACTGATGGCGGGTCTGTGTTTACATCAACGTGGATTGTTGTTCCTAAGGGCTGGGGCCCAACAGTGCTAGTAAAGACAGAGGTGAAGACAGTCTTGAGAACATCTGCCTTTTCAGCTTTGTTGGTGACTAATTGTCCTGGTTTGAGGTAAAACAGGACCAATTTTG
>VZSZ01010388.1:0-254823 GCA_013398815.1 Ibidorhyncha struthersii
TGGCAGAGAGTTTAAGGAGATGCCTGCGTTTAAATAAGGATGAAGGTTACTGCCGAACCGCTGTCACGGGCCAAAAGTAGCGTGACGCATTTTCCTTATGACTGAATGCGCTGATTTGTGTTGCGTGCACCCAGTGCCGTTCTCTTGTAAAGATAAGAGAATCAAGAATCTGGGTTTATTTGCTATGGTATAAACCCAGAATTGATCTGCCGAGACTGATGCTCGAAGAAGGGGGATAACCGATATCCAGCTGCCCTGTTTTGACAGCATCGGTGGGGTAAAGAGGTACAGATTTAGTGGCGGGCCCTCGCGGGGCTGCAAACTGCGTGCGCTTTTGTCTCCAAGGTGGTTGCAACGAGCAGAAGGATTCGCACTGATTTCGGAGCCTACGGTTCAGCCGCAGCAGGAGACCTGTTTTTTAGCAGAAGCATTGAGAACATCATTAAAATGGTCCGGGCTGCATTTTTATTGGTCACTATATACATATTATTTTTTTTTCTTCCTTCCTAATTGCTACCCAGTGCAATAGGACTTGGGCTGTCAGGGACATCGATGGCCAAACTAACCGATTTCGATGGTAGCCGGCCTTTTTAATAGCACAAGGCGTCTGCAGTAGAGGTGGGCATACATACTGCAGTGTTTCTGGAAACGGTAAAGACGTAGGACAGTTTGCTGTAGAGGCTGCTATTGAAAGACAAGGGGGTTTTTCACGCCCCAAGCTAATTCATTCAGGCTTATTGGCATTCACAGCAGATCCTAAATTTAAATCTTGGGGTTTTCTTTCTTTGTTTTTTTAAATTGGTGGCATTATTCAAGGAAACTCTCCATTGCAGCAGTAGGAGGAAGGCGAAGGAAAAAAAGGGAGGGGGAAGGAGAGGCACTTAAGAGCTCATAGATGTTTTAGCAGTTATACAAAAGATGGATATAATGGTATAAATAAGTAGCTGGTGGAATTCATGTAGCCCTTTTGGCGTTGGAAGAGCCGTGTCAGTTGAGAATCGGGTGCTCCAACCCTTCGGTTTTATTATGAGCTCTCTGGGGTAAACGCATGATTCTTCTGGTGGACCAGCGCAGTCCCAGCTCAAAATAAGGGCCCTGAGCAACGCTGCCACTGTCCTATACGTATTTGCTGTAAGGTCAAGGCACCACCAAGTTAAAGTTCTGCTTTCTGCCCCTTCTTGAATTCAGCGTTCGGCCTCACCAGCCCAGCTGGGCTGTGCTGGTGTAGCTTTGTTCTCGTACAAAGACGTTTTTAGGAGGAAAAAAGAGAATCTGAGTAAGCACGACCACAGATAGAAGGGCCAGGGTGTAGTTCAGACGGAACGCTGCATAACGTGTCTGCGCTTTGCTGTAAGTACGTGCATCTGTAATGCTGGGAATGAGGGAACCAGAGGAGCGCAGCAGCACTTACAACTCTCCTCCCCATCCAGAACCCCGCAGGCTGTGTTTCCCTCTTGTTTATGACTACTGCAAAAAAAGATAAATTTGGTTTTGACCTACCATCTCACAAAAGCGAGATGTAGCCCGGGCTGTGATAACAGCAGGTCGCCTGATCGCTGCCGTGTTAGAATTACCTTTCTGTTCCTGCCAAGCTGTCTTCTAATTGGGGGGAATTTTAATAACTGTTTTTTAAATCCTTCTCTTCAACTTAATTTGCTAATACGTGCTTATTTCCATCTGATTATGCAGCGGTGCTCTGGGAAGGCAGTAAAAGTATCCGCTGCATTGAAACATCACTAAGTTGGACAAAATGAGTGTGTTTGTGTTGTGTAACCACTGGCAACAGACTTTTGGTCCATTTCCCTGACAGCAGTTGACTCACGGTTCGCCAAGTGGTGACTCCAGGGTGTGGGTGCATAGAGGAAATTTTGCATGCGACCAAGGCGAAAAAAAAAAAAAAAAAAAAAGGAGAGATGTGGCTATTTCGCGTCCTTCAAAGTACTATTTAATGCTTTTGCTGCAGGTGATGGTGGCAGACTCCAGGTATGAGTGAAGCTGCCAAGAAGACAACCCCGCTGGAACCCACCTCCTTCTCCGTTCTGCTTTTTTGTGGATCATTAGCGTGATAAAAGGACTTGCAGATGAAATAAAATATTTTATCTTTCCAGTTGAAAGTGCAGCGATTGACTTGTGTTTTGACATGCACTTTTGAATTATGCAGAGGTTGTTTCCGTCTCTTTTATCTCTGAAGCGACACTGCAGACTGTCAGCTTTCTCACAGAATAATTATGTACTGTTGTGTGCTTCTTTGTTGCAGAGCGATCGTCTTTTGATCAAAGGTGGTAAAATAGTTAATGACGACCAGTCGTTCTATGCAGACATTTACATGGAAGATGGGTTGATAAAGTAAGTGAAGTCTGATACCGTGTTACAATTGGAAACGTACAGAAATGTTAGCGAGGAATAACTTAGCCTCAGTGAGCTGTATTAGATTGCAATGAAAAATGAATATTTCACGTGTATCCTGGTGTTTCGTGGAGGAACTTTGAAAACCAGGTGTTGAGTTAAATAAACAAATGGGCCAAACCGCCACTGTTATTAAAGCGTGGGTCAAAGGAGGTACTTACACGGGCTTAATTTTAGCCATGTGAACAGCCACATGCTGAGATGACACATATGTTTGAAGTTATCCGTGTTGTAACATTTTACTGAGTTATGACTTAAGATAGTTTGAATCCAGAGTTCAGCGTCCTAATACAGTTAATTCTGTTTTAGGGGAGGAGGCTGGACTTAGGACACCTCTTGAGGTCTCTTGCAGTGCTGTCTTCTATGATTCTTTGAAGCAAGGATCAATCCAAACCCCCTTAAAGTTAAAAATGATCCTGTAGTTTAAGGATTGAGGTTCAGACCTCTTTCTGTTTTTTTCAGTCCTGAAACATGCATTTCTGGCACGTCGAATCTATTACAGATTTCTTTGGAAAATTACTCTTAGGAAAAAACGGACGAGCCAGAGGTTACAAACAAGGAATTTTCCTGTTCTGGCTAAACGGTCAGCACATGTGCTTTGTTAATCAAGGTTAAAAGTTAAAGGAGCCAGCCAGAGACAGCTAATGAATTGCAATGTGTCATCCACTGTCGCACTTTTAAAAATACATCTGTGAAGAGCTGGACTGGAGAGACCTTCGAGGGTCTCATCTGGGATTTGGGAACCGCTATGTGCATGGGTTTATATTTGTGCAGGGACTACATAATACTTAGGCATGAAAGAGAAGTAGACAATATAGAGGCAAAAATTCTTCCAGTGCTCCCAAAGCAGTACTAACATCCGTATTGCTGCTCGATAGCTAGAATCAAGAGCTGAACTGCCACTTGGCAGCCCCAGCCCAGTCCCAGTAAAGCTGCTGGGGAGGCTCTTGCTGTGCCTGGTGCAGCGATCGTCTGATTATCTGCACCGTCCCTCCTCCAGCTGCCTGCTAGTGTGGCTCCCTCTTTTCCTCCCTGTGAAGTCTAATACTGCCCCGAGGTCCTGAAGTAACCGCACGCTTTGCTCTCGGTTATGCAGCTGCTTCAAGGGGAAGAATAAAATATGATCAGCTATCTGTGCTGATCCTGCGCCTTGCTTTATATGGAAAAAGAAAACGCTAGCCAGGTTAAGTAGCACAAGGGTGTTCGTTTACAGGCTGTTTGCCTTGCGTGTGTCTGACTTGCTGTTTGAAACCTCTTTACCCAGGCAAATAGGAGAGAACCTGATTGTGCCGGGGGGAGTGAAAACTATTGAAGCCCATGGCAGGATGGTGATTCCTGGAGGGATTGACGTTCACACCCGCTTCCAGATGCCAGAACAGGGGATGACATCTGCTGATGACTTCTTCCAAGGGACCAAGGCTGCGCTGGCTGGGGGCACCACCATGATCAGTAAGCTGGCTCGTTTTTCTCTTCTGAGAAGGCTTTACTTTTCTCTTTCTCGGATAAATACAGAAACTGTGGGCTGTATACATTATGGGATATTTTGGACCAGGTACCAGCAGTGGGGGATTTCTGATGTCTGTCCAGGTTGCTGAGAAAAGCCTGTGTTAGGGCTGGGAAAAGGGGTGGAAAACCAGGACCCCGGGATTTCCGCATCTTGCAGCTGTCAGTTGTTGCACTCTTGTCTTCCCTGTTGGCAGGGTTTTACCTTGCTACTCGTGTGACTTTGCCAGATTCTTGGGTCTGCTCCTACTGAAACCGGTGTCACTTTGACCTCTGGCTCCAGTATGAGTAGCAGATTCTCCACACTCCTGTGCCTCAGTTCCTTTCTCCGTGATGTCTGTGGATAGGCGTACATCATGTGGTTCACACCCAGAAGCTTGGTGCCAGTGTACTATTTGTCTTTGACAATTGGGCCACTTATTTAAGGATTTGCACATGCCCACTTAAGTACGTAGCTTTAGCACCAGGATTTTTGTTAGCGTTGTTCCTTTTTTTTTGCTCATATCCTCTTTTGGAGGAAGAGCGAAATTGGGAAATGAAAATATCTCAAAATAAAAGGACAGACAGACTGGCTGCTGTGCAGACACCAGGATTAGACACTCATGGTGTTCCCCTCGGGCTCTAAAATGCCTCGTGAATGACTTCCAGGTTATCTGTCCCCACTTGGGTTGGCTACAGATGCTTGGCTTGCCAGAGCCAGGACCTTAAAACTCCATAAGTGAGTCATTGCTGTTAACCTTGTTTGAGCTAGAGAAAAAAATAAAAACCTCTGTTGCAGTGCAGCCGATCATGTGTAAACGTTAACGTGGCGCCCTGGAGTCTGTTGCTGCGTGTAGAATAAAGGATAAAGGTGTAAAGGGATACAATATCTGAGCGTCTTGCCTTCTTTCATGTACTGCGAGGTGCTGCTGTTTCACAGGAGGGGAGTTAAGGTACAGAGAAATAAAAGAGCGGGGTTCGGAACAGGTACTGGTGTCTATTGTCCAGTCTGTGGATATAAAGAGATCTTAGGCACAGCCAGGAATCCGCCTAACCCTCCTCCGTTCAAACCTCGCTCCTTATGGACTAGAACATCCTCAGCTCTTAGAGGATGGTTCTGAGCGATCTTTGATCCCTGGCCGGGTGGGCGGACTCGGATTCATTGACGTGGAGGTTGGGAGTAGGAGCCAGTGGTCCACACACTGCTAGACTGTCTGAGTTTCAGAAACAAATCTTCTTCTGGGTCTGGACCTTGCAAAGAGGTTGTGTCTGGCCTCTGAACTTGGTCTAATGCTTCAAATCAGTAACCTTAAAATAACCTGGGAAATTACTTTTCATAATGTTTCTGCTTTGGAGGATGAAGTTTGTGTCTGAAGATAACCTCACGCATGCAGAGGACGTGAAGTGGGAGTGTAGCTGTGGATGGTCTCATTGTGCATACTAATATCCAGTTTTTCTTCAAATCTTTGTTGTCAATTTGAATTAATAACACTGAAATTATATTTTCTTTTCAGCTTCAGTTCATTGGCTTTGTTTCATTGGTTGTTCTCTTGTTATTAGTACACCTGGTTCACACTTGAGTTATCATTTTGTTCTTCCTTGTTGAGTTGAATTAGATCAAAATAACATTCTCGGCCATCTGCATCTGAGCTTCTACCAGCACTGCTTCCCCCAGTGGCACTTTTTAAGATGTTTTAAGCAGAAATTGCTTAGGCAGGATTTTCTGAAGTAGCCTTTACTTCGGTTGCCCAATTTTACCTATGCAAAGCTTCAAAGTTCAGGAATGTTTGGACCTGTTGGTATATGTGTAGATGTATATTGCCTTTATGAATGTAGTATCTGAATATCTCGCTAATGGTGTTCGTAACACATCTCTGAGTTAGGCAAGTTGGAGGAGAGTCCTCCATTTTATAACTTCTCATTTTACAGCTGTGGAAAAATTAGCACAACGTAGATTATGACCGTGGGCAAACCATGTAGAGGAGGCGGCTGGTGGCCAACCTTGACCTTACTGCCTTCCTGAGGGTCTCGGATTAGGATACCAAAATATAACAATCATCTCTGAGCAACAAACATCTTCCTAACGTGTAGCATCCAGGACAGTAATCGGACTGCTTAGGATGATGAAGAGACGTGTCTGATGGGCAGGTATCAGCTGAAGAGTGGAAAGTAGGATAAATAATCCAACCAGACTTCAAAGCTTTGGAGACTCAGCTCTGTGTCAGCTCAGCTGTTCTCTTCTTAGCAAAATTATACCACTTGCAAAAATGTTTTTCCATAAGGAAACATGCAGAACGGCCCCCGTGAACGTGCTCTTGGTGGGTGGCCTCTGGTTTTTCCCAAAGCAGGTGGGAGTTGTGGTTTGATTGCAGCCTTTTTTCTTTTATGATAAATAGGACAACGTTTAGTGAACTGGATTCATAATATCACAAACAAATTGCAGCCTGAAAATGACACGCTAATGTTTATGTCGTTGTAAATTTTAAATACCGTGCCTGGGACTTTTCAAAAGAGAATACGCTCCTGTCATGGGAATGTGTCTAGCTGTGCGCCTCCGTTCTTCGGGCTTTTTCGGAGAAGCTAGCCTCATGGATGTGAGCTTTGTTGTAAAAAAACACCCATGTTTCTTCATTTGTGGTTTAAGCAAACTTTGTATTATTTGTTTACAAATGCCTTTACTCCATCTGTTTTCCCCTTTTATACGTAGCTCTCATTTTGTGCAGGAAAACAGGTTAGTCTGCTTCATGCTTCAGTTTGTTTCACATTTTCATGCAGGAGGGCACTGTAAGGATGTTTACTTTACAATCATTGGAGGGAAATACTTGTTTTATGTATGTTTTTCAGTGAAATTAAAACAAGAATCTTGGATAGGTTTCTATTGATGGTTGGTTTTAGAAAAACTGTGGGTGAAATCCTGGCTTTGGGGAGGTCACGGAGAGTTTTGTCCTCGACCTCAGCAGTGCCAGGAATTCACCCTCTATGCCTGGTTTGGTTTCAGTGAACTTCATTTCCAGCTCAGATCAAATTCAATGTTGTTCCTTTAATTCTCTTGGCAAACGCATCCCAGGGTAGCGCACAGGAGTTCAAGAATGCAACCTATTGTTTCCAAGCCCTGTTCCCACTGATTTCCGATCCCCTTTAAAGTAAATTCAGTAAATTCACTACTGCAGTGTCAGAGATGGGAGAATCCCACTCTCGACTGGTATCAAATAGAACAGCCCCATTTTCTGTGTGGGACCAGTGGAGATGTATCCCGGTGGGACGCAGATCTGGCTCCAGCCTGGTGCTTCCCAGCTCATCCCCTCTCAGCTGGAATGGGGAGGGTGGCTTGCGGCGACGATCTGAACGAGCCCTTTTCTGCTCCCGTCACCCGTGTTCCCCGAGGGCTGCCCGGTCCTCCTGAGCCCTCCTCCACGTCGCTTCACTCAGGAGTTAGGGCTGATTTCTTTTTCTAGCCACTCGTTCCACGGAGGCCATCTGAACAGGAATTCCAGCTATGATCCTTCTGTCTCTGCCCTCTCCTGTGCCAAAGGCAAGGCCCCAGCTGCCTTTGTTAGCATAAGAAAAAACGGAGTTGGTTTTGCTGTGCAGAACCGCTGAGAGGTGAAACGACGTGTTGTGATATGATGGATTGTTTTTCTGAAACGGCAATTTGCACCATCCTTTCTCTGTCTGTACCTTAAAACGGTGTTAGTGTGGGTACGTCAGCCGAGGGCGAACGGCGCTGCGCATGTGTTAGGATAACATTACTCTGGAAAAAAACTTGGATTATCGCCCTTTTAAAATGTCAGAATGCAGTGTTTGGGCATTAAGTTGAAGGGGGGATTCCAGGATGATGCATGGAATCCTTGGTTGGAGAGAGGAGCATTAGACAGGCTCCAGCTCGTTCAGTGTAGCTTCCCTTGCTCCCCCGTATTCTAGGGAAAGAGAAGACTCCTTCTGGAGTTTTGGGAAAGGACTCGCTCTGAAGTTGCCCTTTACAAGATGCTCTCTCTTGTCCGTGCAGCCTACGGAGCCACAGTTTTGTTGATCTAAAGATGGTGGTTTTGAGCCCCTATTGCCCCAGTTTGAGATGGGCTGATGCCCTGGGATACAAAACAGTCCCTGGCGCTGTTAGGGAAGGAAGATATCGCTGCTAAGAACAGGGTGGCCTCTCCAAGTCTTGTGATGGTTTGGTGGCTTATTAACCGTGATGGGTGAAATCCCCATCAGAATCAATGGTATCCCCCCCCCGATTTCAGTAGAGTCAGGATTGCCTTTCTCTGCGCCTAACCCTTCAGAAAGGATGAGGCTAAGCTGTGTGTATTTACCGGCTCTCTGATCCTCTAGCCTGTTTAATGTCCTAATGAGAACTGCATCTCTCCAGGGCAGCTCCCACACACATTTCAGTCCCCTCCCTGTCCTGAAGACCGTGCTTCTTCCTGGGTATCTGCTGTCCTGGAGTGAAACTGTGTGCTGACATTGCCTGTGTTGACTCAGTCAACCACTGAGAAATTACAGTGAGAGAAATTATAGCTCTTTCTGGCTTTGGTGACTTGGAAGCCAGCTGCCTTTTCAACTTGACTAGCAGTTATCCTAATAACATGGAGGACGTTCGCTAGGGATATGAGCCTTTGTATCTTGGGAGGTTCAGAAAATGCAGGGGAACTTCACATGGGCTGCAGTCTGCTTCCTAATGCTTTACCCTGCTATTAAAGAGAGCCCTCGAGTGCGGGATGGCAGAGGTTTTCAGGAGTGAGTTGGCTGCTCAGCTACAGTCAAATTAATAGTGAGTTGACAGCAGGTTTCCTAGATCATCCTGAAGATCACCACCTTGCTAGAGGGAGATGTTTCCAGTCTAGCATACCTCCTCGCCTCTTGGTTTTTGAACTGAGAATGGCTTGAGAGAATGGAGCTGCCCCAAAGGTGGTCAGAGTCTAAACCGCAACAGCGTGAGCTTCGAGTACGGTTTAGTGTTCGGAGGGAAGGGCAACTTGGCACAGGGTGGGATTTAGACCCACCAGTGAAGACTACATCACATTCTACCCTACTGCGTGCTGCTGGTTTATATTGTCAGGGGTAGTGCTATCCTGGAAGAGAACAGGAGTCTGAATGGTGGGCAACAGAGAAGGGTGGAAACGGAGATGCAGAAGGGGGTGGCACAGCAGTGGCTGTGCGGTAACTCGTGGCCAAGCTGGAAGTACAAAACCAAGCGCTTTGAGTCCAAGGGCAGTGACCGCAGAGCTGCAGTGTCTCACCACGTCTCTGTGGCTGTGTGTGCACAGCACTGCATTGTTCCGCAGACACCAGCCTGAATTTTGTTTCTCTTTGCACCCAGTGGCAGAGATAAAAGAGGAACTGTGCGGTGGGGGACCAGCGCTGGCCAGGCTGCCTTGGGGTGTATGGCTCGTTTCGCTTTCTGGCAGCTCTTCTGCAGCAGAGAAATGTTTAATTCTCGAGAAATGTAATGAAAACGTCCACTTGTTTAAAAGGTTATTGCTGATTTATATGGGTGGAGGCTTCCTTGAACTCTTATTAAGGTAACAAGAGTACCCCACAGGAGCGCAGAGTCCCTCCAGCCCTTTCTCTCCTCTCCCCGGCTCCCCTCCGTGCTTTTTACACCCCGGCACTCTCCGGCCTCCGCACTGATTCACGCTGAACGTTGTTGGCTTCGCTGACTCCCAGCTTCCCGCTGCTGTGTGTGTGTCGCTTTCATTCAGAGCGGGCTTAAAATCGTTAATGAGAAAGTCGGTCCGTACAGAGAGATGGGCACTCCCCCGTTGCGAGCTACTCTTCTCAAGCTTTTAAACCCCTCTAAGTCCATTAGGCGTCTCTGCCTGTGGCGCTGCGTGCGGCTGCGGTGGGGATGACAGCCTGCCTGGCTGGGGCTCCGCTGCCAGACTTCTGCTGCATGGCATCGCCTCTGTGGTCCTGGTGGGGCTTCCGGGGGGGGGTCTCGCTGGAAGGGAACCTGCCAAGCCCTTGATGTCTCTTGCCAGTTAGCACAGAAGGAAACAGCTGTCCCATCCGCAGCATGCGTTGTGTGTTATTGTGTGCGTTTTATTATTTTTTTTCCCCCCTTTGGGCTGCAGCTATTGTTTGTCCTTTGCCGCTGAGAGAATGGGCTCCCGTGAGGAGCAGATGAGGGCTTCAGGAGCGGCGCGGCTTTGCCTGAGGTTGTGCAGGAGGCTCGTGGTGCGAGGGGGTCCTTAACCCCGGCTGGCAGCTCTTCGGGCTGAGGATGCTGCCTGCCAGCTGGGCCAGCGCTCCTCCTCCGGGCTGAAAGGTGGGATCAGTGTCGCGCTTTGGGCTGGCGTCCTGTGGAACCACTGCAGTCCTGCATGGCTTGTGTGTAAGTCAACCAGTTAGATTCCCCCCCCCTCCCTTCTTCTGCCTTCCGCAGAGCTGCTCTGGTTCCTGGCCCTCGCTCCTCTCACTTCTGCCTCTTTGGCAGCACTGATTTGGGGCTTTTTTTCCCAGATTTGGGGCTTTTTTTCCTAAAGAGCAGGTGAGCGGGGCCCTCGCTCCGCTTCTGTTTTGCCCCGTTCTGCTCTGGACCTGCTCCATGCTGTCCCTGTGGAGGAAGGAGCGGATGGATGGAGGCTGTCCCACACGTGCTGGAGCCTCAGGACTCTGATTTAGTTCCCAACTAATGAACATTGAAATGGCAACAGTGCTGTCAGTGCGGCCGTCTTCCTGCAGATGTGACTGACCTAGATTTTTCCATGCATCCAAACAGAGGGATTTGGCGCTCGCTCAGGAGAAATAACCAGTGTTGTCTGTTTATGCAATAGCACTTAATCCCTCTTATTCCATATAATGGTTGGGATCAGTAGTGCTGCTTTCCCGCTGCATGGAGGCGAGTTCATGTTCTTTTGTTTGAGAGCTGCTTCTAAATGCTTTTCTTGCTTTTCCGTGTCCCGCGCTCTCATCCCCAAGTCCCGTGCTGTATGGATGACATGCAGGAGAAGCAAAGAGCTAACGGCTGTCACCAGTGTATTGTCTCTCATGTAGCCCCTTGCATCGATGGAGAGTGCATGTGAGACCTTGAAGGGTGCAGGTGGAAAAGTTGGGTCCTCCAGCTAGAATCTGCCTACGGTAGATGGAAAGGCAATCTTAAAAAAATAATATACAATCATCCGCCTCGGTTAATGTAACATCATCAGCTGTCTGTGATAGGTTTTCAAGGCATGTTTGTTAAATCTTGCTAGATAACCTGTCTTAATCACCTTCAAGTTGAGACAAGGTCTTGAAAGAAACAGCAGCAAATGGCGCCTCCAGCTCTTTCCTTGGCGTGTTTTTCTGGGCACGGATTTTTGCCTTCCTACCAGCGTTCAATCCCTTGGCTGCTTTTACCTTCCCGTGAGCTTTACTCAGCAGAAACCATCCTTGTCAGACAGGAACTTTTTACATTTCCGCACTGGGGATTAGCTTGGCATGTCAGGGGAAGGAAGCAAGTGATGCCTGAAAGAAGTGATGGCTAAAACTAAATGCAATATTTCTCGCTTGGAGTGGATTCGGGCAAGTGCTGTCTGTAGAATCGAATTTGACATCTTGGGTTAGCAGAGTCTTTTTCCATCTTACCTTCAGCCATTATGCCTTCTGTTCATAGATCCCATCTGTTTCTTAGAAACTGGATTTTTTTTAATCCTTCTGGTGAGAAAGAGAAATGTTTAAGGAATACAAATGAGCTCCTGCTGTCTAGCATACTTTAATCATGCTTATAAATTGCCAGTTGTTACAAACTTGGTTCTGTGCCTGTATCTTTGCACAACCCTAACTCCCATGGAAGCCATGTGCATTTAAAAAGAATGCAGCAATGGGCACTTAAGAGTTATGGTTTCTGGGGAGGCTCTTTTCTTGCCCTGATCCACTACTGTTGGTGTTAGGACTATCTCTGTGACAATGGATATGTCATTTAATCATAGAACCGTAGACTGGTTTGGGTTGGAAGGAACCTTGAAGATCGTCTCGTTCCACCCCCCTGCCCTGGGCAGGGACACCCCCCCCCAGCCCAGGTTGCTCCAAGCCCCGTCCAACCTGGCCTTGAACACCTCCAGGGATGGGGCAACCTGCGCCAGGGGCTCACCGCCCGCACAGCAAAGAATTTCTTCCTAGTATCTAATCTAAATCTTCCCTCTTCCAGTTTAAAACTGTCCCCCCTCATCCCATCACTCCACACCCTTGTAAAAAGTCCCTCCCCAGCTCTCCCGGAGCCCCTTTAGGCACTGGAAGGGGCTCTGAGGTCTCCCCGGAGCCTTCTCTTCTCCAGGCTGAACCCCCCCAACTCTCCCAGCCTGCCCTCATAGGAGAGGGGCTTCAGCCTTCGCAGCATCTCCGGGGCCTCCTCTGGCTCCTCTCCAACAGCTCCGTGTCTTTCCTCTGTGGGGGGCTGCAGAGCTGGAGGCAGTACTCCAGGTGGGGTCTCACCAGAAAATTTAATTTCTCCGTGCTGGTCGCTAGCTGTCCGTAATGGGAGGTGGCTTTGTTGTAGAGGAGTTGTAAGCTTTAATTCAAATTAGTTAAGTTCATCTAGACCCTCGTAATATGAGAACAAAGTGATTATTTTTACTGTAGAGCTGCCGGAGAGCCTGGCACGTGATGACACTGGGTGGCACCTGGCAATGAGGTAGTCCCTGTCCCTCCCAGCTGGGACCGTGCAGAGACCCAGTTCCAGCAGCTGGTGATGCACAGCTCTGGTTACTGTCAGCACGTGGATCAAAGGAAAAACCCCGGGTGAGGGAGAGAGCAGGTGAGCTCCGTGTGCGTAAAGTGCTTTCGGCTTCCTGAATCCTGAAAGCTTATTTTAAGTAATAGGAGGAACCGTTAGACTTTAACATGCAAATGTTAACTGGGAAATCTCTCGGCGGATTCTCAAAGCCCATCAGAAAGGGCTCTGCTTTTGGAAGTTCCTCTTCCTGGCCGCTTCTAGGGCAGATTTTCACCAGATTGCTTTGTTCCTGAAAGCAGTTACATATGTGCAGTGTGTATATTTTTGGAATCTGGGGGACTCTGTGGTGTTTTACATATGAATGAAATTCCCTGGTACAGCCTACAGGCAACGTAAGCTGGTAAAGTAGTTCCTTGAGAAATATCCCATATTATTACACAGCGCGGCTTTTGTGCAGAGGAGAAGAAGGGGGAAAGTTCCCAAAGCACAGCACAGCAAGAGATAGCATAACCTGATATTGCGTCAAAAATCTCATTCCAGAAATGTGTGTCGGTTACTGATACTTCCCAACAGACTTTTCTTAATTTCAGATAAGAATTCTCAGGATTTGTATCAGTGTCCAAAGAGAAGAGTTCAGCTACTGATGGGCACAAAGTACTTTTCAGACTGATGTGCAGAGACTTTTTATCCACTGCGAATTGAAAAAGTTTTGTAAAGTCTTTGCAGCACAACGGTGGCTGGAGGAAAATGTAGATGTGCAGGCTGTTCTTACGCGAAGTAGAATGAGGCCGTGGTACCAAGACCAGAGGTTGTCTCTGCTGCTTTGTGAAGCCATCGGTCTTTTTGCCGTGCGACCGCTCTATAAAAGGGGGAACTGGCAGCTGCACAGAAATGGCTCGCACCGAGCTGTCCCCCAACGTGGATCCAGCGGAATTCAGGCTATTGATCGGTCCGGCTCCTGTGTTTGAGACAGGAACCGAAGGTGAGGTCTAGAGCGTGAGAGTTGCCTGTAAAAGCTTAGCACACGGACGAAATAAAAGGCAGCGTCTTGTATGTGTGAGTTTTCCTGCCCAGTTTGCTGTTGAGGTCCTGGGTTGGAAGAGCCACAGGCTTAGCGTCCGTCTTTGGGTTGGCCACATCAGATGATGCCCAGGAGCGCATCTTCTTCTACCTCAGACATGGTGTTTTGTCCTCCTAAACCTGGGTGGTCTCCACGGACCTGGGAAGATACCAGAGTGCTTCAGAGGCCGGCCAGGACTGTTTCAGACCCGCAGGAAGGAAATGCACCAGTTGGGGACCATGTCACGGAATTCCTGTTTAAACTAAGGATGATCTAGTTTGGGCCTCCTACAGGTTATCATTACAGCAATCTCAACAGCTGCTTTCACAGGCAATATTAGCCTTACAAAGTTGATAGAAAACTAGCAGATGGCCAGGTGTGTTCAGAAAATCATCGTGTGCAGTGTAAATGTGCCGCTTGATCTCTGTCCTGCAATAGGATTGTTAGAAAACAGGTTCTGCTGCACCTCCGCATCAGATCCCACCACAGTTTTCTCTATGGACACATGGACATTTGGGTTTGAATCAGTCCTCGCTTCCTTGTCTATAGTTTGACAGTCATCGAAGTCAGTGGTGTAACTGAGAACGGAATGGGGACTCGTAGCGTCTTTCCAGAAGTGGAATTGGTATGATGGTGATTGATGAAAACCTCTTCCTCAAAGTGCGATGTCGCTTCATCGCAGCCACGAGAAGTGTCTCCTCCCTATCCAGCGAGGGGAGATGTTAATATGGCAACACAGAGGGAAGGGACAGGTTCACCAAGCAGATCTTTTTTTGTCCATTTCCCTTGCAAGCTGTTTAAAAACAAACAAACAAAAGTGAATCTGTAGAATCAGAACTCTTTGCGTTTAGTTTATTTTCTGTTCCTGAAAATGTAAAGCCCCCTCAGAACCATCACCAGTTTCCGTTGTGAAAATTCCGGTTCTGCGGTTGTGTTCCTCTTCATCTCTGATGCGCCCCCCNCAGGGAAATGAAGCTGAGAAGCCAAAATCAGGTCTTGGTGACAATGATGCAAATCCAGAATTGTTCCAGCTTCCCAGCTAGTGGAAAAAGCCTGACGGGCAGGGCAGATCTCCACTGACCTGAGAGGGACAGGACTGGCTTACGGCACTTGATCTTTTGTCCTCTTGTTTCTGATTAAACTTTTCCCCCCTTGGAGGTGGTGTTACAGTTGTGTTTTGCCTTCACTTGAAATCCATGGCTACAAACAGAGGTTTTCTCCATCCCGTTCCCTCAAGGTTTACCGACCAACTTATGTGGAAGTCTTTGCAGTCCTGTGTGCTTTTTTCATGGGCTTCAAGTGTGGGGTATGCCTAAAAGAAAGAATACATCTTGGAATCACTTACATATCTCTTTTGAACTTGGCTCCCCACCTCCCCTGTCGTGGTGACCTCCTGAGGTAGGAGCATAGCTTGGATGTACAATAAACCTGTTCTGTAACGAAATGGAGCATTTTTTGATCTGATCTAAATATGTAGTCATTCCAGCTGTTGAAGAGGGTTATTAATTATTGTTTGGACACACAGACCCCTATTCTTTACATTTGTGTCCAGCTGGCATTAAATTATTAATCATATTTTGGATCTAATCAGCTAAAAAGAGAAGTGAAATATCTGTATGACATCAGTGAGGGAATAACAAACATTGCAGTCTGAAAATGTAATCAGCGTAGCACGGACCTGTCTAATTCTTCTGAGCCTGGTCCAGCTTCTGATTTCTCTGCGTGGAGTCTAAGAAGCGGGATCTAAACTGACAGAAAACAACACGCGATGTCATTTAGTGCGCCTTTTCTTCCGTTACTTTGGCAGACGCCCACGAGCGAACAGCCCTGCTGTAGCTGTATTAGCACAGTAAATGCCTTTCTGTGCAGAGCGTTGTTACTTTTCAGAACAATGGCTTTATTTCAGTGTCTTTTCTTGGGGGGAAAAAACCCAGTAAAATCATGTGGGAATAAACCCCCACAAATAGGCAAACCTGAAGTCTGATTGCTGGATCCAGGATGTTTAGAAGATTCTTCATTTGACTTCTCATTGCCTTTCGGTGGTCAAGTGTGTCTGCTTAGGATACATGAAACACTAACCTTAAAACCTATCTCGTCGCTCTCCTTTCTTGTCCCAGATCAAAAACGTGACCCAGAGTGTGGTTTAGAGAAAGAACTGGGTATGAAATCAGAACGCAGGAGATGTGAGGCTCTTTTAGGTTACTCGATTTGGGATTTTCGAGCTCAGAAGAAATGCTGAGATCTCTTTCTGGGGTAAACGGATGCAGAGCCGGCGAGCGTGTTTCCATACTTCAAGCAGAAGCTTTGCTGCTGCGGGGCTTGACTTGGGAACAGCTTTGTTACTGGACAAGGCAGCTTTTGGTAGCTCAGTTTCTTGACACGTAAACGGGTCGTAATGATCCATAACTAATAGTAGAAGGGATTGTGGTATTTTACTAGCTGAGAGTTTGAAGTCTCTGGATGCAATAAGGTCTGTGATTATGGGATAATCTTCTGTGAAGCTTCTTGGGTCAGACAAGGGCCTGACTTTCGGTTCACATGTATTGATTTTATTCCACTCGCTTTCATAGCGTTACTCCCAGTTCACACCAGTGCCAGGAGAAATAATACTGCGGCCGTAGACTAGCAACAACTCCAGACTTCTAAGTAGGAAGCTGTGCAATTACCAGGGCTGAATTTAATTACAACCTCTCAATAAAATGGCTTGTGACAGAAAGTACAACTCAATAAATTCATCAGATTTCATCACATGCAGTTGCTCTGAAGATTAAGTAGTATTAAAAAGGCAGATGTGTTTATAGTGATCAAGCTGCTATTTAAAGTTTTGGGTTGGGGAAATCTGCCTGCTAACAGTTAAGCTTCAACGTTGGGATTTTCACCTTATAAACTCCTCTTACACAATAGGCACATTTAATGCTAGTAGGAGCGGGAAATAACGTGTAAACCTGCAGTTTATAATAGCAACTGGAACCCTGCGTACAGGGTTTTATTACATACACAATTTTTGTAACATCTGACCCTAATTCACGTTTATATTGTCCGTATCAGATAGTTTTTCTCTTTCCTGGTAGCGGTGTTCGTTAGCGGAAGACCGAGAAAAATTTCATGCATGCTTTAGATGACACATAATTAAACCAGCTGAAGAAAAACCTTTACAGGGGAGAGCTCGAGCCGGGGGCTATTAATAGAAACTCCAGGAAGGGGTTGTTAGCAAGCCAAGGCCTGCTCAAATGAGGCAGGATGCAAAAAAGAAAAAAATGGAACATGCCACAATACGAGGAAGCTCTAAACCCCATTAATCCCCACCCATGAGGACATCCATCCAAAAAGTGAAGTCCTGTTTTCAAGGCAAGGCTAACAGCTGAATTCAGCTCTCCCACTGAAGCAATAATTTCTCTTGAGCTTAGCGAGGGGTCAAAAATATAAAGGCATGGCTCTGAAACTGCCTTTTTTTTTGAGAGAGAGCTCCAAAGTGCCAGAGAGAGATTATATGGGATTTTTTACGGCTTCAGTCTGAAGGCATCCTGCAGGCTGTTGGTTACGTTCCCCAGTCTTCGGCGTGTGATCCCTCGTGCCCGTGCAGAATGGCGTGAGAACTCCCTTCTCAAATCGGGCGCTTGTTCAGCGCCGGAGCGAGCGCCGCGGACATCCCCCTGTCTCAGAAAGGACTGGAAAGCCACAACCTATCCGCCTTGGTAAGAGGATGCCAAGATGCGATGCAGCCCTTTCTAAAGCCACCGTTTAAAGCTGAGATGGGCAGCGGTTTACGCGTGCTGTGCACGCTAGGGGGTCACTATGGTTTTAAAGGGAGCGAGAAGATGCAGCGGCTGAATGAAGAACGAAGGTATGCTTAATGCCAGTCCTTACTTAATACGTGCGCTGACCGGTGATGTGGTTAGTAAATGCTTGTGCTTTATAAACTGATGCCGTCGCTTCTCCTACCCTACTTAGACTTTTTTCATGCTAGCGTTAAAATGATCCTATTTTGTCTTCCCCTGTACTTGGAAAGTTCCCTTTAAATCAATTCCTCTGAGTTTTTTGCCTTCCCCTTTCATTTAACACCGAGTGCCTGATGCGCTGGTGGTTGTTATCTCTCCCCTGCAGCATTCAACCATTTTGGCTCATTGGATGTGTAACATTTTAGTGCGGCTGAACACCAGCTCTGGTATATTAAAGCCGCACAGATAAGCTAACAGTGGTTAGTGGTGTTGTCTCACTTCAGCTTATTGTCTGCCTTTAATCTTGAGCCGATTAATCTGTCCAAGGAGGAGCGAAGAAGGATCATGAGCGAGACAGGCAGAAAACCAGCCGTGGATGGTGGGTGGGTGGGAGCTGAAATACGTGGACGTAAGAGCAGATGCACCTTGTAAGCAATGTGAAACTGTATGTAATGACAGGAGAGCAAAACCGGGCACATCGGGGAGGTAATTAAGATTCGTAGTGATTGTGGCTGGAACGATCGTGGCGTGTGGGTACGCAGGTGCTCAATTCCCACTGCCTTCCGAAGGGAGGTGAACGCTCAGTTTGTCTGGGAAAAAGATAAACAGCCTATCCAGTAATTTTGGAATCTTGTCAGAATTTTACCAAGGGAAAAATCAGGTGGTTTGTAAAATACAAAATCCTTTTTTAATGTTTTGGGTTTTTTTTTTGTAAAGCAGTTACTTTGCTGATGGAAACCAGCTTGCTTGCTTCTAAGCCGCAGGCTGTTGCATTTTGGATTCTGCAACTCAGAAGGTTAAAAGATAAATCTACAGAACGTTTTCTGTTCATAGCTGAGAAACCACTGTAATCCTAACCTTGGCTTTGCCATTTAACTTGCTGAGAGTATATGTTAAATACAGAGAAATATTAGGATTAGGTCTGAAATTCACTCTGATTCAGGGAGCCACTAGAAGAACCGCACGCTATTTAATTCCTCCTTTGAAGGTTTCAGTACTGATGAAGTGATACTTAAATGATTTTTTTCCTTTTTGCTTTTTTTTCTTCCTTTTGTTTCTGTTTTTGGAGCAAGCTTTGAGCTTAAATTGAGCTGGCAACTTCCTTTTCAGACCTCGGCAGCTGACATCACTTGCACAGCAATAATCAACAACAGGAAGAAAACATCTGGGCTTGGAAGCACCAAGAGATCAAGGCCGTAGTGGTCTAGAGAATAAAGGGGTGACAACAGTCTGTGTTGCCGCAGCTTGCCTTGAGCGCGTCCTGCAGACGTGAGGCCACTCCAACGGCTGCAGGAATTTGAACATTCCTGGTTTCCGAGATGAAGGAATGAAAGACGGGGCAAAGGAACGAAAGCTGTCGGGTTCCCTGGAGAGAAGTGGTTCAGTGAGGTCAGGACAGCACACTGCTTTTCGCATGGGAAGCCTCCAGGGTAATCTCCACGGCTTCGTCGGAAGACCTTGTGTCCGTGGTCCTGTGGCGGATCGTACCCAAGGGTCATCTTGGGAACCTAGGGCTGTGGGAACGGGGTGGATGGAGCTTTCATTAGCTGCTTTGTACAGCTCGGAAGCACAGGGACATTAAAGAAAAAGCTTTTTGTTTTACTCTGAGCTCTTAAGCTTTGCCTGAGGGTTGGAAGGAGAACTTCCTCTGAGCTGCATGTGGGCGATTCCTGTCCGTACCAATAGGCAAAGTAGCTGCAATGCTCAGTTCTTTTAACAGCAGGCAAAGAATCAATCTTGACTCTCCTTCTCTAAAGGATCTAGGCTCATTCTTACATGTTTGGGCTCTAGCTGTTACGTTTTTACTTAAAAAAAAAAACATAACAAGAAAAACCTCCAAAAAATCCAACCCTTCCGTAAGCCCTAGCAGGTAGGGATGTAGGCCATGATTGTGCAATATAGTTGGCCCCTTCTGTTGTAAGAAGGGATGGTAAAATTGAGGAGACAGTTGCATTTGTGTCTGAATTACCTCGAGACTAGCACTTGCGTCTTAACGTGGAGCATCTGCTGCTCCAGCTGCCTCACCTGCGGCAGCACAGCTTCCTACCTGCTCCAGGGTGCCCTGTGTCAGGCAGCCCATGGTATGCGCTACCACGTTGCTCCTTCGGCTCCTTTGGTTCCTTGCTTGCTGATGACACAGCACTGGGAGGGGTGGCTGACACGCTGGAAGGCTGTGCCGCCATACAGTGTGACCTGCACAGGCTGGAGAGTTGGGTGGAGAGGAACCTCATGAAGTTCAATAAGGGCGAGTGTGGGGTCCTGTGCCTGGGGAGGAATAACCCCACACACCAGTACAGGTCAGGGGGTGACCTCCTGGAGAGCGGCTCTGGGGAGAGGGACCCGGGAGTCCTGGGGGACAACAGGATGCCCATGAGGCAGCAGTGTGCCCTGGCGGCCAAGAGGGCCAATGGCATCCTGGGGGGCACCAAGAAGAGTGTGGCCAGCAGGGCGAGGGAGGTCATCCTCCCCCTCTGCTCTGCCCGGGGGAGGCCACATCTGGAGCGCTGTGTCCAGCTGTGGGCTCCCTGGTTCAAGGAGGACGGGGAACTGCTGGAGAGGGTCCAGCAAAGGGCTACGGAGATGATGAGGGGACTGGAGCAGCTTTCTGATGAGGAAAGGCTGAGGGACTTGGGGCTTCTCAGTCTGGAGAAGACATGATGGAGGGGGGATCTGATCAATACTTATCAATCCTCAAAGGGAGAGTACTTGGGGGATGGGAACAGTCTTTTTCCAGTGGTGCCCAGTGGCAGGACAAGAGGGAACGGGCACAAACTTGAGCATCGGGAGTTCCATCTCAACCCGAGGAGGGACTCTTTTGCTGTGCGGGTGGCAGAGCAGTGGCAGAGGCTGCCCAGAGAGGGGGGGGAGTCTCCTACTCTGGAGCCATTCCAAACCCGCCTGGACGCCGTCCTGTGCCACTGCTGGAGGTGCCCCTGCTCTGGCAGGGGGTGGCACTGGGGGAGCTCCGGAGGGCCCTTCCAACCCCCACCGTTCTGGGATTCGGTGATTCACTGAGTCACTGTGGACTAGTTAAATCCCAGGTTTTTGGAGGCTGTTGGCTTACCTTGCACATTCAGGCCATCTTCTTGCTGATTTCTTCCACGTGACTATAACGAAGTGGTTGATCAGTAATGTTTGCCTGGCAGAGAGCTGCTATGGAAACACACCATGTTCTGTTGTGGTGAGGATGATGGGTGATTTGGCTATCGGTGAGCCCAAGGGAGCTGCTATGAGATGTGTCGGCAGCGCAGCTTCCATATGAGCTATCCCTAATCCCCAGAGCTGGCTTTCATGCAATATGCACTGCTACCTCCATCCCTTATCCTTATTGCAACCAGCTGTGGTCTGACTTTGTCGAAGATCTGATAGCGCTCCCCTTACCCCCTCTCCCACTCCTCCACACACTCCCATTAGTCATACTTGGGCAGCGCATGAAATAAGGTGGTGATAAAGCTCTGATCCTAGACACCAGAGTCATTCCTGGGGGCTCCGTGCTGGGCTGTGAAGACTCCGCTGTGTTAACCCCTTGGTGCCTCCAGGCAGAATTTCCTCGTGCCCATGAGCTGTGCATCATCTCAGGATTGATGGAGCTCTTAGGGCACCTCTTGTCTAAGCAGAGATGGATTTATTACTGTCATGTTTTAGAGATTAAATGGGCTTTTTTGGCTTTTTAGTTAGTCAGTGGGTTGAGAAAGACAGCTCTCATGTTAAGGCGCTGGCCGTTTGTGAAAACTTTAGTTTTCTCTGTATCCCACTGGTAACGTAGAGAGAATGTTATTTTTCTCCTTGTTGCTCATACTACTTAAGCTAAAGATTAACTTTGGCGGAGTGACAAGGGGCTACGTACGGTCCAAGAAACAATTCCGTCTGGAAATTAGTGGAAGGTTTCTGACCACTGGGGAGGAGGAGCTCGTGGAACAGAAATTGGATATTTTTATTTTTATTTTTTTTATTTTTTCAAAAGGGGACAGTTTATCGGCTGGTTAAATGTGGGTTGCGTTTCCCCAGGGTGGTGAAATGCACATCCTTGATCTGATGCCAGCCACCAGGGCAAATTTCAGAGCTTTCACTCATAGCAGGGATTTCTCTAACGGGCAGGACGCTGCTATCTGAGCAGGCGACGGCCACCAGCCACCGCTGATCAAAGCCGCAGCTGTACTGCCGATGTGTCAGCAAAGAACCGTGCATCGCGTCCTTCCCTGTGCAGGCTACCACGGTGCTTCCAGGGGCAAACACAACCTTCTGGAAAAGCATAAACATTTTCCCTGCCGTTCTGCTGTCTGTCACGTAGTCACCTCTGCAGAAGGGAGAGAGGGTGGGCAGAGCTTTGCGGGAAGGAGGGCTGGTTTGGGGTAATCCACTTGGCTTTCTACAGTCTGCACATCTCGGACAGTGGAGGTGTCGTTACCAACTCGGGTGGCTGAAGCTCCTTCATCGTTCAGGAGGGCAGCACTGCTTTTTCAGCCGGTCGAGAGCTCCTGGTGTAAATCCAGATCTTAAGGCAGTGCAAAAACAGTAAATCGAGGCTGACGTGTCTGTGTGGGGGTGAAGCAAAGCTTTGTAGGGCCCAAGGACTTCGTCTCTTTGTCTCTTAGCCCAGTTGTGATTTAGAGCTAACTGCGGAGCTGATGGCAGCCCAGATACTCACCAGTAAGGCTAAAAATAAATTGCTTGAAATTCTCTGCTGATAATTGATGCAACTTTTTTTCGTGCGTGTGTGTGATTTGTTGTAAAATCAAGCTGTGGCTCTCTCCTCCCCCCTAACTGTGCCTGCCCAGTTTGTGACCCCTGAAGTTCCGCCGGCTTTTCCTGCTCTCAGCAGCAGTGCAGTTTCCGAAATGCTGACTTGCTGCTTCTGTTTCACTTGTGTTCAGTGAAGGTCTCAGGGATCCCGTGAATGCTATTCACATCACCGGGAGGAACACTAAACCTTCAAATCCAAATCTTTTCTGTTACCCTTTGAGGCTAGAGCAGGTGGAGTGTCCTGTAGCTACCTGTGAACCCAGCTGCGGCTGGACCTGCTGTGTTGGGCCAGAAGGAGGATCCAACTGAGCAGATGCCGGAGGCAAGCAGGATCATCTTGCTGTGTCTCTCCAGCCATGACAGACTGGTGGTCCTGCTTCTTCCAGTCCTCACTTGTACACCACCCTCTCTGGAAGGTGCTCTGATTTGCGATGTCTGGCACAAAGCAACGCTGATCTGCGCGTGGAGTCTTTGGTTGTCCCTCCCTGTGTGCCAGCAGTAGTATGTCTTTGTGCTCTTTGGGTGCCTTTTCTACATGTCCAAAGTCACTGATTGAACATGAGGTGCTGAGTACTGAGAGCTGCTGACTGATGCTCACAAGGGATCTGGCCCGTGTCGTCGTTTATTTGTCACCAAATGGGGGAGTGGTGTTTGTAGAGCGCTCTGGAGTGGTTTGTGTTTGCTGCCTTAGGAATTTCAAAATTACAAAAAAACCCCTACTACAGCAGGCTGTAGTAACTGAGCTGTTTCTGTCAGCTTTGGCTCCGTAATCAGCTTCCTGGCTGCTTTCTCAGATGCTTTAGAAACCAGGTCTTTCAAACTCAGATATTTTAAGGGGAAGAGGTTGTCTTTTTTTTGCAGCAGGCTCTGCAAAGCGTGCTTTCTCTCTTGGACATCCAGGCAAGCTATTGCACCAGCCATTTACCGATGCTTTGGTTGTCTTTCCCAGTCGATCACGTGGTTCCTGAGCCTGGGACCAGTTTGCTGACGGCCTTCGACCAGTGGCGAGAATGGGCAGACAGCAAATCCTGCTGCGACTACTCTCTGCACGTGGATATCACCGAGTGGCATAAAGGTGTCCAGGAGGAGATGGAAGCTCTGGTTAAAGATCATGGTAAGTTCAGTTGCTGAAAGCTCAGAGAAGCCTTTCCCTTCTTTATTCTTTAGGACTGGCTTCCCTGTTTTTTAGGACTGACTCTTGTGAAATATTACACTCTTACATCTCAGTAAAGCTGTTCTGGGCTGTGACGTTAACTTCGTCCATTCTGGCTTCTTCTGGAGATTGGGACGGTCACTGTTGCAGAGGGGCACTGAGTTTGAAGAGGTGAATCTCTTGCTGCTGCCATGCAGAGGAGCACCTTTGCTCAGCGGAGGTCCTTTGATTTTCGTTAGTGCGGGTAGGTGATAGGTTTGGCCATTAAACTGTTGTAAACAAGGGAAGAATCAGGCCCAGAAGGAACAATCCAGCGCTGCTTCCTAAAGGTGGAGAAGAGCTGAATAAAATGACCTCATAGGTTTTTCCCCTCTTTAATTTCCTTGACATTTGATCCTTAGGCTAGAGTAATTTTCCATCCTGTTTGTCACTTAAAAACCCCAACCTTTTACATCCTAACGAGTGCTTTCCCACACGTGCCGGGTAAGAGCTTTTCCTGGTTCAGAAGACAGGAGAGGGAAAGCCGACGAAGGAGCGCTCCCTGTGTCTCGGTCAGTACAAACACGGTGGAAGAGGGCACGCTTGCAGGCGCAGGTTTCCCATGGCTCTTGGTGCAGGGAGCACGGGATCGGGCAGCCAGGCCCAGTCTCTGCTTTTGTGTGTGATGCGTTTTGCTTATTTTCTTACTCAACCTCCTACAGTGCTGAATCCACAGAATTATTCTTATTTCAATGTTAAGTGGAAGCCTAAGGGTTTAGCTGTCCCCACGGCTGGAGCGCGGGCTCCTCCGTTCTCATCAGTTGCGTTAATAGATGCCACATGGCTGCGGAGACGCTGCCTTCACCCTGTGATCTCTCGAGAGTGCGTGTGCCTGTGTGCACGCACATGTCTGTACGCATTTCGCAGCAGATTAAAGTAATTTATTTGTCTGCCCATCGTTACTGCTTGCGAGGTGGGGTGGACTGAGGGGGACATCTCTCTCTACGAGGAACGGTGGGTTTCCTCGCTTTGTCTGTGCCTGCAATTTGTGTGCCGAAGATAATCCCTTTGCTCTCTTTCTACCAGGTGTGAACTCCTTCTTGGTTTACATGGCTTTCAAAGATCGCTTTCAGCTAACTGATTCTCAGGTAAGAAGGCTTCATGTTCACCTGCTTCTGTCACTACAAATGATGCATTAATCTCTTATAAAGGTTTAATTTCAATACAGTTGGATCTGACATTCTCTTTTGATTACCGTCTTTGTATGCGTAACAGTACCCAGAACTCTGGTTTGAAGATTATTTATTTTTTTTTTAATAAATAAAAAAAACCCCAACACAACCAACAACAAACCCTGAAAGGTCTGGCTGGGGAAAGCAGCAGCAAAACCCTCATTTCGAGAGATCTAAGGTTTTATGCCAGCTCCTTTGGTGTGGAAGCAGTGACAGTTTTATAAATTGCTGCTTTGTGCCCGAGCCCAGAGCAGGACAGTGCCGTGCGTTCAGAAGCTGAGACTGCTCCTGGTCCAGAAGTGGGTTTCTGGCTTTAGCGTTAGAATCGCTGGGACCTTAAAAAGGAATTGTCCTCCTGTTTGCTATTCTAGTGGGTACGTTTGGGTACGTTTAATTGTTGAGATGGGCGGTTTATATTTCTAAATGTGGTGGGAAGAGAGGAATGCCTGGGAGTCATCTGGAACGGTGTGGGAGGCAGTGGTGTATGACGGTTATCTCTAATGGCTCTGGTAAGCGTTTTAATGAGTGACCAGTGACGGAGCCGGCGTCAGTTGTGGGTTACTCAACCTGAGCCCTCTCAAACTGGTTGCTGAAGTGGGAAATCACAGTGTTCCTGTCCCAGGCAGTGAGAGGGCTGGGTGCAGGTTCTCTGTGAAACTCAAATGTAAGGGTTTTTTTTCATGCCAGGCACCAGTAAATGAAAGCATGAAACAGGTACAACTCTGAGAGCTCTTTAAAGTCATTCCAGGTGTAGGCCTATGCACTTTCTCTTTCTTTCTCCAGCGTGGTAAATATACCCAAGCCTGGCTTTTGAATAATGCTGCTCTGCCACATCAGTAGCGTCTGACTGTACAGACTGGGAAATTAACTTGTAGGCAGGAAAATGGATCATATCTATCCAGCAAACCACATCTTGTATTTCTTAATGCTTCTCTTTCTCTTTTCCATTCTGCAAAATTCTGTATACTGAAAGAGTCTGGAGTGTATACTATATAATAGATGTGTACCTGAGTATACACTTGGTGTATATTGTACTGTATGCTTTCTGGCTTCCAGATATATGAGGTCCTGAGTGTAATCCGGGATATCGGTGCGACAGCTCAAGTGCATGCTGAGAATGGTGACATCATTGCTGAGGTATGTTGTGTTTATTCTGTGGATTGTTAACTTCAAAATGCTGGGAGGGATTTAAATTCTGAATCCTTCTTTGCAAACAGAAAAATCACTAAGACTTATAAGAGCGTGGCATAGCAGTGTCAAGGATGCCAGCAGAGCTGTGCATCAGATCTTGTCCCCTTCATTGTTGCTGATAAAGAAGGTTTTCTTGGCAGCTTTCAGTTTGTGGTGGGTATTGGCCATCTCTGCCTTTCTCCCCATAAGTGAAAGACTGTGTCTGGGTGTGACTGTCACTGTGTACAATGAGATGTTCTGCCGTAACTAAGACCAGGGGAGTGGGAAGGGAAATAGCTCTGTACAGTACCTGGGATGCTGGTGTTTGGGATCTGTTCATCCTTGAAACAGCAACAAAGAAGAAAAGTTAATAACATATTTGGATTTAACCCGATCTCCAGCTTAGTTTATACGTTATGGCTCAAGCATGCAAACCTTGATGGTGCAGAGGATTTCTGCATTGTCTGACCGGGGAAGAGCCCACCTGAGTCTTTGAGACCAGCCAGCTGCAGTTGCAGGATGATTTTCTCATGAGATACTGTTTTGCCACACCTTAGAGATTATTTTATAGACGCAAATGAGTAGTGAAAGTTGAGGGGCAGTGAACCCAGTGTGAAGCAAATCAAAATAAAAGGTTTCCCTGACCTGCTGTGAACAAATCAGCAAGGCTTTTGCGAGCTCTGGTTATTCTCAGCAAGGGAAGTTGGACAGGACTCTGGTTGTAAGGCCCTTATGTAAAGCCCCATGCGATTATTAGTTAACACAGATGCCTGGGATCTCGCTTGTACCTCTTTCGAACAGCTGTGCTTGCTGCAAGGAAAAAATACATGGGGCTTTAACTCTTTTTCCTGCTCTTTTTTCTCTCTGCCTTAGGAGCAGCAAAGGATCCTGGAACTGGGGATCACAGGCCCTGAAGGACATGTGTTGAGTAGACCTGAAGAGGTGAGAACTTCACCACCTTTGCATTTACTCCCAAGTTTATAACTTTTCTGCATTGCCATCAAGTACTTCCAATTGGGATTGATGTGTCTGGAAACACAATTTCATGCTGGCTGTAAACGTTATTGCTGCATGGGGTAAGGGAAGAGGCTAAGACACTTCTAGGGACTAACTAGTAACTAGTCCCTTCTAGAGACTAACTGCTACGGGGACTTACAAGGAATTGAGGACCCTTCTCCTGTACTGGAGAAGGGGGTGTCTCCAGGGAGTAATTCGTCCAGCCTGAGATTTGATTCACCCTCAGGAAAAGCTCATCTCTTCCTGTTGATTATCGGAGCTGGTCTGTAAAGGCTCTGCTCACACAGCAGCTGTCTAAAGTGAGGTGAGATGTGTTTGAACCACAGAGCCCATGATGAGCGTTGAAGACACAGGGAGCTGTTGGTACTTAGCACACCTCCACTTCAGCGCTTTGATAGCCCAAACTGGAATCCTGCATTAGGAGATGTAGAAAATGTTGAACCTGAAGCACAGGTAGTGCGCAGTCTGCTTGAATCGCCAAGTCCTTGATTCAGCTGCTGCACAGGAACACTTTAAGATGTTGTCCCTGAAGAACTGCACGTTCTGATGGTGTTGGTCTTTACGGAGCTAGATCCTGAAGTTCTTGCAGTTTCCCAGTCAAGTTTTGCTTGAATAAAGAGTTCAGAATTTGGGTTTATTGTATGCAGGATTCTGCCACTGACTTTTCTAGATCCCATTTCTTGTGCTTCTCTCTCAGTCCTTAATTTATCAAGACTCGCTCTGAATGAGCAGAAATTTTTAATATATACCCAAATCCTGACATTCTGTCTTAGGCACTTGCATAGCTTCCCTTACCAAAATATTTGATCATTTGATGAACGTTTTACCGGTGGTGGGTTTTTTTACACCAAGGGATGAAGTGGTTTGCCGAAGGCACAGGAATTACGTACCAGAGAGGGGAGCTAATTCTCAGATCCTAGCCCAGCACTTTAATATAGTTAACTGTCATACTTCCCCGTTGATTTCTCTAGGGTCAAGCACCTCAGTCCCTCTCACTCCCTCTAAATAAATCTCACGAGTAAGAAAGAAACTTAAAACTTTGCTTTTCAGGTTGCATTCTTAATTTCTAGTCTTTCGGTCTCTCTAAGCTAGACATCTCGCCATGGCATTCTGGGTTTGTGAAGTCCGTCCATTACGTACAAGCTCTTCTTTTTGTTCCTCCAAGATTTTGGGGCTTTGCTGACTGCCAGATGTGACAGCTGGAAGCTGGGTGTGCGAGATCATCCACACGTGCCCCTCATGCTCCCTCTCTATTTCCTTCCCTTGGTTCAGACAAGCAGCATCCAGAGACATTTCAGTAGGAGTATAGATCATTCCGTTTCTTCATGCAGAAGGGGAAGAAAAAAATATTTGACTTGGGCAGTATGTGAATGCTCACAGAGTTTGTGTTTGGCTCCAGGAGCTGGGAATTTTTGCTTCCTGGAAGTTGTGAGCAAACACTTGCACTGAGCCTTCCACCCACCCACCCCTGCATTTTCTTTTGTTTTTTTTTTTTTTTTTTAACATATTTTTTGGCTTGCATCAGAAGAGGGGGAACAGATGCTGACATGACGCTTGGGGCTCATCTGTGGAGCACCCCTAAACTTCTGTTGACTTCAGAGGAAGGCTGCTCCTTACCTTAAAGGATCTGGCCATCAAACCAGCCAAATTTTGTCTGGCTGCTTCAAAGCTCATCCTTAGTGGAGCAGGAGCAGCAGGAGCTTTAAAGTGTGAACTGTGTGGCTCCCTGGCTTGGTTGGTTTGTTCCATCTGTCTCCTGCACTTTGCAGAAATGTGTTCTTTCTCAGGGTAGCAAGGAAGGCTGCCTGAGGACACGTGGCTGCCTCAAATGAGGGTCAGTAAAGCCTCTTCCCGATGTCACTGGGCAGCCTCTGTGCAGCTGGAATCAGCTGTGCTGGCTGCCCGGAGTGGAAACGCTCGGGCCAAAATTCTCCTCCGTGAAAGTCATAGGAAACAGAGCAGGAAACAAAGTCATCTGGTTCCCTCCCTTTTCTCCAACGCGGGAGTAACTTTGTGTTTTTAAAAACATACAACTCCCTTTAAGCTGGCTGATGACAAAGGCCTGATTCTGAGGGTGGCAGCAGATCCGTAATTCCTGTTGACTTCAGTTGGAGCGGATGTTTCTTGGTATCCCTCTGGGGCGCTGTTAACGCTAGAATTGGTTTTTCATGCTGCCCCTTACGGAGTGAGCCTGCCCTAAGGACTTTGTGATGGTTGTCATCTTACTGAAGAGCTGCTTAATTTAGACCTCCATCTACAGCAAGCTAGCAAGAGTTGTTGAACAAGTCTGAAATATTTATTAAATCAAAACTCCTACTCAATTCAGTGAGGCTTATGTCAGAGCGAAGCATTCAGGTTCTGGCCATGTGCATGTGTGTCTTACTTGGAGCGTACACATCTTCTGAATTCCCAGGTTGAGCAGAAGGCATGAATTAAGGCTTAAGTTTCGCTGCTGACTCACGGGTTTAGCTTGCTCACCTCAGTAACCTGAGTTGAGCCAAGGTGACGGTATTCAGCATGTTGTTCCAGCCAGCAAAGGGAGCCTTAATTAAAACATCACCATCCCAAGTCAGCATCACTCATCACTTTCTGGAAAACTCTGCCCCTCATAGCTCACATCATTCTGTGATGACTTTTTGGAGCGATCCATCATTTTTTGTTTTTATTTTAGCCGCAAAAACGCTGAGAGCACAAGCAGTCCAAGCGCTCCAGGAAACGTCTGTCTTTTTTTCCAAGAGAACTGCTGTGTTAGGGCTTCTAATGCATACTGGTAATTGCAAACATTCCCCTTTGGGCTAGTCGTTGGGTTATTGTTATGTGGCTGTCACCATAGCATCTGGGCACAAGGCATGAATTCGGCAGCCTTGTTCTCTTCTGCGCAGAAAGTATTCTCCTCCTGTTTAGCAGTTGGTCAAAAGTCTGGAGGTGTGTGTTGTTTCGTCCCTGCTTTGCAAGTGGGGAAACTAAGGCACAGCGTGGAAGTGTGACTTCCAGTGCCGCAGGGACAGAGCTGTGCGCAGGCAGTTTGCAGACTGATGCCACTGCGTGGAAGCATTGGCCCATCCGCGTTCTCTCCTTGTCTCTCAGGAGGGACAAGTATGCTTTTCTTGGCTCTTCTGTTCAGCCTCTGTCTTCCCTGCAAGTGCTGCTGGCTGTGGTGTACTCAAGTCGAAAGTCCTGGAATAAACACCCTTCCTCCCCGCCTTTTGCATTTGCGTGGGGCAGCTGGGCCAGAAAATGTCCCCTTCTGTCCATCACCCTGCCTGGGGAGGGTTGGGGACCAGCCCTGGCGCGGTGAGAGGTTAGGGCTTTAACCCTTTTGGCACCAGAGACCAAGCTGCTGGCGCTGGGACGATGGCTTTCTTTCAGAACTGCCGGCTGTTCTCGTGTGGTTTTCCAGGCAGAGCAGCGTTAGGGGTTGTGGCTCTGTCAAGTGTGAGCAGAGCTCTTCTGGGCACTTGGACATCAGTGAGGCAAACACACCATTCCCTAAGCCGATGGGTCCTTAGTGTCAGGTACTTCTTTCAGTGGATCAAGCGCGGCGCTGGGAGCCAGCAGTCAATGCATTCTGACTCTGGGAGTGATGACAGTTTACACTGTAGAGCAGATTTTCAGAGGTGCTGAGCATGGTTGGACTAATGGTCGGACCATTAGTTGGACCTGATGATCTTAAAGGTCCCTCCCAGCCTAGACGATTCTATGAACCCGTTCTATGTGCCAGTCCCACTGGAGTCCACGGGAGGTGCTGTAGCCTCCTGCATTTGGGAATCAGGTGGCTGATTGCTCTGGGTTTCGGTTTCCTCTGTGCGCTTGGAAAATGTCTGTGGTATTGCAGGCTCAGTTCTCCGTGGTAGTAGGCAGTATGAGCATTACCCTGTTGTTAAATCTGTCATCTGGACTGCTTTGATTAGGATGTGTGATCTGTAAAAGCCTGCAGAGTGATTATGTTCGTTCTAAGGCTGTAGTTAGAGAGTGACCCTCAGTCTCGCTGAGGTTATCTCTCTACACACGCAAGAAAAAGTAGTTGATTTATGGGGTGGTTCACACTCTGTCAGATCCCGAGCCAGATATTGTAGTGGAGGGTGCAATTTAAGAGGCTTGTTTGCAAACGTGGCTTACCAGAGTATGTGGCTGCAGCATCTCTCTTCCGCGTGGGCTGGAACATGAATAGTTCTGTTGAGTCAACACTTAGTTGCTTATTTTTGTCTAGGTTAAAGAGGGGGCTTAATCATTCTGACCTTGAGCACCTGGAGTGTTATTTTAGGACTTAGTCTGCTCGCAGAGAAACTTGGAAGCAGCCTGGGAGAAAAGGTAGTAATGAGAGGGGACTACAGCTTGATGTCATTTTATTGTTGTGGTTACGCTGTACATTTTTCTGGCTCAGAATTGGAGAGGTGGAAAGTCTCTCATCTCGGCCCTGCACACCCAGTTTTCCCGTGAAAGCTGAGGCTGTGGCCCGCTGAAGGTGAGCGGGATATGCTGACATGGGGGGATGCTACTAACCTGCTGCTGTATTTGGTTCTCAGGTGGAGGCGGAGGCTGTGAACCGGGCAATAACCATCGCCAACCAAACCAACTGCCCCCTTTATATCACCAAGGTGATGAGCAAAAGTGCCGCTGATGTCATTGCTCAAGCCAGGAAAAAGGGTAAGTTATTTGCCTTGGATGGAAGCACCCTGTTAGCTCATGCCGTTCAACTCCTTGCCAGCATAAGCTTCATCCCTAAAAGAGAGGTTTCTTTTTCCAGTGTTATTGTCCAGGCTCTTTTTTAAAAGGACCCAAGCAACTGCTGCTCTCTCATCTCCCACAGACAAGTATTCAGTGGTCCTGTCAGCACCAGGAGCAGTTTCTTCTGTTCAGCCTTAGAGCCTCTCTCTCTGCACTCATCCTGTCACACTGAGCCATGCGCCTTCGTGTTATTGCAGAGTAATTCCTGCCGTCTCCATTTAATGAATCCCCCTGGAGGTTGCAAGCTGTGTCCTCCTTCCAGCTGCCGTGGTCTTTCCTTGGTGCTGTCTGCTGAGCCGCTTCCTGGGGTCAGAGTGATTCCAAGAGTCCTGACGGAGGTCTCTGACTCATGAGCCCTGTTGGATTTAGTTGGAGTAGCCAGAGAGGTTACCGTTCCCAGCTATCCACTCTGCTCCTTGCTTGTGGGATAGATACTCCTCATGTGCTGCAACTCACAGCCTGGCATCCGAACAGGAACTGGGATCGGTAGTCTGGGTTAGGCTGGGAATTGCAGTCACCTCTGATAACTCTGCCTGAGGATGCTGCAAGAAGCAAGGCTCAGACCTGCCGTGGGTGCTGCTGCCTTGCGTCTCCTCTCTCTAACCGAGGTCTGTGAGGGAGCCGAGCTGCTCTGAGTGGTGCAGTAGCTTCTCCCGAGTCCTGACCCCGCTGTCTTGCCCCCAAGGAACAAGAGTTACAAAGCACAGCGAGTGCCTGTCTCCCTGCTTTATTCTGTGACTAAACCCTTCATGTCTATTTAAAGTGGCCCTGGGTGGGTGAGTAAGCACGAGGGATGATTTTCCCCCTTCTCTCCTCAGAAGGGTTGGATTTAATTTTAAGCAGTCTAAATAAGCCTGAATGGATATACAAATGACATCACTTTCCATCTGGGTGTTTGGTGCGAGAAGAGCTAATTTCCTACCGCAGCAAACAGATCTGTGTTTGTGCATTGGCTCAGAAGTATTTTGGTCCCATGATTCCCGTTAAAGGAGTTCAGAGTTGGTGAGGAGGACTGATTTCCGAGGCATCTCTTTCTGTTCGTGGCGTGGAAGCAGCACAAGCTGTTTGGGATAAACCTTCCTGTCCTGTCCTAGCTCCATTAGCGGAGATCATGCCGACATGAGAAGATGTGTTGACATGCAACAGTGGCTGCGTGTTGCATTACCCCAGAAAACAACTTGATGTCGTCGTGCAACTCAATCCTGTAAGCCAGGGAAGCATCCCTTCCTTTTTCTAGGTAAAGTACTGGAGACATGTACATCAGAACGATGGAGCATCAATTAAAACACCATCTTGCTATGCTCGCTGTCCCCAGTGGCCACTAGCTGGCAAGTAGAGGAGGCACTGGGATGAGTGACCATACGCTTATACTGCAGAAGCCGTAGTACAGAGCCTGACCTGGCTGGGTGTTTCCCTGCTTGTGAAAGGTGCTGGGGTTGTCCCAGATGAATGATCCATGGAAGTCACTTTACTGAGCCTCCTGAGTGAACTGGGATACACAGTTTTCATTCACGTTGCGTTTTCTCCTTATAAGGAGAATTTGGGGTATAAATGGCACGCCATTCTCTGTTCCTTTATTTAAATAATTCAATTTAAGTGCTGTGCAGTTACCCAACTGGGTAACCCAGGAGGGCCACACACGCTAGCCTCGCCCTCCCAAGCAACAGGAAACATAACTGAAGACAACCCAAGGCGAAAACAAAACAGAATTGATTTGCTAAATGGAAAAGAACGAATGTTATTTAAAGCCAGATGTTCCCAGTGGCATTTGTATGGGGGAGATTCCCTGCAGACTCCGTCGTTGGCAGATCTGGGAGCTCAAAACATTGCTCCCTGCAGAACAATCCTCCCAATGTGTTGGCCCACAACAGGCCTCCCATTAATAGCCAGCGTGTGTTTTGCCTTGTTTTGATTTTGTAACCCTATTTGTGGCAAGTGATGTCAGACGGCCTCTTCCTCTGCTGGTGGATCCCCTCTGACAGCGGCTGTTCGTACCCCTCCTGTCTCAGTGTGGCCCTGCGAGCAGCGTGAAGCCAGTTGATGCATCCTTCTAACGCGCTCCTTCCCAGCCAGCTTGGGAGCCTGTAGACATCGCAGTAGCTCAGGCAGTGTGCTGCAAGAAAGATCACGTATTTTTACTCGGCGTGGTGAGGCGTGTGAGACCCTGCTGACCACTTCTCCGGTTGCCTTTGCCAGTCCTTTCTGCTCGAAGTATTTAGGGTTAGTATTTTAACTACCCACGTCTTTTGCCGGCAGATGCAAACACGCGAAGTGTCTGGGCTCAGAAGCCGGATGGATAGGCGCTTCACAGAGATTTCGGGAAGGCTGCATTTGGTGAGCAGATCCGTGGGGCTGCCAGCCTGCACCGCTTTTGAAGTTGCAGCATCTTGCATCGGCTTGGCGTGCAGATGTTACTGCTGCATTCCAGCTTGCAAAGTATCGTGGCCTTAAGGATCCGCTGTTCCTTCATGTGGTTCCAAAAATGTTAATGAAGAGGAAGGATGCAATGGTGGTTAGTGCACTGGACAGAGAGTCAGAAGATCCAACTTAATTTCCTAGTTCTGCCACAGATCTACTGTGTAACCTTGCTTTCCCTGAGCTGCATTTGTGAACCAGAAACCCCGATGTGAGGGGCTTTCTCGGTAGGCAGGAAACTTTCCTGACAGGAGTGTTCTCTTATGTGATCTGTGCACAGAGCCTGCTGCGATAAACCCAACCTTGTTAGGCCTTTAATACCTACGCATTTATAAAAATACTGCAGGCACTATTTTTTTCATTCTTTTTCTTCCACATCCCTTCTGGATCAGACTGGATCTCCTCATGCTCTTACAGTTCCACTCAGCCTCTTTCATAAGGTTCTTGCCCAGGATATAATACCATGAATCTTTACAGGAACCCTTTCAAGCACAATTAATCGGCAATTGCATAAGGGCATTGTGCACATGTAACAGTGTCTTTGTTATTAACTCAGATATCTAGATGTTTGGATACTTATTCTGAGGGACTGATTATTGGAGAATGCTCAGCGTTTCTTTAGAGATCTCAAGATAGGCATATAAGATTAAGAGCTTGCTTGTGAAAACAGGGCCTTAGTAACATCATATGGTTTCAGAGGAGCGTTGAACAGGCCAGGAGTTTAACGATGTCTGATCATCTGGTTGTGCAGGCCGGTGAATTCAATCCGGTGTTGTGTCTCTGTGATCCCATACTGCAGAGGAAGTACCAAGAAGCCCTGCAGCGTGCGATGCTGGCATAACTTACCCAACTCGTCCCGTTTCAGAAGGATGCTTTGTGCCTGGAAGCCAGGCTGGAGATACATGTTGCTTGGTGCTCACAGTGGATTTGCCTGTATTCCTGTCCTGTAGGCACTGTGGTGTATGGAGAGCCCATCACAGCCAGCTTGGGTACCGATGGATCTCATTATTGGAGCAAGAATTGGGCTAAGGCAGCAGCTTTTGTTACTTCCCCACCGCTGAGTCCTGACCCAACCACTCCTGATTTTCTCAACTCGCTACTGTCCTGGTGAGTAGAGCTATTTGTGTTCATACAGCGTGTGCTCCATCATGAGACAAGGGGGTGATAAAAACCATAGCTGTTGTTGCCAGCAAGCAAAAGGCTCTTTTACCTTTAGGAGTAAACCTGTGACAATAAAATATCTTAAATACCTATCATTGTCTTTTGCAGTGGAGACCTCCAAGTTACTGGCAGTGCCCACTGCACCTTCAACACCGCTCAGAAAGCTGTTGGGAAGGACAACTTCACCCTGATCCCTGAAGGAACCAACGGGACTGAAGAGAGGATGTCCATCATCTGGGATAAGGCTGTGGTATGTCACACGTGCCATAGACTTAGGCTACAACTAGACATCCTGAGCTGAAAGAGCTGCAGCAGTGTGTTGTTATCTCCCCCCCCGCCCCGACGCTTGTTAACGGTTCTTCCGCTTGAGGTTTTTGCCCCTGTAGAGATCATGGGGAACCTGCTGTGCTTTTTGGAGCGGTCCCCACCTGGCTAATGCAGTGACTCCTTTTGTCTTTCCCTAGGTGACTGGCAAGATGGATGAGAACCAGTTTGTTGCCGTGACCAGCACAAATGCAGCTAAAATCTTTAACCTGTACCCGCGGAAGGGCCGCATTGCAGTGGGCTCGGATGCAGATCTGGTTATCTGGGATCCTGACAGCGTCAAGACAATCTCCGCCAAGACTCATAACATAGTAAGGATATTTTCTACGGTGTGAGCTCTGCTGCTCGTTTCCTCCTCTCTTCCTTCAGTGCCAGACTGTGCTGCCAAGAACTAGAGCTCCTGACAACTCAGGGCTTTGTTTTCTCGATGCCCCAAGCCCTCTCTGGTCTTACACCCAGTACCAGCTCAGTTGTGTGAGCAGAAGGGAAGACGATTGAGTCCAAATCCGAAATCACGTGAATACCCAGAGATTCCTCTCGGAGCTAAGAGATTGTCTGCTCTTTCCGAGTGTTGGATGCTTGGATCTAAGCACACAGAAAGCTCTTTAAATCTGTTGAAATACCAAAAGGTGTCTTATCACAATGTGTCATTTATGACCTCCTGACTCATAGCAGTGGGAATGTGAACTGCCCCTTTTCTAGTTGGGGTTGGTGAAGCTTGTCAGCTCATGGACACCTTTGCTGGAGGTCTGATCCAGATCAATGAGTCCGAGTGGATTTACACCGCGTACTGATTTGGCACGTGTGTGTGTGGAGTCATACTTAGACATGATTTTACTGGTGATCATCCCAGTGTTAGTTGGCACAGGGAGGCAGAAGGCAGCACGCAGGCTGACAGACTTTCCCCCTTGTTTCTTCTGCAGCTTTGTGGTAGCACTGTTAGAGGCAGTGTTTGCTTGTGGCCCACAGCCGTGTCCCACATCTTATACCTGGCTCCTGCAGTGAAAAGGCTCTCCCACCCTGTGGGAAACTGCAGAGTGGTCCCAGTGCAAAGGGCTGGTTGGAGCCTCCCTGTGACATTCGAGCACTGTCTCAGAGAAAGCAACCACTGTTCGCATTTGTGGATGACTTGTTTGACTGCTGGCGATGAACCTATGGAATGTTTCCCTGGAAAAAAAACCTCCTTGTTCTTTTTTCCGTGAATGCTTTCATTCACTCTGGAGCTGAAGGAGCAAAATTTTCTTCCACACTTGGATCCCTGGGCATATTCACAAAGAAACTTTTTTTAAAGGTTTGGTTCGCTTCCCTGTGACTTAGCTCAGTGTCAGAATTGGTCACAGATGGCCTGGATTCATCCTGCCTGTGCTTAGACTTCTAACGGAGGCATCCACACTCAGAACTCTGGTCACTTCAGTCGCCTTAGAGGTGCTTCCAGACTCATCACACCTCCAGTCTGGCGAGGAGTGACTCAGAGGAGGGAGCCCAGGGACATACCGCTATTAGGTGCCCAGTTTAGTGGTTTGAACCTGGGTTTGTGCTTATGAATGGCTCAGAGAGCTGGAAGTAGCTTACTGGACGGAGTACTGAAAGTCATTGCCATTTAATGGCTGTGGTCTTTAGGAAATGAACCGGACTTTTTAAATTTCCTAACGCAAAACTCACAGACTTTCTTTTGTGGATCTGAACCAGTACAGTCAAGATTGACTGCATGATTTTGCCATCGATCTGGGCTAGGCTGAAGGAGACCCAGAGCCGCCGGGGGGGTGACGGTTATGAAAAGCTTTGTAGGCTAAGGGCTGCCGATCCCTCTTGCGCTCCTGCACTGTGTCAGAGCCTCAGCACTCAGTGACCAGCTGTTGCTAAAGGCTGCGGCTCTACGTTCAAAGGGGGTGCCAAGACTATGGAGGATGAAGGGCTCTCCTTCTCAAGTGCTGTGTTTAGAGCTTGAAGGGCTGTCTGAGAAATAGCTTTTTTTCTTACAAGTCCCACCCTAAGCTCTTCCCCTCTCTCGTTACATCCCCTGCTATACCTGGCATTACACCTCTTGGGGTTTTTTTGTGTCTCACGCTGCATGTGTGCCTTGTGTTAGAGGAGAAATCGATAGGAGTGATGCCTTTAGAGGCAAGGCGTCCCGGTTTGGTCAAGTATAAAACAAAAGCCCCTTTGAAAGTCAGGCAGCGACACAAGGAGACGTAGTGATTATGTGGCATCAGATGATTGTTGCTTTTTTAAATGCTAGAGCAACATACGGATATTTTCCAAGCATTCACACTGCTTTTGCCACTGTCTGGCAAGGAAACATTAGGAGCTAGAGAGGGAGATAGTGTTGTTCTTGGAACCAGCCTAATTCATAAGCTTCTAACCAAGCCTCCTCCTTGGCCACCACAGCTTTTTTTCTGCCTGGACCCCGTTCAGTGTCGGTTTAACCGCCATTCTAGCTAATTGTAAATCTGCAGTCAAGCCTAGCCATACTTATAACACACTTCAAGAGCAAACTCCGTTGTTAATTCAGTAAAAAAGACCTGGATTTGTCTCAGAGATGGTCACTAGAGTCACAGTCTCCAAATAACATGGTTGTGGTGCATCTCGTTCCAGGGTGCTTCATGGGTGGGACATTTACCAGTGATTCCTTCAAAACTTGTCTTTTTTTCCGTGGTGTGATGTTTCCAATCCTGTTAATTGAGGATGAGGAATCCCATTAGAGTAAAACAAGATTGTCCTGGTCGCTGACCCATCAACCAAAACACTGGTTTGAAATACAGCGTTTCGAAATTGTCATTATTTTTAGTATGAAACTCAGATAAAACTTTTATTTGGCTCCTAAATCCCCCACAGTTCAGAAGAAACAGGTGCCTAAATGCATTTAAACAGGTAGGCCTTGAGATATTCTCATTTGAACCTGTATTTCCTCTTTATGAATCATGTTGCCGTTGAAATTTTGCACGAGTAAATCCTTAAATAAATTTAGACGGATAATAAAGACCAGCCTTTCTATTAAACCACACTCAGGTAAATGCTGTTGTGTTTTCTTCCATCTGTCCTTAGAATTTTGGCAATTAGCATGACTGGTGATGTCTAATTAAAGCACAGCAGGCTTTGCTGGGACGAATACGTTTGCCTCATGTTGTCTTTTTGTTTGTTCTAGTCTCTGGAGTACAATATCTTTGAAGGCATGGAGTGCCGTGGGTCCCCCCTGGTGGTTATCAGCCAGGGCAAGATCGTGCTGGAGGACGGGAATCTCCACGTCACCGAGGGATCTGGCCGGTATATCCCCAGGAAACCGTTCCCTGACTTCGTTTACAAGCGCATCAAAGCGAGGAGCAGGGTGAGCGTAAATGGTTGGATGCACGTTTGTTCTCTCACCGAAACTCCTGAGTTAAAGTGGGTGGAAAACAGATGCTGTCCCCTGGCTCGCAGGCACACACTTCTGCAACAGAAAACGCTCCCTGGACAGGAGCCATATTTATCTCATCCCTCTTTCATTTTTGCTATTCACTTGAGTCATTACAGGAATATGCTTTGGCTTGAGCTTGGATTTTCTGCGAATTTTATTTTTCCGCTTTTTAATTCTCCTCTGTCTTGGGACACCTAGACAGAGCGTGTGTCCAGGAATTGTCCAGTTTGGACACGGGTCGATCTGCAAATAACCCATCCGGCTTCTCCCGTCTCAGAAGTACCAAGAGAAGTTATCGATTGCATTTCTATATCAAACATTTCGGAGACAATTTAGAATTCTCATTGTTATAGATACATTATGCTGCTTTCCCTTCTGTCAGATACGATCAGATGCTCTTGTCTGGTGACTGGTGAGTCACAGGCACAGCCTACTGACTGTTTAAAAGTGAGATGATTCTATTTTTAAGAGGCTAAAATTGTTAGAAAAGTGTTGTTTTTTTTTAAATACACCAATTCAGAACAGAAACTGCCTTTTGATATGCCTTTAGTTGGTGAAAACTGACAGAGAAGATGACATTGCACTCAGCTACAACTTAGCTGCTGGGAATTTAAGAAGTTTATTTCTAGATGAAGTCAGATTTCTGAGGAGAAAAGTGTTTTGATGGTTGAAGTGTTGCCCTCTCCTGGACAAAACTAGAGCTGTGTTAGTTCTGCAGACCTTAGGTAATCTTCACATTCCTTGCAAATGATCTTTCCTTAATTATTCTTCTGAAGAAATTGCAAGTTACCAAAATTACAACCTCAAATAATTTAGCCCCGCAGAGAACAGATAGGTGATTTCTGTTGTGTTCTGGTCTCCCACAGAAATACGTGTCTGACCTATAAATCCAATTGGGCAGCATCTCGACTGGAATAATTGCATTTAACCCAATCTAAAGCTCCCAAGCTGGCGGTGTGAAGCTGGCCTGGCTCCTCTTTGCGCAGACCTGCCTCTGTCTCGGCATTGGTTTGCTTTTTGGGGATGAGTAATAGGTTTCATTTGAGAGTCGTCAGGAGCCTTTAATCCAACAGCAGATGGGTCAGGACCGTTAAAGGGCAGAACTTGGGGTGCAGGGGACAGGCTGGCTGGCTGCCTGCTGGAGGCTGCGCACACCAGCGGTCCACAGCACGGTGCGTTTTATCCGTGCTGCTTCCGAGGATCAGCGCGGAGGAGATCTTGTGTGATTGCACATCCTCTTACTAAAAGCAAATCTTGAAAGGTGTGTCTTCGGCTTAGCCGCATCTGGCCAGCTGTTTAGTTCTGTTTTGAAGGCTGGTTTGACCCTGAAGGCTGCCTGTGTCTGTGTCTTGCAGCTGGCCGAGCTGCGGGGTGTGCCACGAGGCCTCTATGACGGACCCGTCTGCGAAGTGTCGGTGACGCCGAAGACCGTCACACCAGCGTCTTCAGCCAAGACATCTCCTGCCAAACAGCAGGCTCCACCCGTGAGGAACCTGCACCAGTCTGGATTCAGCTTGTCTGGTACATACTTTCATAGAGCTAAACTGCTTTGAAATCACAGCTTGTTTATACTCCTGTACTCTGAATTAATTCTGCTGAAATTGGAAGGCAATGAGAGGGGCTGTGATGTGTTTTTAGCTTGGAGGTTATGCCTTTAGGAAGGAAGAAAAGCAGTATAGGACCTATCATAAAGTCCTGCTTATTATTATAAGCAGGAGCTATTATAAAGTCCTGAATATTATTATTCATGCCATGGCATGAACGCCGAGTGCCCCGTTGCACTCTGGGCTCGGTCCTCAGCGGGTGTCTGAAGGGGGCAGATGGCACCAACTTCAGCGGAGCTTTGCCAGCTGCGACCCGCTGTGGGTCCGGTGCGTGGCAGATTGGATTTCTCAGCGTGCCGTTTCAGTGCAATAAGGGAAAACTATAAAAAGGCTCGCTAAGGGAAGACCATTTACCCAACTCTAACCTGCACGGGGCTGGGTGGCTCAGGTGGTGGGTGCGGAGATATTAACGCAGAACAGGTTTCAGCAGAATTAAGGCACTGGAGGCCAGTAAAGGCTTCTCCTCCAAAGATTTTGGTGCCTGCTGTTGCGGCCTGGCCTAAGAGGGCTCGATGGGTTCAGTACAGCCGTGCTCTCCCGAATCCCTTGTCCTACTGCTCCATCCTCTCCTGCTCCCGCTGGACCCTGACGTTGCTTCTCTCTCCCGCAGGGGCACAGATCGACGACAACATCCCACGCCGCACGACTCAGCGTATCGTGGCACCGCCCGGCGGACGTGCCAACATCACCAGCTTGGGCTAAGGACCGACCCCTTCTGTGCCCGCCTAGCGGACCAGGGGACGGGGGCACCTGGAGACCCTTTTTGATTCTTTTAGAGCCTGTGACAGTTACTGCGGGCAACCAGTGAGGGGGGGCTGAAGTAAGGCGCCTCTTTCAGTCCCCTCAGATTCCCTCCTCATCTTCACCAACCCCTCTCACTTCCCCCCCCCTCAGCTCCTACACATTTAAAGAAATAAACCCTGTTTTGACACCTCTGACATGCAAAAGTAAATGTAAAGAGGATGTTTGAGATATGTGGCCTCTGTCCCATTCAGCATCTTTCTTTTAATAAAGGAAGGATAAAGTGAATTTCCCGGGAGCTGCCTTTAAGACACACACAAAAAAGGAATAAATAAATAATAAATGTAAAAAATAGCTTTTTTTTTTTTTTTTTAAATGTCAAGCAGAAGAGTAGTTCAAGGGTTTTAAACTGGATATTCTGTAGGGTTCTGTGTTCCAGCAGAATAGCTAGGCAAGCATGGAGGGACACGAATCCCTGTCTGTAACCATTCCCCACCACCGCCTTTGAGGTCAGTGAATAGCTGTCTGCTGCCAAGAGAGAGAAACAGGACCCAGCACTAGGAATTGACAAAGCGCATCGCACCCAGCCATCGGGTGAGCTAGAATCGTTGGGGACTTTGGTTCTGTCAGTTTATTTTTTCATTATTTTTTTTTTCCTTCTGGATTTTGCTGCAAATTAGGTCCTTGAGGAAACTTTTTTTTTTTCAATGTTTGTGTGTGTGTTTTTAATATGTTTGTATCATTGTGTTTACGAAGCCTTATCTGAGAACTCGGGTTCTCCCTGTTCTTCCCAGTCCTTCCCGAACCTCATCCAAGTTACAGACTCCCGCCAGTGTCACTGCCACTGCCACCCTGGTACTTCAGGTGTTCCTAGGTTGCATCATTCCAGCAAACGCCACGTAGCCACAATAGGAGGTCGCAGAGCAGGTTCATAAGCTATGGTCTTCACTTCAGTGTACTCGGTCTTGAGCTGGTGCAAAGAAAGGGGCTGAGGAGCTCCGACGGAGTCTCTTGAGAAGTTGTTAGCGGTTAGTTTGTCTTCTCTTCCCGGAGGTGGGAATGGATAAGCCATGGGCAAAGAGCAAAATGTTGCTTGAAAGATTTCTGTAGCAGCCTCATTCCCCCTTCCTGGGCATCGATGAGTGGTTATTTAAAACTTTACGAGAGCTTATCTTTAGCTCTCCTGGAAAGGCCGGTCAGTTGAGTGTGTGCCTGAGCATCTGTGGCAATTCCAGTTGGAGTCCAGATGCCCAGCTGTTGTAACTGGGAGCCTCAGAGCAGCTCGATGGGTCAACAGCAGCTGAGAATCTCTCATACAGGGTGCGAATTTCACAGTCACTCATTCCTTTAGGAATCTGCCTTTGTGCAAATATTCATGAGAAAGGCTGGTGGTTCCCCACCCTTCCTCAGACGCCTGCTGCCTCACATCTGAGAAACCAGAGGCCACGAGTTGGAATGAATTTAGGAGCCCCAGCTTGCGTGGCTGGCGGGGTGACCTGGACATTTGACCGTCTTCTGGGACTGAAGGTCTTTTAGCCCTAGTATTGGAGGCTTATTATATTCAGGATGTAGAGAATAAATCTGCAGCATTAGATTCCCACTTAACGTGAGCTGGAGGGCTCGGCGGTCCCGAGGACTTGGCCTGTCTTTTAGCACGGAGAGCTTTTCTGCCCGCGATTAACTCAGCATTACCTCCACTGTCCGTATGCCCTGGCACTTGGCTGCATCTTCTGCTTTCTCTTCTGTTTGTGCTCTGCCACGTACGTTGACCTTGTTTTTCCATATTTGTATTTTCTTAAATGGTGTTTACAGGTTCTTTTAGGGAAAAAACTATATATATGAAGGCTTTTAAGAAACCAAATTTGTTGTTGTTAAGTATCAATGCTGGGATTTGCAAAGAATCTGGAAGCTATGTAGGTACCCAAACCCTCCCAGCTTCAGCACCTAATTCCTTTAGGCCCCTTTGAACACAAAAGTTAAGAAAAACATTGCCATACTCATCCATGCATTTTGCATTTAGGTTTAACTCTTGGGTCTCTTAGTTTTGCATAAAAGAGTTTGCACTTTTTTTTGTTAAGTACTCCATGAACTTAATATATATTGCAGCTGTTTTCATTTTTTTTTCACCTGTATGTTAAAATCAATTTGAACGAGTTGGGGAGAAAAAAAAAAGAATTGCAGATCCGTTTCAATTCTACGAAACACTTGCGGCTCTTCAGTATTCACTTAAGTCTTCCTTTTTTTTTTTCCTTCACTGACTCATGATGACTTTTTAGTTTTAATTTGTTCTTCAAAAGGAAAAAAAAAAAATCACAAAAAAAGATTTTTGCAGGCTATGTAAGCATGTTTTTTCCTGTGAGAGCTCGTCCGCTTTGTGTCTGTTTAATGAATGTCATATGTAAATGCTTAAAGAAAAAAAAAGACGATGACTTAATTAATTAATTAACCGCAGTGACTTGAAGCTCTAAAAATAATAAAAAAAGAAGTAGGATTTAATACTAGCTGGATTTAACCCTTGGATTTGTGATTGTGAACCATGAGTGGAGGAGCTGTAAGTGCTAAAGCTGATCATGTGTGTAGACAAAAAGAAGTACTGATATTTGACCATTGTCTCAATGGCAAAAAAACCCACCCCAACCCCAAGTCTTGTGTTTTATTCCTTAAGAACTCTGTGTTATATTACCATGGGAACTCCTAATAAAGACAAAATGTTGTTGTTTCACTAGGTGCATCTGTGTCTCAAGGCAATAATGCGTTCTGTGCAACCACGTACCTTCAAAAAACTGACTGGGCTGCGAAGTCAGGGCTAATATGGGCTGATGGGAGTCCTGTGTAGGAGTGAGACGTACAGTAGCAGAGCTGAAGATAAGGTCCCGTCGTCCCTTGGAAGATGGTGATGGTAAAGAGGAATCAATGGTCCACAGTGTAATCTCCTTTAGGGAAAAGTGAGGCTCTTTTCAGGGCAGTTGTCTGTTTAAAGCAGTATTTGGCAAAGCAGAGACATTTGCCTGAAAAGTGGCTCTGCATTGCAGAGATCGCTGCCGAAGTGTGAGCGAAAGAAGCTAAAACTATTGGCATAGCCCTCAGCTCTCCAATGTGTTTCTACTTGGGCCCTCCTAACAGCGGTGGAGGAGGGGAGAGAAAGTGCAGCCGTAAATAGAAGCCACACACAGATAACTGAACGGGGAGTGTTAGAGCCGGCTGGAAAAGTGCCAGCGGCACTTTCGGTGGTGGTGGTTGGGTTTTACTGTCGCAGAGATGCTGAGTGGGATCGCGCCGGATCGTGGGAAGGGCTGAGAAAGAGCCAGCGTCGCTGTCAGCCGCTCAGACCCGTGGTTGCTGCGTCCCTGCATCCACCAGATCAACCCTCTCGGTGGTCTGCCCCCAAATCCGAGCACAGCTGGAGTTTGCAGCTGACTTTGCAATGATGTTTAGCTCTTGTCCCTCATCTGAACAAAACCAAATGGTGAAGCACTCTGTGAAATGCAGTTAGCTTTCTCCACACAGCGTTAAACCTGGCACCTCTACGCAGTGGGGAGTTTTAAGAGGGTTTTCTTTTCATCTGTTGAGAAGGGGCAATGGTCATCCACTAGTAAAAAGGCTTCTGGTTAATGTGGGGATCCCAGCTCTGTCACCAACATGCGGTTATTGGCTACTGGCAGCTTAAATTAGATATTAGCATATATGCAATCAAATCCCATAGAAGAGGGTTGGTGGGTAGCTGTATATAAGATTTATTAGCTTGTCCCAACAATAATATCCCAGTGAAAGATACACTCAGCCTGAAGCACTGGTGTTTGGTTAACACACATCTGCAGAGCCTCCCTTTGTTTTTATTGTATCATTATTTCTTCCTCCAGTGCCTAAATTGGAAAGAAAGAAACCTCTTCCCCAGGAAATCAATTCCAGGGATGCAGTGAACCTGGTCCATGTTGGAACAGGCCAAAAGATACCAACTGAAGCGTACAGAAGTTTTTGAGGTCAGGAAGAAGTCATCAACAGCCAGATCTAAACCTAACGTGTACAAGGAACCGAGCCAGGGAGAAATCTGAGGACGATATTCAGGTCAGTGGTGCAGTGCTGCGTTGCTGCTACAGAAGAGCACCGGAACAGTTGTAAGTTGTCAACCCATTAATCCAAGTAATTCCTTACGCTGGCAGCAATGAGGCCCTGCTCACAGCTCGCTATGTTTGCGCTGATTTGGTCCTGGCCTCCCATTGACTGGTCTGCGGGCACACGTGTAAGACCCAGTATAGATCTAATCTGATCTTAACATTGATACAGAATTAGTGGCTGAAAGGAGAAGAAAGACAGTAGACGATGAATTTGACTCAGTGACCTGGAACGTGAGCTGCCAGCTCCCGAGGAGAGGTGGGTTAGAGCTGAGGACAATGTGGCTTGATTTAGTCCTTAGTGGTAGGGTGTTGGGAGCAGTAAGTGTCACTGGTCCTTGGTTCCTAGCTGTCCTTCTTCAGCGTGGGCAAGACCGAGCACAGGATTTTCAAAGCCAAGGCTTCTGTGGTGTAGGACTTACTTATATCATAGAATCATAGGATGGTTTGGGTTGGAAGGGACCTTGAAGACCACCCAGTCCCACCCCCTGCCCTGGGCAGGGACACCTCCCCCCAGCCCAGGTTGCTCCAAGCCCCGTCCAACCTGGCCTTGAACACCTCCAGGGATGGGGCAGCCACAGCTTCTCGGGGCAACCTGCGCCAGGGGATCACCGCCCGCACAGCCAAGAATTTCTTCCTAGTATCTAATCTAAATATCCCCTCTTCCAGTTTAAAACTGTCCCCCCTCATCCCATCACTCCATGCCCATGTAAAAAGTCCCTCCCCAACTCTCCCGGAGCCCCTTTAGGCACTGGAAGGGGCTCTGAGGTCTCCCCGGAGCCTTCTCTTCTCCAGGCTGAACCCCCCCAACTCTCCCAGCAGAGGGGCTCCAGCCCTCCCAGCATCTCCGGGGCCCCCTCTGGCCCCGCTCCAACAGCTCCGTGTCTCTCCTCTGTTGGGGGCTGCAGAGCAGTACTCCAGGTGGGGTCTCACCAGAGTAGAGCAGAGGGGAAGAATCGCCTCCCTGTACGTATATAGAAGCATACATATGTACCTCTCTCCAACCCGACCAGTTTTGCAGCAAAGGTAATTTGCACCATTTTGCATTTCCTGCAGGCTAAACCCAGTGTTTCTGCAGCTCAGTACTTTCCCCCGCAGCAGCTGGGGGGGGTGTGGGTGCATGGGCCCCCGGGGCTCCTTGGCCATATGGACCTGGTGGCTTTGCGCTTCAAATAAACCCCGCTGCTGGCTAACCCTTGGGCTGGGAACATGGTATCACACACCCAACTAAGGTACTATGTATGACTGTAGATAGCTTCTGCAGGACAAAAATCCTATTAATTAATACTAAGTTTAATTAACTTAAGTTTCCCAAGGTTTTTACGACTCTAAAAATTAAATTTACTATTCTACAGAGCTTCTGGAAGCTTCAGAAGCGTGTTTCTCCCCTTTTTTAGCCCAAGAGAGGCAGGTTGAGCTCGCTGCCATTAGGTGGCAGCAGGACACGCAAAACTGAAGATAACAAACTCCCTTGAGGCACATGGATCAACTTAAGAATGATATAGGATGTAATAAATGTAAAACATGCACAGGACTTATGATTACTGTGACAGAGAGATGAGATACACATATATCCTCTCTTTTATATTAATGTATTGGATAGTATTTCAATGTTAAAAAGCTATGAATCATCTGAGCGTATTCTGTTATAGTTTAAGCCTAACAAGACATCCTCCTATAATAAAATACAGAGAAAGCCATAAACTTTATCTATCAATGTAGTTACAGGAAAAAAAGGCCAAACATTTTTTTTAAAAAACAGGTTTTGGCTTTTCTCCACAAAAGCATGATGTCCAAAACCAGAGGTAAGGTAGATTTGAAGAAATAGCAGGAATTTTCTTCATCCAAACTGGTTCTGTTTCTTCCCTGCCTTTTCCTGCCCCTCTTCTGTGGTTAACAATTTTTTTAGCTTTGCCTTTGTGTGTAAGAAGCTACTGGTGGAGGGGGAATAAGAGCAAAACATTGTTTAGTTTATCATATTAGTTTTTCCACTCATTTCTCATTAGGAACATAGTAACAAATAGAAGTATAACCCCCCCCTAATGATTCTGTCCCCCTAACCTGGAAAATATACAGATTCTTTTTCTCTGTGTTGTTTTTGCCAGTAGCACAAAAGTTTCCCCTTAAAAAAAAAGCCTTAGAGAAAATCAAATCACTTTTTTCTTGAAAATAATAAAAAGTGATTGTGTTCAGCACTAAGCTCACCACCATCTCTTTCCAAGAGCTAGCTGCTGGCTAACGGCTGCAGGAGAATCATTTCCCCCTTTGCTCCTGCTCCTCCTATTCCTCTTTCTTCTTGTAAAACTGCAAACTTTGCCAACTGACTGCTCTACAATTGGAGGAGATTAACTGGTTTTTGTGCCATATAACACAGGCCAGAGAAGTTGCCCTCTGTGAACTCCGGTAAGTTGTGTTTGCCGTACAGCCTTGGCACTCTCCCTGCGGATTTACCACTATGCACTCGAGCACGGTGTTCTTTCCACAAGCATTTTCTTCAGCCATTAACCAGTAAAGCTTGGCAGATGCCTCATAGTGGGTCTTTCAGTGCGGACTTGCGAAGCCTCAAATGGCAGAAAATCCCTTGGTTATTTATTCCATGGATTAATCATCTTCATGGATAATTTTTCCCCCTGCTTCTGATTTGAATTGGCCCTGCCTTTCATTTCTCGCCAGTAGTTCTTGTTGTGCCTCCCTGCAGGAGAGGAAAGATCCCTCCAAGCCCTCCCTGGGGCTGTTCTCCGGGCGGTAGCGCTCTCTGGAAGGGGGTGGCTCAGCTGCTGAGCCAACCGCGCGGCTCTGGCCGTCTTCCACCCCACATCCCGCCACCTCCTGCTGCAGGGACGCAGCGTGTCCCACGGGTCGATGAGAGCAACAGATCCGCAACCAACATTACACTCAATATTTATGAGCTCGTACAGCTAATGTGTGCTGATGAAGGCTGCGATGCCTTCCCCTCGCTGACCCTTTGCTGTTTTATTCATCTGAGTTACAGTCCGGCTAGCCCGAACTGACGAAAGAGCGTGTTATTCATAACACCATCTAAAACTGTGGGAAGGTTTGACCCGACGAGCCGGCGTTCTTCAGGTTTTGGCTATGGATGCGGATTCCTGTTGCTGGTATATGTAAGTGCATATGGAAAATGAAGAGCCTCTTTTGGCGGCAGTCCTTTTTTAAAGTTGCGAATGAGGCCGATATTTGCTCTCCCACAGTGCAGTCTAAAAAGTAGTAATGCTTATTTGTCCAAAAAAAAAAAAAAAAAGTTTTAAATTGCTCATTTTCCCCACGTAAACTGTGAGTATGAGAGTGATCACATTTAACAGATAGTGTTGAGTTGTTAGGATTGGAATGGAGAGGATGACAAGAAATTCATGCTTTGGTGGGCAAGCCAGACCCCACACAGCAATTGAGGGCATTCATATTTAATGTCCGTCATGCAAAACATTCCTAAGATATAAAGTAGTGCATATGCCAGAATAAATAAAGTAGATCACGAATCAGTGTTACCTGGACAGCTTTGTCTGAGGACAGCTCGTTCTGCTTTCTGAATTTCAATTCCCAAACACGGTGATTACTGCCCTTTTTTCTGCTTTGGTTCATTCAGGTTTCAGAGACAAGTGTTCAGAAACTCTACTTAAGCTCACACCCATAAATTTCAATTCCATTTGTGCAACAGCCACATCTGCCAGTCCCTAAAACAGGAGCAAGCAGAGCACGGCGTGCCAATACAGACTGTTGTTTACTGGCGGTTAGGTGATCCGGGAAGGGGCTGGGATTATTACAGCTACTCAAATAATATGTAAAACTATCTCAGTTGTTAGCCCAGAAAATCACACAGTAGTTTTTTAGGGAAAATGATTAGTTAAACTGCTAACAGAGCTCTAGTTCCTCTCGTTCCTAGTCTTATTCTAAATCCCAAAAGTAATCCCTACCCCAGAAACCTTTCTGCTCATTAAAACCAGAGGGTGATTTGCTCCCATGGCTCCGAAGTGGCTCTTTTCCACAGGAGGGCACCAGATACACGTGTTTAAGCTGCATTTCTCTTAGTTTCTTGAGGCTGTTTCTCTCTCCTGTCCCCATTACTCCATCCACAAACAGATATGGACCTCCTTAAATAGAAAGCGCGCAGGCTTTGGCATTTGGATATCTGTTACGCTTTTCAACGCCAAAACCTGCCATATTTTACTTGGTCCTAGATTAGATAGATGGTGGTTCATACACAACTGAAAGAATCTCTTCTTTTTTTTTCTTTTTTTCCAAGCAAAAATGGCTGGAAGCGTAAAAGGGAATCATCTGTTTTTTTCACTGCATTTTTAAATTCACACACAAAATTCTGCAGCAAAGCTGTAGTTTTACTAGTGATTTTCGAAGATTCCCATCAGGGTCACCCCATAGGCTTTTTTTCTACAGATTCTTGCAAGATTTTTGTTAGAAGGTAGTCAAAGTGTGATGAAAACTGCTGCATCTCTCTCCCTTAATGACATCAACTAAGCAGGAAAATGCCTCATTTTATTTATGCATCTCTTCATAGTTTTTTCCTCCTATAGGACAAGGACAAACGTAGCACGGCAGAGGTAGAGAGGTCTGGAGGTGGCTGTCACCTTGGTGGAGCGTTGCATTTCAGGGACAGGGAGGGGAAGCCAGTTGCCAAGTCAAACAGCAACTGGGGGTTGGACTGGGACTAGATGACATTCAAATGTCACAGCTCATCAGCTACACTCAGGCTCCTGGCTCCAAATGCTAGACAGTTCCCGGGAATGGCTGGCTTTGTGTGATACTTTAAAGAGCAGGCACATCATGAGATTTTAATGCAGCCTTCCTTTCTGGGCCTTTTCATATTACCTCTTGGTCCGAGAGAAACGTGAAGTCCCGGAGGACTCAGCCCAGCTGGACATTTCAAGGCTGAGACACAAATTCTCTGTGGATTGACCAAAGCTCGACAGAAAACCCTGTGGTTTGCTCCCCTCTGCTCTCCCACCCTCTCGAAAACTTGTCTGGTGAGAGGACCAAGCTTTCCCAGGCTCTGGGCCAATTCTATAACGAACCACCATCCCACATTTTTTGCTTTAAGCCGGTTGGATTTCGTCCTTTCCTCTAACAAACGTGCTGCTGAGCGGAGGAAAGACCCTACAGAGGCTACGGGGGCTCCCCTGTGACCAGGGCTTAGCAGGCGGTTTGAAGTCTCCTGAGATTTTGTATTTTAAGAAACACTGAAAAAACCTCTCCCTCTCACAGGATGTGAGGGTAGGCATGGAAATGAGCCCTTCCCGACTCTGCTACCAGGGAGGCTTGGAGGAATCAGCATTAATTTTCCAGCCTCCTGCGAACCTCACTCCTATAATTAGATCCACATATTGTGCCCACGTAGAGACATAACTGGGGCTGGGAGGTTTCTTCTGCTCATCTCCAGATGTGTCTCCTACCTCGGCCGAGGTAAATGCTAGGATTAACACCTAACAGGTAAGGTCATTCCAAACATCCGCTGCCCCAAACAGCCACAGTAATGGTGCAACCGCTTTGCCTCGTTCGTGGGTACCACTGAGGCTGTGTTCATGCGGATGACATTCTTTATCCTTCCAGTATGCTAAGGAGGAATTTGTTTGTTTGCAGTAGACTATTTTTACTGCACCTGAATTCATTAATCTCTCCAAAAATAACGTTGAAGGCACATGCATAAAAAAGCATGCTTTCAGCTTGCCGTGGACAGGACTAAGCACTCCCAGTGAGCGCTTTACTGATGGCATTGATTTAGTATTTTTGCATGCATGCAAAATCAAATGCCAGAAAAGCACGAGCGAGTAAACTTAATCTGAAAAGGGGGAGGGAAAGGACCCCTTTTCCCTGAGCTACCATTGATTTACTGTGATGAGAGTTTTAATCAAGCCCTTGTACCTTTAAGCCATAAGTTATTAGAGGAGAGCAGGGACAGTCTTTCTGAGGACTTGCTGACACTCTGAGCTTTCGAGATTATTAATCAAAAATGTGCTATTGGAGGAGGGGGTTTTTTGAGTCTGGGGTATTTATTTTTTTTGCAAGCACCACTAAACTGCCAAATAATGTCAGATGGTAGAGAACAGTGTGAATCTCCCATAGAGATCTATAAATAACAGCTATAAATGTGCCTTATAAATTACTCAAAGGGTTATTTTCTCCTACCCGCATTCCCTCCCTCATGTTCAAATTCAATTTTATTCATCCGGTTCCTCACCGTGTGCTGCCGTGTGAGAAGCTTGGGTAGAAATCTCCAAATGGACAAGGCTGGAGCTCTGCAGGGGAGATTTCTGCTGTAACAAGCACAAACCAGTGCTGCAGAGAGACTCCCAACCTAATGCCAGAGCTGGTCCCCTTGTAGTATGTCCCCCAAAGATGCCACGCAGCGTCTTGGTTCGCCCGCTGACTGGGTTTTGTACCTGAAATGAAACACAAACCATAGGAGGCCCGAGTCACGCTCCGTGGGGAAAACCCATTACAGGGTGGGGTTTTTCCCCCCCCCCCGAACAATGTATTGGTTTTGTGAAGATCCTGGAGGGAGGGAATATTTCTGGTTTAGGCTGTTGAGAAGGACAGACAGAAGGTTTAAGACAAGGAAAACACAAGCTAAGCAGTGACAGCGGAGGGGAAGGTCCTACCCAGCATCCCAAAATAACTCAGTGGGACAGCCAGAAATACAGGGAGACTGTCTTTGTTAAGCAGTGTCGTTTCAAGAGGCATGAACCAGTCCAGTGGGAGGAGCAAGACACAGATGGTAGATGCTGCGTATGTCTGTGTGCATGTGTGTATGCATAAAACCTCAGAAAGGGCAATTATTGTCCACCCGTGCCTAAGCCAAGGTAACGACTGGCGTAGCCGTACGTGGTGTAAAGTGGTCTCTGCTTATATGTAAACATGGCCACATATAAAAATGATTAATTGGCAGATTAGAAATGTGACCCCAAAAGGTATTGTTCTCTGTGATGAAAGACGAGCCTGGCCAAGGATTTACAGTCCAAGCCTCTCATTGCCATAGTAGGGCTGTGCTCGCAGGCGAGGTTATTATGGTGAATGTTAATGATGACTGCATCTGGGTAAAAGCCTCTCCATCACCTCTCGCTGTCGATGCCTCTTCTGTAGCTATGGAAATGGCACCTTCTGTTCAGCTGCTGCTTCTGATTAAAATTCAAGTGGAGAGGGACAGGGAAAGAAAAGCCAGGGGACAAACACAGCTGATGAGCCAAGCAGCATGGAGAAGAGGGAGGCTGTGATGTACCTGTTCCGCTTCTCAGAGAGAGGGTGCTGGGCTTAGTTACTCTGATAGCAGCAATTTCGGATGAGAGCCGCGGTGCCTTTTGCCCAGCATGGAGTCTTCTAGATGAGGACAGAGTCCCTGCCATGAGGAACTTGCACTTGGAGTAGCCATAGGAATGGCAAGCACAAAGGCAAGGTGCTTCGCCCCGGACACCACCAGCCCTCTTCCTTGCAGAGCCAGGTAAAGAGAGGAGGTTTCCTGGCTGCTGCGTTGTTTCCCATGGTTTTGGCTGCTGATTAAAAGCCTTCAGTAGTTTTTGTCTCTTTAGATCTGTAAACAGCTCTGCGAGAACAATAGCAACTTAATGGCAGATTTCAAGTGTCTGTCATACATCACCTTCTAACGCAGATTTTGTGTAACTGCCTCTGGCTTCCAAAACTGGAATAAAGAAAGGGGCTCCTGCAGTATGTGTAGGAAAAGAACCACAACCGGGTTGTTATGAATGCGTGCTATTATTACCATGACACAGTGGTAGTTGAGGAGCATCCAGCCAAACCTGGGGCTCTGCATTGTCTGAGGCAAACGTGACCGTGCAGAGCATTGCTACGAAGGATGGATAAAGGAGGTATGTTATTGCCTGTGACGCTCTCCCTTTTAAAGCTGCAGAACCGGGGCCCAGAGAGACGAAGAGAGTCATCCCAGGTTATGCCGGAATCCTGTGGCAGAACCAGGAGATGAGTCAATCTGCTGATCCCAGCCCAGCGCTGGGTAAAGTGGCTGCTACAGCATTTTGGGCTGACTCCTCAGCCTACCCCTGGCTCCTCGGCCTCGTCTCCCGCAGCCTTCCTGAACCACAAGGTCAAAGGCACACTCGTCAGCCTGAGGTTGAAGGGCTACCGGGAGCTTTGGCGTTGGGAATGGGGCAACATCTGCTCTCCGAGCGATTTACAGCGTCAACACCTCATTTTGACAAATTCACCGCAAAGAAATAGAATTTGGAGCTGTTCCATGGCCCTGCTGTGCCATCTTGGATCTCATCCTCCAAAAGCTTTTAAGGCATAACAACATTCTTTTACTGTTGAAATCCTGTGTAAATATTGAATTATCTGCCTAGTCTCGGCACACGTCGGTTCGCTGTGTTCGAAAGCAGCATATGCTCTCAGCCCTGTGCTGTCACTGCCATCCTCTAGCGGTGCACAGCCTCCTGGGGTCAGGAGTCCCCTCCCTGGAGGACCGCCTTGCTGGCATCCTTGTCATCTTATTGCTTGGGCATAGGTCTGGAGCAAGGTTTGAGCTCAGAGACACCTGGATCAACACAGGAATTAAAGGTCCAACCCTATTAATTAGCAGATAATGGGATATGCCATGCCCTAGCCACTACAGGGCAGCCATGGCTCCCAGTGGACTAATTCAGCTTAGCATGAATGATATTGCAGAAGCGCTGGCTCTCTCTACCTTTCGGTGAAGGTAGTAGGTAGAGATGACAGAGCATCAGTGTTTTCCAGCAGACACCCTGCTGAAGCGGCATACTGGGACTGTAAAAGCATCTGTGCAGGAATCTGTCCTTTAAAACTAATTATAAACATAAACTTTGTTCTGATCTGCCCCTTGCCAGTGCGATGCTCTGACACTTGTGGCTCGGTAACGTTGACCCTGTGCTCAGGGTCATTTCATTTCATTTGGTCAGCCCTGGGGGGGGCTGACCCTTACTGGAGAACCCTCACCAACCACCATCAGGCGTCTTCAGAGAAAGCGCAGGTTTGACTCCAGATGGATTCATATGTTTGCAAGACACGATGTGTCACTTCACTGTTCCCCAAGGTGCTATAATCAAAATTTGAGGAAACACCCTTGCTGGCAACCCCAAAGCTTATCTTCTTCCCCTTTTTAAATGTGAATGCAGCGCTGGTAACAGTTGCTGGTATCAGATTCTCAGTCCTTGGCGTGTCCTTAAGGCATTTGCTTACCATCACTAGGCACTATGCACCAGCACAGACGCTGTGATCTATGGATTTGACCAGCTGCTTAGATGTGAAAACTTTGGCCCAAAAGGCATATGCTCAGATCTATTTAATCTGTATAAATCTTTCTATTTTACTTTAGCAGGGCTACTCTGGGGTCATATCAGATTTTGATCCCGGTTTTACTGTTGTGACTTTTACTGTTTTCACAACATTCCTGCATATCCATGGTGGGTTTGGATCTGAGATTCTAAGGTACAAATCATTCTTGGCATGGAAAGAGTTAGGATGAGCTTCGTAGGCTGGTAATTGAGTTCAGATTCTGGCTTATAGCATCTCGTCCCTCCCTCCCTCCAGCTCTAGCTAAACAATTGTGCTGGGAACTTCAGCTAGAACAAATCAGCTCGAAATAATTCTGAACAGTTTGTTTTTTCGGTTTGACAGTGCAGACAGAGAGAGAGACATCCCTATGAATAATTATGGATCTTTTCCCTGCTAAAATCATCACTTTCTTTCCTCCAGATTTCACTCATCTCCACATTAGCACCCAGAACGTTACCTGCTTTGCTGGACAGCAGTGACTCACCCAGGCAAGGGAGTACGCGCCCCTCGCAGCCTGGCAGCCCCGTGGCTCGGAAGACGAAGCAGTAGTTGATACAGAGGGAACATTGTGCCTTCCTGAGGACTGGATCCAGATGGGAGGTGAGGTATTATTAGCGTCAGCGTAGGTGCTTTTAGAAACATGCCAGGCTGTGGCTACAAAATCAGGAGGGGAAACAACGTGCCACGGCAGAGGTGCCTCTGGTAGCTCTCACAGGAGATGCTTTCCAGTTCATCCCACGTTGCAGCCACGCATCTGGCTCGGGACCATTCCTCTGATTGTGCATCGCTTTACACGCCCTGGGTTTAAAGTGCCCGTAGGATCACTTCAGGTTCCTTTTGTACGAGTGGAAAGAATATATTTTGGCATTCACATTATTGTACAAACAACTTAGCCAGCATCTTCTTGCCTCCCTAGGAAGAATAAGGAAAACAGCCCCAAAGGTGCTACTTAGAGCTCAAATACAACCCGAGAGACAATTTGTGATTCTGCGTGTTCAACCATCATTTAAAGCTTTTTTCCCCCCAAGACTAGGGGAAAGGCTTCTCTCCTAGGAGGAGCTGCAACGTGCCGAAGAGTGCTGCTTTCCCTGTGCTGAGTGGCACGAGTTTCTACTCATCTAGCTCAGCTGGGGATGCCTGCACTGAAGGTGCTTGAAATTGTCTGGTTTTGGTTTTGGAGCTGGCTTCGTGCCTCAGTTTACCTTCTGTAAAATAGAAATACAATTCTGGCCACCTGTATAAGCAGCTTGGAGTTCTCCTCATGAAAGCTGTCACACAGAAACTATATTATTAAACTAAATATGCTTAGGTTTATTCTTATGCCAGAGCAATAAATCAGATCCTCAGAAGCAAAAAAACCCAAACCCCTTGGGCTCAAAGGTTTTCAGGTCAGATCTGTTTTCCTCTCTCTTCTTACAGTCCAGTGTTGATTTCAACAGCAAAGACTGCATCCTTTGCGACTGAACTGCTTTGCCTTTCGCCAACATTAAAAAGTCACGGAGTGGAGCAATTCCCTTAACCCTGACAAGGTCTAGCAAACCCTCAGAGCATCCCTGACCAAATCCCAGGGCGGCAGTGGGAGGAACCCAGCTGCAACTGGGGCCCTTATGATCTTTTGGGCAACCATCTTTGTGGTTCACTGGCCATCAGCCTCTATTAAACGCCTGTGTGCGGATGGTGCTGAGTTTTATTGGGCAGCACCTTCTGGTCTGATGAACAATTGAGAACTCATTAGCACAGCTCTGAAAAATCCTCCTCCAGCCGCCCTTGGTGCAGCTGAACAGATCAAAATCTGGAAATATCAGAGGGGAAAAAGCAGAAAAACAGTTTTTCCCCTTTTTGCTCTTGTGGGGCTATTCTGGTGTGGACGGACATTCATTCTCTGTCACTGCAGACTTCACCCTTCCTGGCACAGTGAGGCTGGCTGGTGTTTTTTTTTCTAATTCACCTCTAAAGCAGTTTTTCCTGGTAGTTTATTTCTAGCGTGAGCAACAGCCACCAGAGGGCAAGAGTCCCCCATCCTGGGCTGGAGAAACCGCTCCCCTGCAGCCATCCCAGATTAAAACCAGGCTGATCTGAAATCACTTAAATCAATGAGAGTATTTCCATCCACTTCAGTGGTCTTTGGATTGGGTCCTAGAGTTCTTTTAATATTAAAAAAAAAAAACAACAAAGCCAGCAAGATGTTTTGTATAAACTTAGAAACAAGGTTTTATAAACTGAAAAAAGCCCCTGGCATTTATACTCTTTGAGCTTCACTGTAACTTGTCACTTGGATGTTAAATGGTCCTTTTTATTTATAATAAGTTTATTTTTTAAATACCCATGTTATGAACAAGCCACAGCAACAGAGGGGTTGTAATCCAAAACCCTGCAACTTTTGTTTTAAATCTTCTTTGAAAAGCTGTGTCTGCCGGGTGTTGTAATGGGGTTAGCAGTGCTCATTAACACGCGCTTCCAAAGGCAAGTGCCTATAAGACAGTTTTAGGCTATAATTTAGCAGAGTATGTTGGCACGTGCTTGGCTATAGGCATGGTACCATCTCGTTGACTGCAATGGGAATCGATGAAGCCTGAGGTTTGAAATTCGGCTTTGCCTCCCAGAGGAAAATCCACAGCCCCAATCCCAGACCCAGATGCTCTCTGCAGAGCGCCCGGAACCAGTCGCGAAGACATGCAGAAGGGAGCGATGGACATAACCCCAGCCAAAAATTCGCAGCTGGGGAGGAGCACGATGGAGAACTGGATTAATTTTTCTCTCTTCTCTCTGAGTACAGCCGAACCTATATTTTCCAGAATTGTGACTATAAAGAGCTCCTGGGTACAACACACTAAATCCGTCGCTGACCCATTGTGTAGTTTATGGCAAAGCCACATTTTCTAATTTTACAGCTGAAGAAATGGACATCAAAAAACTTTAATAAGGCTTAGACAGCATCTCAAAAGCTGCCCAGCTCCTCAGGCTGCCCCAGGGAAGGACCGCAGGAGTTGTATATTGCCTTCAGCAGGAGAAGAGCTTTGGCCAATGCAAAATACTTGGAAAAAAAATCTCCCCAATAATGTTTATAAAGCCCTTTCACGTTCTCTGATGAAAGATGCTATTGAAGTGCACACTGTTTGCTGGAAGTTTTCCCTCCCACCTACTGCACTGTTTCTAGGCAAATATCTTGCCCTTTTGAATAATATGGTGTGGAGTGAAAAGATAAACTCCTGTAATTATCCCTTCCCTCAGCGTGGCTGTGCTGAAAAGACAAACTGCCTCCTTCAGCATTACTGCTCACAGAAAAATTGGACCTGAAGCGTACGTGGGAAGATTAGACTGACTTTAAAACATCCTTCCTCACACACTGGTTCTTGAGGATGCTACGGCAGGGTGCAAAACCAGTTCAAAACAATCCCTGGGGACCACCAAGACCTCATTTCCCCATGGAGAGTCATCATCTCCAAGCTGTAGCAGAGGGGAGGAGGAGGCCAGGGGTGGAGTTCACTGCCCGTTTATCAAGAAAGCAGGAATGAGGAATGTGCCCAAACTGTAGCACTAAGATCTGTGTTGAAGCCATTGCTTGAACGAGGTTCTCCTGAGAGCCCAGATGGCCCCCCCGCTGCCTGGTCCTCCTGGCCAACATACCTACGGTGGTCACCAAAGGGAAAGGGTTGGAAACACACTGGTTCCCCTGGCCATCCTCTGTTTTGGGCTGAGATTATTTCAGTCTTCAGGGCTGCCAAAACTTACACTAGCACTAAAACTGCTTCATTTAAGCACCAAAAGAGCTTAGGAGAAAGCTCAGGAACATCTGAGAAGATAATATTAGCACGTCTCCCAGTTTGGAAGTGCAGTTTGCTACCCCATATCAGGGGAGAGTGGAAACTCCTATTTTGAGAAAAACCTCTTGGCATCAGGCCTGCCCTATGAGTTCGATTTAGAAATAAGGCGAACTGCAGATGCCATAGTCATAGATCTGTGTTTGCTCTGGGCCAGAAATTATTCACCCACTGGCTTTGCGTTGCATGAAAGCATTCCCAGTGACAAGCGGTCACGATGGAAGGATGCAAAAGTGATTTCAGCCTGACATCCAAAGGGAAGAGAAAATAAAGCCCAGAGAGAGGAAGGCGAGTGCTTCCTTTCTGGCTTGAACATGAGAATTAATGAGCTAACATGATAGAGACCAAGGACATTTCACTGGAGAACCTTCAACAGAGACAGCCAGGACAGAAGTGTCGGTCTGAAAGCATAAGGAGATCCTACCAAGAAAGTGCCCTTCTTGTGCTGCCTTCCTTCTCCAAAGAGGTTTAATTCATTAGGTACAAGTAATGAGTTGTCAGGCTATGTCCAGTCCTATTTCTGGTTGCTGCAGTACTCTCTGTAACAATCTGTGGTTTAAGAATAAAGAGAAAAATAAAACGCTGCTTCTCATTAGAAGAGAAAGTCTGAAATAATGAAATGTCTGCCAGAAAAATGATCTGTGCTTACGTGCACTTAGAAAGAAGACAAGCATTTGCAGTTTTGTAGCTGTCAAAGATGCCTAGATTCCTAAATATTAAGTCATTTTTTAAACTACCATTCTTTGGTTAATTCCCTGATTTGTTCCAAGATCAGGCCCAAGAGTTTGAGGCTGAACTATCACATGCTTTAGACACTCATTTAGAGTTATTAAAAGTCTTTCAGAGATGGAGAATTTGTCATGTTGCTTAGTAATGCCTTGACAGTGATTTGCTCTCACCAATTAAAAAAAAAGCAACCAATTTCTAATTTTTCTCCCAGACACCAACTTTTCTAAATTAAGCAAAAAGAGAAAAATAGTCTCAGTTTCTTCAAAGAGATCTTAGTGGTCCCAAAGAGAATGGAAACCCCATTGCTGTATCATGCTGCTCATATGGAACTGTTCTCAAGCTGCAGGGTTGGAAACTGCTGGATAATATTACCAATACAGATCTGAAAGAGGCAGATTCCTTTTCCTTTGGTTGTATTAAAAATGACTTTGATGTTTTTTAGATTTTTTTTTTTCTGTGGCTTGGTTCTTTTGTCTGTGAATAATTCCAGCCTTGCCATTTACTGAGAAGTTCTCTCTTCTATATTTAGATTAGAGTGTTATTCACTTTCATAAGAAGTGCTAACATCCCTTAGGTTAAGAATAATTAGATGTTAATTTTCAAAACCTGAAAGGAAATTATACCTCTAATTCATCATTTAGAGTAAAATAGCTGGTTTAAAAGGCATATGTAGATACATTAAACAAAGGTCTAGCCATTTTTTTCCTAAACAAAAATTAACCTCAATACAAATGAAGATGATATGGTTCTAGTTAGATTAATGACACCAATTAGGTGAACACATTCCTAAAGCTCCCAGAGTTCATGGGAGAAGAAGGCAGAAGATCAGCAACTGCAAAGCAGTGCAACTCCTCCAGCTGCGTTCTGCTTTGCCGGCTCCCGCATCTCCGGCGTTAACCTGTTTACAGCAGCTGAAGCTGAACCCCACCTGGAAGTTGCTTTTCCCCAAAACCCCTTAGGAGCCGGGTTTGCTCTGCTGGAGTACGCAAAATTTTTCCAAGAGGAACCGGGGAACCTTGGCTGGATAAAACAAGGGTAAGAAGACTACATTTTTAGCTCACTGCAGTGATCAAAAAGATTCACGTGGAGGGTTAATTTTGCCACATCAGTCTTAACGTTTCCTTGGCTTGCTCAGTTATTTGCAGATGTTTTCTGCCCGTGTTTATGAGGCTGAAGTTCTCCCAACCTGCCTCCTTACTGACTCCTGCCTGGCTTGCTCTGGCGTCTCCCCAGCCTGCTGCGACACCTTTGCAGAATCACCCATCGCTTGTGCCTATTCAGGATGAGTTTATAGATGCCTAGATTAGCCTACACGTGCCTCAAGCAGTAGGAAGGTGGATTTTCCTCCCTGTGTGTTGCCATTACTGCTAGTGGGATGAGAAATATAACCTGGTAGCAAAGTTCATGGCTCTGAACTGCCAGAGCAAATCAGTTGTCCCAGTGCAGACATACATACATACATATATATATATGTAGTGGTGTAAAATGGGCGGGCAAACAGACTGGGGGCAATTCCCTGTCTCCCCTGACTTTTTTCCCATCTTCACGGGTGACTGTAGCATTGCCTTCTCTTCCCAACTGCGCGGTCAGGTCCTCTTCTTACCCCAACTTTGCTGTCGAACTTGCAGCCCCGCGTAGACCACAAGATGGCAAGGCTGCACAGAACATGCCCACCACGCGGATGCGGCAGGTGGTTATTGGCCAATTTGCTGTTTGCCACCTGCTTCCATAGACACCGAATTGTATTTTTATACATAGCTTCCAGCGAAACAAATGTCCCCAGCGATGTGAACACTGGCTTCTGGAGTATTTAGGCATGATCACTTTGCCGCACCGGGAAGGGGCATATGATTCTTCGGAGTCCTCTGGAGCCTTTCAATATGCCCAGATCCATATGTAAATATAGCTTGAGCTGAGATTTATATTCAGATATTTCCCGGTGAAGCCAGCAGACACTCCAGGCATGTTACAAATGAAACAACAACCCAACCAAGCCTTGTAATTTAATTTAACTGCCTCTTTTTTGGGGATGTGTCATGCATTCAGAATTAGACAACTGAATTCCCAATCAAATGTTCTTTGGATATAACAACACAGTGAAAGGCATAAAAGTGCCTTAAAATAGCTTGCTAACAACCACATGGAACCTATTCTTTTGGCAAAAGGAGAAGGCAATTTATGGGTCTGGACTCAGTGCTCACAAATGAGTACATGTTCCTTTTTCTTTGCATTGGCACGTTTTTGGCTTTTCAGATTCGCCATGCACTTTATAAATTCTCATATAACTATTCGGACAGTAGACGGGAATATATACCCTTTTTTGGGAGACAAGAATTTATCCCATTTGAACTGTCTGACACAAGTTCTCTGTTAACCTTGCAAGGAAATTCCTCCTGGGCTGGTTATTTGAAGTTTTCCTGCAAATCCTGTTCTGCTTTAACACGCTGAGACCAGACAAGCTGCTTGTTTCACTGAACCTGTTCTAAATATTATTTTCCTTAATGGCAGCAGCAGCGGCAAGTGAGTTAAAGCAAAGAGTAATTTTGGTTTTTTGCCTCCACATTTTGTGATGTTTGGTAGCAGCAAAATGCCTTTCTTGAAGTAGGTAGGTAATAGCATCGAGTCTGGAGGGGAGGAAAGACAGGCAGAACAGTGGGAACACACCATCTGGTGGTTAAATGCAACTGTCTCAGCACAGGCCACCGTGCAGTAGTGCCTGAACTAAGTACTAAAAAAATACCAGACAAGACACCTTTTTCCCGGTGATTATGCTGAGATGGCATTCTGAATGAGGACTATTGAAACTGGAAAAGAGAGCCAGTTTCCTAAAAGCGTAGAGAAATGTAAGGCAAATGGAGTAGGAATTAATAATAATAATCATCACCATCATCATCATCACCATTGCCATCATTATCATCCTCCCGAAAGGAGGACCCATCCATCTCTGAAACGGATCTTAGGATTTTTGAGAAAGCCTTATTTCTTCGGCTGACACAGTGGATAACGTCATACGTGATGAAAAGGCTGGTTCCTGTGGAAAATCCACAATGTGTTAAAAAATCCACAATGGGTGTGAGGACCTAAAAGGTTGAATGCAAACAAAAAGCTGTAGGTTTTATGTGTGTTTTAGGAAAAATGTTGCTCTTTATAGCGTTGGTTGTCTCCTCCCTTCGTGCCAGAACACCTCTTTCAGAAATACCTCTCTCAGAAGGGGAAGCAGCTCTCCATGAGATCACCTTTACGTTATCCCTTTGGAGTTCAGGTGTGGGATATTGTTGGTCCATGTGTCTTCTAACTGCAAAGGCCACTGAAAGGGGTTCTTCCCTTTTCCAAAATAGCTGATTTTCTCTAATTCTGAGGATTAAAGCTAAGTAAATAAAGTGTTAGATGGGGTTTGGTGTCTTTAACAGTTGGGGGAGGGTAATTAGTGATGCCTGGGTTTGACAATACTGTCTGTAACCAAGACGTTTGGTTTGTCCTCGCTTTTACAAGTGCTCAAGGAAAGAAATGCTTTTAAAACCTAAGACTCCCTGGTAATGCTCTTCCTGCATGCCCCCTCCTCCACTACGTCTCCGGATATAGCACCATTAGTTGGAGATTTTTATGACTCTCAAGGGAAAGCAGAACATTCCTGAAACTGAAGTAGCATTTTGGAGTCCCTGAGCTGGAGTTCAGATGGCACGGTCTCTCTCAAGGATAAATCACGGGAGCTGCCAGCATAGGGGATATTTGCTTTAAGAGGCATGGGGCCAATAAACATCGATACCGTTACTTGATTCACTAATAAATAGTAAATGTTTCATCTCGAAGTAGCTCAGTGTGATTTCCAGCAGCAGCCTGATGATAAAGAAGCGTCACAACTGAAGGTAGGTAGTGTTAGCAGAAAGCTAACTTGTCATGAAGGCTTCATTAGCTGCCAGCTGCCTCCATCTCCGCAGTTATAAGGAGAAAAAAAAGACCAGTAAAGGAACAGGCAGCAGCTCTTCAGCTTTATATCAGCACTCAAAAACACAATGTGATTGTGAATGTTAATAAAAAAGACTATTTAATGGTAAAGAAACCCAACCAGTGAAACAAAAAACTCCAGTGTAACAGGGCCTCAGCTGGGCTGTGGATTTCATTGAGTGCAAGTTTTCACCCCTGAGGAGCTGGTCTGGTCTGGGTAAAAATTCAGGAGTGTTTGAGGTATTTGAGGGGAGGGAGATACTGTGCTAGCCAGAGAATGCGCTGCCGTGTTCATATGCACTTCACTCCGCTAAATTATTGTTCCTGGGTAGGTTAACATGAAAACTGGGCAGAAGTTGGCTTCAGCATGCGTCAACATGTGTTTTTACTTCCCAGCTGTCAACTCCCCTTTCCACCACATGGGTTGGGGCCAATACTATACATGTTATATATAACTAACCCTGCCTCGCCCTAGATGCTCCCCTGGCGCACCTTGTTCTCTCTGAGCTGAAGCGCGTGTAACTGATGAAGAAAAATGAAATGTGTAAACGCTGTCCCCTCAGCATTAGACCGTAGGAGACTTGTCACTCAGTAAAGAAGCAGGGTGCAGCTGCGAAGAGCCCCATTTTCCATAGCCTTGGCCAGATCCCTCGGTAGTGATCAGCCGCTGAAAGGAAAATCAGGTGTGTGTTGGGGGGAGGGAGGGAAAAATGCAGAGCCATGTGCAAATGGCAGCGTATGGCTGCCCATAGTGAGGAAACGAGCAGCAAATGAGCTATTTAATGAAGCCCTCTAACGTTTTTTTCCTTTTGCTTTGCAATAGAGATGTGAAGGAGTGAAGAAACAAGTTAGGAATCTGCAGAATCAGGTATGTGCTCTTCCTCTTGGTCAACAAATTCGGGCAGGGTTTTCTGTTTGAAAATGTCTTGCACAGAGCTCAGGTTTCTAAAATAAATCTTTATATCAGCTGATAGATTTCTGCTCCTTGCTGACTGTATTTCTTCCCCCCAATATTTTCAATTAGGCTCAACTGTGAAAATGCCTACAGACATTGAATAAGGCGCTCAGGGTTAAGGTTAGACAGGATCTGCCTGTCTACACAAACACATATGTGCACACATATGGTGATGTGATACTGAGTTGGTTTCATTCTGTCCACTATACCACCAAAATGGTATAGTTTTCCTCTCTCTGGAGGTGCAAAGCAACCGCTGTGGTCTGGAAATCTGGGCTGGAAAGGAGGTGTGCTCCCTTTAGTCAGCGTATCTATGGATGGGAAATTAACTGGTATCCCAAAATGCGACTGTGCATAGGGAACTCAAATGCTGTTTTGCCCCTACCAGTAACATCACAGGCCTTTATTTCTGTGTTGCACATAAGCTAAGTGGGGAATAAATCATATAGGTCTGGATAATCATTTGCTTGTGCTAATTTCGTTACTTGTTGGGTCAAATTGTGCTCAGTTTTACAGCCAGTGGAGCCCCGGTGAAGTTAAGTTGTTGCTGAGGTCTCAGGGCTTTTTCTCGAAGTTGATGTTACGCCCTGTGTGAAGGAAGGGGTGAGTTTGTACTGATAAGTAGTCCTCAACTCAGTATTATACAAATGAGCTTTTTCCCCTCGTGTTGCTGGGGGGACACGTGAAGACCATCGGTTTGACTGTCTCACTACTCTTGGATGAGCATTTCTTGCTCATCCTTCTACCAACCAGTATTGCTATCTCCAGGGAGCGCTCATAAGAGCCAGAGAACAACTTTCAGCCTGTGATACTAACGTGCTGGTAATGGCTGTTGAGATTTGGTTTGGGTTGACCAGGCGCCTTCTGCTGTAGGTGAAGGAGCCAGGAACCCACTGGTGAGGTGTCCCGCTGGAGCTGCTGGGCTTCCTTGGTGACTGACTGCTCTGTATCGGTAAGGAGTGCTGGATCTGCTTCAATATATATTTTTAATTGGGTTGAGGGGAAACAGGATCAGCCCTTCATTTTTCGGGGGCTGTAGGAGGCATTAATCTTTTTTTCTTTTTGCCCCCTCTTTTCTGCCAAAATACATCAGGAAGAAAATGCAAAAGAAAAAGAAAACATACCCAGAAAGCTTCTATCCATCATGCGCTGTTTTTTTCTTGAAAACAGAGCACTTCAATTATAACAAACTGTAAAGGCTAAAAGATGTGCTCTGGTGTGGAAGTGTGTGTGGGTACGGTCCTCAGCTGAAATTCAATCCCACTCCTTGTTACGTCTCTTCTGTTGTGTACAAGCCCAAGCCGTGATTTCAGTTAAACTCTTAGAAACGGTTATGCAGAATTTCTTACCCATCTCTGATACATTTTGTGCAGGTTCTCCTTGCTTTGGGAGATAGACTATTACATTAACAGGGCCACTTCTAATTATATCTGGGAACCTGTCCCTTATGGACCTAATTGCTACAGTGATAAACTAAGGCAGCAGCCACAGATCACTGACAGCCTCTCCATACAGCTGCTCTGAACCTATTTGCTTCATGCAAAAGATAACGTCTATGCACACCCAGGCCAACTCTGGAGAAAAGCATTAAGCTTGATATAAGGGAGAAAAAAGCCATCTCCCCAAAGTCATTCAGTCAATTCTGCAGCTGTCTGATAAGGATCAGCAGTTGGTAATTGCATTATGTGAACTAGTGGATTTAAACAAATACCTGTTTGGCCTCACTTACCGCTTTAACTAACAGCAGAAGTTTACTGTAAGAACTATGATAGCAATAGGCCAATAACAAGCTGAAAGAAAAACTGGATGTTTTCTGGCTCTCGCTTCTCCAGTAATTGCCAGCACGGTGTCACTTACCGTTGTGAAAGTGTCTGAACCTCAATAAAGCTTTGACCTTTGCCTGCAGCTAGATTGCCAAAACAAAAGCTGCCGCGCTAAGATTTTTATCCTGTAGGGGACCGTGATTAAAACTGTCATAAAATTTCTTGCGGGGCCTGAATCTTTATGAAAAAATCCCCAATAGTTCTTGAGAGCATTAGCAGAATTTCTCTGGGAGATGAAGCAGTCCCATTAGCATTGCCTGTCCATGGGTTATTAAATATTGCATTCGGACAGAAAAATGCAGTTGTGTTGACTGTGTTGCTTTGGCCAAAGTCGTATTCAGGCAGTAATATTCTGCCACTTGCATTTCCCTTGAAGTTCTCACTGGTGAAGGAAATGGCTGTTTCTTTATTGAAGCCGAAGTGTGATGTTAATAATGTAGATTCTAAACCAGATGCTGCCTTTCACACCAGAACGGAGGATGACTTTGCCTTTTCACCTAGTTAGTTTAAGGTTATGTTAAGTTTATGAAACAGATTGGGAACCTTTAAGGGAGTATGTATAATGCAGTTTCTATATTGGAAAGGCTTAAGTAAGAAATGTTTCTAACAGCCCTTGACTGAAGTGTGCTGCATGAATAGTATTTAGGGTATTTTAACTACTGTGGCATCTGTAACACTGTACTTTGTAACGGTAAGAAAATCCAAAGCAACTCTGGGATTTGTTGGTGGATCACACATAAAACTCAGAATTGTTTTACGTTATTTGTTTAAACCTTATTTGTAGTGCTGAGCACAGACACTGTTGAAATTAATGTGTGGAACAGAGGTAGAAAAAATGCAAGTGTTGCTTTTTCTCTTGATGATGTAATTTTGGAGGAAATCAAGGACCTCCTGGAGCCTCCTGCATGTGTTATTTCACCCTGACGGCTCAAGACAGAGAAATATTCCCTAGTAGCCTCGGAAGTGGCCCAAAACTTCTTGGCAGTGAAGTCTTCAGCTATACTGGCCCATGGTGAGGGCGTGAGTGGAGGCTGTACCTTTTGCCTTCACGTTTAAGACAGACAGAGGTAACAACCGTGTGGCTCTTCCTCACTGTGCCATTAGCAGAGCAGCAGGAGCTCCATCCTGCCTCAGCCATTACAAAAAAGGATGCAATGAGGACAGTTTCTTGATGGGCCTGAGTGGACAGAAGCTGCTGAGAAACTAGCAAAGATGTCTGAGGGCCTGGAAGGGGATAGGAAGTTTATCCCAGAAAAAGCACAGCCAGAATTTGCTGAATCCATGTAGCTGTAATGAAATGAAACAAATGCACCAAAAGGTTTGGTTGTTTTTTTTTTTTCCTGTCATATGTCAGCTTTTCAAAATCATTGATGGTATTTTATGAGGCTCAACATTCCTGGGACAGTTGGGATATATCACATCCATTGCGCAGAGGGGAGTTTAGACACAGTGTAAATGCATTGACTTGTCTAAGGTCAGAAAACCGTGACCTGGGCAGGAAAATAAAATTCTCATCCACTACGTCAGAAAACGTAACCCCTTCCTCGCCTCAGCTGGCAGGTTCACCACAAGGGAGCGTGTCCTGTAACAGAGGAAGGACCTATAGCCATGTCACTAAGTCAGACTGATGTAGTCCTCTGTAATCTTAACAGGATTTATTTTATAAAGCCAAGCAAAAAAAGCACATTTCCTGCACAGTTTTCCTGCCATTGATTAAAAATAACTCTACTTCTTTCATCTGGCGGTAAATGTAGTGATCACAAAGGCATTCTGAGCCTCTAAGTTATTACTTATAGTCGCAATGTTTTTCACACCCATCAGTAAGTTTAGAAGGAGATTCTTTAGAGCAAGGGCTGTATCAGTTAGGGACCAAATCTCGGTCCTTAGCTGAAGCTCCCACGCTCTATTGCAATACAAAGTAATCCAGCACGTTGTAAGCCAGAGGGAGAACAGACCTGTAAAAGAAACAGGAGGGCAACTGTTTTCTTATTTTTAAATTACAGTTTTTCTCCAGAGTTTCCCTGAGACCTAGGATGAAACCTTCAAGGGTTTCACCAGTGACAGCTACAGCCAGGGCTTTCTAGGTTCCTAGTGCATCAGCTGTTTTGGAAATCTGTCTTTCCTTCTCTGTGTCTCTTCTCTCCCTTTATAAATCACAGAAAATAATAATTCAGCACTCTCTTTCCCAAAGAGGATTTACATTCTTGGGTTGACAGGGAATTGTTCTCTTAGTGTTTGTTTATAAGGAATATAGCAAAATGGGCTGGATTTCATCTGGGACATGATGTTTTACTGTAAGCAAACTGAACACACATGGTAAGGATATGAGGCCCAAATGAACTTTTCAATCTCCTTTCAAAATTTTTTAAGAACGTAACTGTAACTTATTACAGTAGAAATACAAGGTTGATTCCTTTATTGTCCTTGTACCTTACTCCCACTAAAACCCACTGAGATCAGCACGATTGGTAGGAATCTCTACTCGATTTTCTGCTTGAAATGCATGTGGAAAGGGAGAAGTCACATTTCTGTAAATACTTTTTTTGGGAAAAAAGCCAAACAAGCGAACAGACTTGCAGCTCACATGTCACAAAGTGCACGTTCCCCCCCAATAATTTATTTGTTCACCTAGCAATATTTCATATACATTCAGTTTTGTTCAAGAAAATGACCAGCAAGACTGTTCGAACATGTCGCATGATAAACAATGGGCCTTTAAAGACAGCATGTAGAAAACTCAATGACATCGGAATACCATGTTCAGAAAATGCAGTGCCCAGTTCAAGAAACATCTTCAAAAACCACTGGCAGCCAAACTTGTACAACATGCAGGCAAAATGCTGCAGCAGACAGAAGAAAAATAAAACATTTTTGCAACCAAAGACTGGCAAAGCGAAAAAAAGCCCAAACCAGATTACATACAATTCCCACAGTCGTAACATCAGTAAGTGGAACTGAGCGTTCAGCGGTATCCAGCAAAGGTTTTGTATCACAAAACAATGATGCTGTGATCATTAGCTGAGTGGAATTGCTTTTTGAGTGGAAAACTGCTGAAATGCTGGCTAGATTTGTGTGTTCTTTCTTCAGAAAATGGTTTACAAGGACTGAGATATTACAGATCATAGAAGAAATCTGGCTCAATGCAAGAAGGTCTTGTCATTCAGTCCGAGACGATGAGTACTGGAAAATCATTTTCGCTTTTCAGTATTAATGCTTGGACATTTTTGACTCTGAAAAAGATCTGAATGTTACTGTGACGATAAAGCAGAGGATATTTCTCAGCCTGGGTTTGAGACACTAATCTGCATTAACCAGACCTTTGAGCATGTTGTGGAACTAAAAGATGCATTATTTCTTATGTGATAGTTGCTTGCAATACATAGCTCTCCTCTGTAGCAATTCATTTCCCCTTAGCTCACTCTTGCTATTTTTCTCCTTCTCTGTCAGTATGAGAAATATGCAGCATGCTCTGCGTAGAAGGCATGACATTTTACTCGAATCCCCAATACAAATGCTTAATCTCCTCCTGGGAAATAAGTGATTCAATTACATTTATCAAGCTGGGTGGGAGATCTTTATTTTAATGCACCGCAAGCTATCTCTGTAGCGCCTTGGATTTTCATAATACCATCATATGGGAAACAATCTGCTTGGGAATACCTTCAAAAAGTAGCTGGTTATGCTTATGGATTAGCTCCCTTTTACAGATGGAGAAGGTTTAGTTTACTTATGTGCATTGATAGGAAAAGACAGGATTAGTCTGGCCAGACAGTCTAACCTTCTCCCTGTGAGTCTCATTATAACCAGGCAAGAAACAGAATAACTATCGGACAGATTCATTCATACAAAGCGCTAGTTGACTCTTGGGCTTCTTGGGAAACAACTTAAAGGCTGATACGCTACTGAGACTTAAAGGCTCTGGGCAGAAGGGTGACTGGAAGCAGGTAGGAGGAATGCAGCGAGCAGGTAGAGGGCAGGTACACGAAGCTGCCTCATTACACCGGCTCTCTCATGAGCTATTAGATACCTTTTCCTTCTGGCAAAGGATGACACTGCGTGGTGCAGGTCCCAAGTATGCCTTGAGCTTAGGGCAACATCTTGAAGACCAACTGGCTTTTCTCTGTGGCTCTGTTGTCAGAAGCAATCATCCAGAAATAATTGGTGTCAGCAGCCTGTCCTATCGAGTTGGTTTTCAGCATTGTCTTGCTTATCCAAACAATATTAAGACAGGAAAGAGGATAAAGGTTATCTCTGAGTAGGAGACAGACTTAATTACCAAGCATGGATTCAACGTAGGACAGCCGAAATCCTCCTTGAGTGAATCACTCTGTGCCTCATCTTAAAACGGAGTTCCTAATAAAAACGCATTCAAATGTGAGCATTAGTTAATGTGAGGCCAATGGGTGTACCTAGAATTCAGCAGCTTCCACTTCCGTAAAGCAATAAGATCTTTTTTAACTGACTTCAATCGGTACACGACACTCCAGTCTGTAACTATTACCTTTCAGAAAACTGAAAAAGTCAGGCAGGGAAATTCTGCACATAGGACTGAAGAAGCTTTGTGAAATCCATTTGCTGACTCTGATGGCTAGAAAACAAGAAATATTCCTACTTTAATCTTTCCTCTTTTCAATGCCATGGATTTTTCAAGACATTAAAGCCTGGCAAAGGAAAATACTCTTTTACACAATACATAATTTATCCTTGGATTTGGCAGAGCAGTATTCTGAAAAAAAATGAGGAGGCATTTATTTGGATAATGGGCAGATCTTAAGTATTTTGGATTTGAATAATCTTATAGAGCACACGAAGCCTCCAAAACATAAGACTGTAAATCTGAATGAACATTAACTGTGGAAACTGGAATACTGAACTTTCCCTGCCCTGTGAGGAAGAGGGATTGCTGACCTGCTTAGCCTCAACCTGTGTAAATTAAAAGTCATCTATATGATGCTGGCAGCTCTCAACCCTTTGCAGCAAAGACTATCTGCTCCACTTGGGATGGAAATCTTGGCTGTCGCTCTCAATCAAAAATACTGAACAGAGAGGACGGTGGGATGTTACACGCATCCCTCAAAGCTTTCAGTCAGGACACATCAATTGGCAGGTCAGTGTGGTCTGCTGGATGTGGCTTTGAGAGGAAAATCATGGCAGTCCACTGCGTTCTGACTTCCCATCTGACCACCTTCTGCTCTCTGTTCTGAGCTCCTACGGGATTTCACACGACAGAGTCCTGATCGCGGAAAGATTTTACATGTGATGATAGATGGCAAACCACTGTGACATCTCTTGTACTGCTGGTGCTTTTTAGATAGACAGATACATTCAGCCTCTGAGGCTGTGGTTCACTTTAAATAACAGAAATATATGGGCTGCTTAAATCTGCACATTTTTCTTTTTCTTCCCCTAGAGCTCCTTCTATGGTTTTGAGACTTGTCAGTCCAAATGTCCATCAAGATGACAAGTGCCTATGACCCTGCTTGCAACAAGGGAACAGGGCAGTTTTCATGCAGAAATTCTCTGAGTGAGCCAAACAAATTTTGTGTTTGTTTTTGCTGGCAAACATGACAGCAGCAGAGGTGTGGCTGGGACCAGGCTCGCCTGATGCTGAGGTCTGAGTGCTTTTCAGAGTCACTGGAGAGAGAGGTCCTTTAGCATCTGTTTGACGACAGGAATAAAAGGATGAAGATGAGACCAAGACTGCATTATTTTAACCTCTCTCTCTCTCTCACAAGCAGGAGTGCTCTGCCGCAAAGGTGACTATCTGTGCCTTGCGTATCCACACATTGCCGCCAGTGTGCTGACTTATTTATCTTCATTTTACAGATTCAGATAATATTGCTACTTCATAATTGCTCTGCAATTAAACGACTAAGGCATTTGTGTCAGCCTATGTGTAGCTCCACAACAGCCCTTTGCCTGACACCATGAAACCTCACCAAATCTAAAATTACTGGAGAGACCCTTTGTAAATCTCTGAGCTCCAAAGGGGAGGTGGCACAAATGGCCTTATTCCTTCAAGTTATAAAGTAAGTATACAGATAGGGTTGGGCAGCAAGTGTGTGCAGTGAAGATTTAAAATCTTGCTAGTCTTGCTCAATTTAATGGGTCTTTTTCAAAATGTTTCAGAGTTCAGGTTTGTTTTGTTGGTTTTGGTGTGTTTGTTTTTTTCAAATAAACGTCCCACGTATTTGAACCCCGTGAGACTGAAAACCTCAGCCGCGCGTCTCACGTGACTTTCTTATGAGATTTCCAGCTTTTCTGCTTCTGGTCTTGGCTTGAAGTACCATGAGAATATTTTTTTTCATGGTATTTCAACACTTGTAGTTTCAAATTCTAGACTTTATTGAAAACCCCTAAGAAAAGCTTTAAGAGTGGGGTAGATTTCTTATTTAAAGTAAAAATGGGATAGTGCTACAGACTTGCCGTCCGCGAGTGTATGCTTTTGGAAATAAATAAAGGTTTGGGTCCAGGGATTTGATTTGAATTCTTCTCTAACTTTAAACTGTTTGGGACATTCTGTATCTTTCTTATGCAGCATTCATGTGGCAGAACAAACAACTATTTGCTTCAGCTAATCAGCTAAGCTAGATATTTTGTTTTCCAAGTATAAGAGGAAGGCAGTGCCACTCACTGGCCCACCAAACACAACAAAAGCTTAATGGTCTGAAAAGCACTGTGCTTCCAAATTCAAGTGTCTTCTCAACGTCTTCAGGACCGCTCCAGGCCGAGTTAAGAACTGTGAGCTGTTTTCCCTATCACTGCATACTCGTTTATTTGAAGGCTGGGAGAAGCAAGTCCTCTGCTTGATGTGATATGTTAGCAGCTGAAAACACCTATAGGACATAGATATCTGAGGCAGCAAGTGCTGCAAGGAAAATTTGCTGTCACATATGGGACCTGAAGCGCTCTTGGTTATTACACCAGAAAAAAAGATGCCAACTTTACCAGGTCTTTTACACCTTTCTTGTTCTCTGACACAGCTCCATCAGGCTGGAGTTGTCTGAATAAATACCTGTGAATCTGCCCAAAGATGTGATTGATTCTTTTAAAGATTTTGCTTTTGGTCCTGCAAGATTGGCAAGGTCTGTAAATGGGCGCTTTGTAATAGGTTTCCCAGGTGTACTGATACTGTGCAATAATTTCAATGCACTGAGAACAGGGCCAAAGGTAGGGGGAATATGAGCTGGTTTGTTCTGCCTCTCTGAATTGTCTGCTCAAAACACACGCTTACGTCCATCTACTCTCTTCTTTCACTTTGAGCTCAACATTTACTTAGAGTGCTCGATTAACATCCTGGCCACGTATAGGTGTGAAGCGCATTTACCCTCTGAGGTTGCTTTCTGCTTGCAGGGCTGTGCAAAGCAACAACACTGCAAGAACTCCAAGGATCAGTTTTCACTTTTGCATATTCTCCAATAATGTTCTAGCAGCAAATATGTCTTTGCAGGAGGAAAGAAATCTCATTCATGCATAAATAAAAGACACAAAAGACTGTTATTCTCTTGATGTTGGGGACTTAATACTGAGTGAGGGGTGAATAAACAATGATTCCTCATCAATAATATCAAGGTGTCCTTTCAAGGCCCTATCCTGTAAAAGCTAACCTTAATTTAAACGCTTTCCCTTCCCAAGCCAGTAGACATTCAGCACAGGAGCTGACACTGAGACATGAGTAAAAGCTTATGTGTTGTTTCAAGAAGCTGCATTCTTACTTGGCAGGCTCAGGAGGAGTTATGTCAAGAGCTGCTTATTTCTAATATTGTACAGAGAATTCCTCCCACTATTTCTTCCAGATGCTGAACAGCTCATTTATTTATTTATTTGGATTAGCTATATTAAAATATAACATGCTTCCAAATGCTTTTCTCCCAAATTCCCAGAGGACGGCCCTTTCTCATCGGGATGTATGTCCTTAAGTCGTTTAACGTGCTTAACTCCCACTGCTCAGAATGAGGGTAAAGTTCCTAACTCCAGGGTACCCAGCATCTCATAGAAAACACTTGGTATTGAAGGAGTCAGAAAAGGAATGTGGCATAACACTGGGCAGGGAGACAGCAAAATGTCTGCAGCTTTTCCAGTGACTGTGGCACTGATCTGCCTAGCAAGCACCTGAGCAAGGAATTATTGAGGCTTTAAGCAGGTCCCTGCTGGACTCAGAACAAGGAAAACAAATGGATGTGTGAAAGTGACCTCTTTGAGCCTTATTTGATGATGACTTACCTAGTTTTGAATTTTATTAGACCTGCATGAAAGCGCAGAGACCTTCCGAACAAGCATAGGATGCATGCAAATTTTCATTTGGTTTTGTTTGGAGATTTGGCAGGTTGGTTGTACAAAAAAGAAAAGTTCTGGTTGGTCTCTGAAGCTAGGTGGAGTGCAGCCACTTGGCTTGAGTTTCCCTTGGCAATGGCGTTTACTGAAATCCACAGCACAAAGGGAAACTTAGAGCAACTCCAAGCAGGGCAAGAGCCAAGATCATGTTTTTGCTATGCCCCGTGAGCTAAAGTGACTGCTTTTTCCAGACGGGTTGAGGACAAGCAACCTTGCGGGCATTGCAGAAGACCAAATCCCCACCTGGTGCAGCCCAGGAATGAAGGCCAATGAGGCTGCCCAGTTGAAGATGAAAATCCAAAGAGCCGCTCGTTCTCTTCAACGAGGTGTGCAGGACCTCGCCAAGCCAGGACCTGGATGTGAACAAAAGAGGCAAAACATGGTAGGAAAACATTCTTGTCCAGAGTCCCATAATGAAAAGTAAGCAGAGATCTGTAAACACTGTCCCAAGACCTGAGCCTCCCAACCTCAGCTCTCCTGGCTGTTGAATCGAGGTTTAGCTTTTTTTGGGGGGGGGGGCAGAATCACAAAATGGGTCTAAATGTGGTGCCGTCTGAGAGTACCCACGCTGGTATCAGCCTGGGGTCTTTGTAGTTTGCTCTTTCTCCTCCATTGTGCATAAATCAGAGCAGTAGGAACTTTGAATACAGTGAAAAACAAAGCCTTTAAATGTCAGGCAAACGACTTGCAGAGGTCAGTCGCTCGGAAGACCATAGGGTGCTCGCCATCCACTGAAGTCATTCACCATCTTTAAGGGGCTTCGTTCAGGCTACCAGCACTCAAAGACATCACATCTCAAAAGCTTTCACCCTCTTTTACAGTATGCTATTTGTTTCACCCGGATCCCTTCGACTCCTGTAGCATCTACTTCTACTTCCCAATAAAAAGAGCAACGTCCCGTCGGCAGAGGCACGCGTTTCCCAGCCTGTGCTGCTGGGCACCTTCAGTCCTTTACACGTCCTCCCCGTTTTCACTGAGGGAGATGGTGTGTATTTTAATGGTTGGCACTTTACAGTTTTCATGAACGAGGTTCCGTGAAGTGCCTGCACAGCAGCATTCCTGGAGGAAACCTTTACTTTTCACTTTGGCAGCGGTACAGTCTTTAGAAACTGCGTTTTTTGCAGGCACGCTTTGCACAGCGGAGAATACCTTCCATTCGCAGACCCCATCCGACTTGGAAATCTTATAGAAGGTTTCTCCCGAGCCGACGGGGATACGGACCACACCTTTGCCGCTCTCCATGCTTTGGTTAGTGGGATGGTTGAGGTTGAAACTTGGGGATTGCTTCTTTGCTGCTTGCTTCCTTGGGAGGCACTGCGCTCTCAGGACATTTTGGAACGCTTTCTTAAACTCTTGACTTGAGCACGGATAGATTATGGGGTTGATGCAGCTGTTTAAATATCCAAGCCAGAATGTTATTTTAAAAAGTGTGTCCGGGGGTTTGATTGCAGGAAAGAAAGAACCTAAAATGGAAAATACACAGAGTGTTAAGGCAGAGGCAGTGAGAAATTGCAGGTAACCAAAGAAACTTAAACACTGGAAAAAATAAATAAGATTCTGTTCTTTCTTGGAAAATCTATGACTCAAAGCCCAATTTCTGCAGGAACAAGTGTTTCAGAAGCTATGGTGTTGTACAATTACATGGACGTTCTATCAGAGATCAATTCAAGACATCTACTTTATTATACAAGCATTGTATTCCCATTCACAGCCAGAGGCAAGAAAGAGGACTGGTATCAAGTGACAGAGGAAAATTGCTTCCTCAGGGACTTCTAATTCAAGATTAGTTAGCCAAATAACAGTCATCAGAAGGGGTTTCAAATGGCAAGAAAATCATACCATTTCAGAAGTCAGAGTTAGTGAAAAGTAGGATTACTGAGTTGACTGCATTCCAGCAAACAGTCTTGAAAATGATAAATATTGAGCGCTCATTTTCCCTTGAAACCTTTAGAAAACCTAGCTATCCACATTTTGCTATCTCATAAAATGCATTTAAAATTCAGAGACATTAGAGGAAAGGTTCCTTCTTACGTCAATGAACACTGGAGAGGGTCTCATGGGCAGCCATAATATATATACTGATGTATACTTGCGAGGTTACTCCCAGAGATGATTCAAAGAACAAGAACTTAGATGGCTCCTTAGTAAGGAAAGTACTATGGGAATTTTTATTCTATAGAAGGCAGGATGACATCTAAAATATTTGAAATCCTTTGATGAAGCTTATTCAGCATATTGGTGACAGAGCCATAAATTGTGCGTTCATTAGTCCTCGCTGTCTTGGCACAGCCACAGTCAACTACAAGTGACTACACAAATTGAAAATTAAACAGCGTTACTAATATCCTCTTTAAAAAATAAATAATGATAAATAATATCATAGGATTTAACTATGAGTTATCAGCTGATTTAAAATCTTGGGAACATTTTTCCTAATGCCGAACCTTTGCCTTTTTGTTTAACTACAACTTGAGCTCCTTACCAACTTGTACAAGCAAGTTTTTAACTTCAGATGATTTGAATGGGATGTCAGTAAATGCTTAAGAGATTTGCTCATGGAAAGGTGTTATTATAAAGCTACACACACATCTTTAAAATGTCAAAGAGTCAACACCATTGGTTAAGGAGAATTATTTAGAAATTTGTTGCTTTTCTTGAATGACACTGGAAAGTGGCCATTGTAACAAGATCCTGTAATTCTCTTATTTGGTACATCTCTTTGCTTAGAAATAAAAACAATATCGTCTGAATGTGAATGATCCAGAAAAATAAACTCAGTGTGATGCTGGGGTGGGAATAAGGGATAACAGCTCTTCTAGAACCAATTTTGCAAAATGAATCTAGAACCAGAGAAAGAGAAAAATATTTGCTATATGTTGTCAAGGGGAAAGGCTGTTTCTTGCTTGCCTCCTTTAAAAGAAAGAAAAGAGAAAAAAAAAGTGGTTCTATCATACAAGTGTCAGTAATTAGTTTGGGCACAGGAAGAAAAATAGTCTCCCAGAAAACATAATTGGCTTGTTTTGGACTTTATAGTCAAGTTTATAACAAACAGAACTTCCAGCCCTGACAAATGCTTGTCTTCCTTCTTGCCACCGGAAAAATTGTAAGCGTGTGCATGTTGAAAGAAACACTGCGGATTATTTAGGCATCGATACATTTGTCATCCTCCGCAGTTTAACTACATCTGTAAGCAGCTCCTAAGCTTTACAGGGATTGATCTGTTCACTGGTCCTCCCCTCACTTAGGGAAAGCTAATAATGCGATCAGAGGGTGTTCTAATTGAATTCTGAGAGCTGCTGAACTTTGTTTTGAATCTTTTCCTCCCTGTCTTTGTCAAACAAAGCTACAGCAAGTGCAGCAAATGCTTTCAAGCAGCAAAAGCCCGAGAGGAATTCTCAGGGTGTTTTTGCCTGTGTGAGAGTGTATCAAAATATCGCCTGAACCAGAGACACAAATAGTGCAGCGTGATTAATGACTTGCTCATTCTGCTGAACGCGGTCTCCCCTGTGAAACGCGAAGCCATGCCGTCTTGCCGTGGCACCAGCTCCCACCCTCTGCGTGGAGCTGATGGGCCCAGAGGATGTGCCGCTGTTGGGGGAGAAGCGGGAGCTGTGCCAGGGTGAGACGCCCTCCGCTTCTCTCTGACCTGGGAGAGGTCCCCGAAGACCCGGGCCATCTGGCATGTGCTGGCCCAGCAGAGAAGCAAGGCCGAGTCAGAATACCCGAAGGCGGTGCAGAGCATGCTGCAGGAGCTCAATCTCTGTACTGGAGAAGGTGAACCTCTGATTCCAACCCCGGTTACAACAGGTCAAGCACCACTCTTGCTGCCTCCGTGATTGCTTCTGTGTTGCTCCAAGCTAGCTAGGTAGAGCAGTTTCACTATCCGTTTCAATACCGACCGGTTTTTAAGACCGAAAATGCTGTGCTAAAGAAAGCAAAAGCTGTTTTGCAGTTAAGCATGAGTGAGCAGGCATATCCACAGCCCCAAATTTTTCTCAGTAAATTAATGCTGCTTTCCTGTAGTGAAAAACAACTAAATAACATTCTCAAAGAACGTTCTGGCTGAAGTCATTGGCAGATGAAAAATAACGAAAGCCTTCTAAATGCTCAAATCACGCTCATTTTTTTCTTTATTTCCTCATTTAATTGCAGCATATCTACCGCTTTCCCATTTTGTGTTAAGACAAAAGGTGAAACAAATCTCGGTTTAGGAAATCGGCTGTGTGAGGCTGAGTGTAAAAATGGGTAAACAATAACAATTCCTGTTTGCTGCAACTTCTGGCTCACTCTAAATGGAATGCTAGTGCCCTGCCAAAGTCTGTTAAAAATAGAAAATAGCCAGTGTCAGAGTCTGTCTCTTGCTCTTTTTTTGGGGTGGGGATCTGCATGCTAATTTATTAATGTAGCCTTTTTTGGTTCATCAGTGTAGAGACTCGTTGCCTTGGAACAACACACAGTGAAAAGAAAGCAAAGTAGCTTTAACAGCATACAAACTTTGCTGTCTGCAGACCCCATCACGCGCTGCCTTTAACTTTTTCTTTCCAGTGATGGATACAACTTGGGCTTTAGGACAGTAACTTTGCTCTGCTGTGGGTTTGGTTAGGCTAGTCAGTGATTCAGAAGTTTAGACCAGTGAAAGCTCTGCCCACAGGGTCCGTTATAACTGTGTGTTGTCCTGTGAATGAAACAGAACAAATGCCAGTAGGAAGAAGGGTTGTTAGTAGCATCTTCAAAGGGCTGAGGCTGGAACTGATAGTCAATGGACCCAGTGTGTAACAGAGCTAAATGTAAAGTCAAAGTAGAAATAATTTGGACCCTCTTCTTACTTAGGCTGACAGCTTTTTCAGCTTCCAGAGCAATATAAATCAAGATCAGCATGTCTAAACCTTGAGCCACTGTATTATTGTGTAGGGTGCAAAAAAATATTTCACCTTCTGCATCTTCTCTGTGTAATGAGCAAAATCCTGCTCTATGTTGCAGAGTGCTGTGAGGAACTATTGATATGGTAGCATTTGCTTAGGGCCTCTATAAAAGTGCGATGTCCTATTCAAAGCGTCACAGAAAACAATGCCCTTCTCTTGCAGAGACCTGGTTACCTCTGTAGTTCAGAAACTTGCCCTAATCTTTTCTGTTGGCTCCCTGAGTACCTGGCAAAAGGGGAAAAATATCATATTCTCCAAGCCCTTGGGGAACCATGTGCCTCCCCACAGAATACTAAGAATGTATTCTTTTATAGAATCATAGAACCAGAAAATGGTTTGGGTTAGAAGGGACCTTGAAGAGCATCCAGTGCCACCCCCTGCCCCGGGCAGGGACACCTCCCCCCAGCCCAGGTTGCTCCAAGCCCCGTCCAACCTGGCCTTGAACACCTCCAGGGATGGGGCAGCCACAGCTTCTCGGGGCAACCTGCGCCAGGGGCTCACCACCCGCACAGTACAGAATTTCTTCCTAATATCTAAACTAAAATCTCCCCTCTTCCAGTCTGAAGTCATTCCCCCTCATCCCATCACTCCATGCCCTTGTAAGAAGTCCCTCCCCAGCCCTCCCGGAACCCATTTAGGTTCTGGAAGGGGCTCTAAGGTGTCCCCAAAGCCTTCTCTTCTCCAGTCTGAACTCCCCCAAATCTCTCAGCCTGTCCTCATAGGAGAGGTGCTCCAGCCCTCGGAGCATCTTTTCTTCCAGGCCTTTAATATTCAGTGATGCTGCTGTCATGATTAGTATTAGAGGTTGATGTATCTGGTAGCAAGCGGGAGGCATTTTCCAACAGTGCTGCTAAGCCCGGTGATAAAGTGTTCAGCGTGCTGAAATATGGAGCGGGCAGTGCCCGGCAGCTCGAGGCAGCTGAGTTCAGAGCAGAAATAAAACCTAGACTTTGTGTTTTGGGTTTTTTTAAACAATGACCGTAATTAACCATGAGGTTAAACAATGAAGCGGAGTGGTGAATTCTCTCTTCTTTAAGGTATATGGTATAAGACTGTGTGTTTCCCCCGTAGCAGTACAGAGAAACCAGGTGGAACCGGGGTGAGCAGTTCAGGGTCCACATCCAGTCAATCCTTGAGCACTGGGCAGCTGTCAATTAGTGTCAGCTCGGGTTTGGACACTTGCCTACTAGCAGCCAGGACTGAGAAAACAGAACTGTTATTATTATAGCACCTAATTCTCCAGAGCAAGCTTTTCCAATCCTCTCACTGCAGGCGAGGTGTAATCATAGATTAGTAAAGTGCTGCCGTCCAGGTATCCTCTAATAGAGCTGGAGAGGGAGCAGCAGTTGAGAAGTGAAAAGTTTTCTTTCCTAAAAGTAATTCTCTATCCTATTTACAGGCCTTAACGTCTTCCCTGATACGCTGTCAGGAATAAAATGGTAAATAGTGGCAAAACTGATTACAGTTTAGAGGCTTCATCTTCCATTGTCTTCTCCCTGCAGTCTGTGCTGGAAGAACAGTAAAGAAAACTTCAGCTGATCTTTTACTGCCTTTGAATTGTAGATTGATTAAATGATGCTTGAATTCCTGCTTTGTTTTCAAAAGGTTGAGGACTCTCAAGTGCCAGTAGCACAATTCAATTGCTTGTTGTATGAAAATTAAATAAAATAAAATGTACTATTAGTCTCCTGAGATCCTTTGCCATTAAGTATTTCATCACTCACCCTGGAAAATGTCAGGATTACTTTCCCTTCCCTCATCATTTATTTTCCTGTTTGTCAACTTGAACTTTCTTCAGATCTGAGAGATAAGTTTTCCATGTACCTCCTGGTGAGTAAGTGCCAATTCAGTCACAAAGATGTAATTTGACTTTGTCATTTGTCAGAAGTTACAGAGCTGCTTGATTATAGGTTGTTTAAAAATCAGGACTGATGTCGTGCGTCGTTTCACTGATGGACAGCACCGAGGGATTTAGAAGCTGCCAGACTACAGAAACTTGTGGTATCTGTTTAATCTGTATTGTCTCTGTCAGCACAATGGGAAAAAGATCCCATGCATTTTTATGACCCATGGACCCACAGTGGTGGTAGAATCCATCTCCGCTACTAAATCTTGCAGCTCTGTTTAGGTTCACTACTTTTTTCCCCCTTTTATGTCATATGTTACAGATTCCACTCAGAAGATGACACCTGTGCCTGTGCACCTTGTGAGTAGAGAACCAAACAGTATTTGTTAGTGTTACGTTATCAGAGCTTGAAGTGTCCTGGGGAATCAGGAGAAGTACCTCTGGTAAACCTTGCACAGAAGTCAAACCAAAATCCTAGCATCTCTTGGCTCTGACGTATAGGAAATACGCCTCTGGAATCACAACGAACTGGAAACAGGGATAGTGGTCTGGTTTACAAGGAGGCAAAGCTTAAAACTCAGGTCCTGGGATCTGCCCTAGAGGGGTCAAGCTAGAGGGCAGCAGCTATTCCAGAGCAATTGCCCTAAAGACCCAGAGGATGGAGCGCAGAGGAGCACTGATGTCCCCACACAGATTAACTCTGCACCAGAGGCACCCTAGATCTCTAGGGGCAGTCTGCTCTACAAACATTGATGAATGTGTTGCATCTTGTGTTCCCAAGCTCCGTGCTAGCACTGAACTTTATTCCCTAAGACTGGCATTCTATACTGCATCGTGGGTCAGAACACAAACCACGCTCTGGAAAGTATATTTTAAATATATATATATATATATGTACTGCTGCAGACACGCAACATCTGTACATACGTGCTCTCCCAGCACGTCTCACCCCGCGGCTCCCTTATGGAAAATATTTTCTGTGGGAACAAGAAATGGGATCAAAGAACCCTTGAACAGTAGGAAACACTCCTGGGTTTTGTACAATCAAATTAATGTAACAAATGCAAAAGAGCTGTTCATAGGCATGAGGAAGGGTAAGAGCCTGCATGTGGCAAGTGTCACACCTTTACAGCTGTGCCTGTCCCAAGGCCTGGAATATTGTGGCTAATTCTGGTGGAAAATGAGAGACTTTGTGCCTAGATACCCCTGACCCATAATAAAGAGATGTAGGAGGAGTGAGAGTTTTTTTCTCTTCACAAGGGCCTGAATTCAGATCTCTGGGGCGTCAGGAGGGTGCGGGGTTCGGACACAGGTGAGGGGTGGAAAGGACAAGCAGCAGGAATGGGTCAGTCTGGGAACGGTGCTCTGGTTATTTGGATTTTTTCAGACCTAATTTATGCTCTGTTTCATATTGTACCCACTTACGATGGATGATATTTCTGGCAAAGAGCAAACATCTCAGCAAGCAACTATTTCCAGATTCACTGTGGGCTGTTGCAGATTTAGAAAGCTGATAAAAAACCATGGGAAGGTAAACTGAGGTTTTGTTACCCATGTAAACCCAAATAATCACATTGTTTTACAAATCAATTTAATTGTCATTGAAATTCCAGCTCCCATGCTGTTACTGCAGTGGAATGATTCCGGATCTTGTTGCTCACATTTTTAAGATATTTGGTATTTGTCCCGAAGCCCTCGCTCTTGGAGCTATGCGCTTACAAGAAGATCTTAGCTTTCCTTTGAAAATTAAAAAAAAACAAGCGGGTGGTTCAGAGAATAAGCTGAGATGAGTCTATCTCAGCCTGTCTCATGCGTTTGTCACTCTCTGGTTGTCGGTCGTGATTTTGGAACACTTGGGGGTAGCAATACAGGAATTATCTTCTTCAGCAAAAGCTGAGTCTCTCTCCCTTATGTATCCAAACTGAGAACCAATCCTGACATTTGCTGGGTGGGGTGGGGGAGTCGCTCATTGCCTTTCAATAACTAACAACTCCTAAATTGCACCATGACCTTTGAGAACGAGGGAGAAATTACATTCTTGGTTCATTTACTTCAGGGACTTGAAAGTGGTGACTACACAAAGCAGGAACGTTTGGAAGACAAGGACAAGCCTTCTCGGAGAGGTCGTGCATGCAGGAGGGCTGTGGATGTGAATCACGAAACATAGCACAACTGACTCCTCTTTTTTAGTGTAAATGGCTATTAATATTGCCAATTCCTTCCGCTGCTTTGCCGTGTTATGAGTCAGTGGGACACAACGTTTCGAGATTCGGTAATGGTGGAGAAATGTTGGCCACGGGGATGTTAGAGGGAACTTTGCCATTGGCTTCAGTGTAGCTGAGTTATCAACCTAACCCAACAAAGCCTTTCCAGTCTGCGTTTATGAAAAATACACCTTGTGATTAGCAAACAACCCCCCCCCCAAAACACTTGCCAAGGAAATATTTTGGTTGTTTATCTTCATGGCTTATTTTCTCTCCATTCAATGGCTTAACAGACACACACGTGTGCCCCATGACTCAAGGACTGTAAACACCCTTCTTCTCCCTGACCTGTGCTACAGAGAATGAGCTGGGGATTTATTCTTGGGGTTTTTTTCCCCTTCATTTCTTTTTTTCTTTTTGTCACTGAGGGAACACACTGAAATTCTAATGTGGGGAATCTAGCTCTGAATATTTCCTCCGTGGCTGGAGTTCAGCGATTTCTGATATGAAAACTATATTGAGGGTTAGGTTGTCACAGCTTTTATTAATTTTATTTTATTATATTATCAGCTGAACAAGGAAATGAAAGGGGATTCAGATCCTCGTTTCTCTGAATATTTGGACAAGCCAGCCATGATGATGCCGAGGGAGTGCATGGATTGCTTGCCTTACTCTCTGCCCTCCAAGTAAAGCAGTAGGAGAGGCAGGAGGATCCTGTGCTTTTATTTACTGCTATGAGACCATCTGTCCAATTCTAAAGAAGAAAAGAGGTGATTCATGAAAAGGAGTTAAGCTATTTACCTTCTGTATGGGGAAATGCCAGGACAGTGATTCCCTGGAAGGCTGGTGCAATTCTACACAGTTCCCAGCAAAACTTTTGCTTTCTTTTCCTTATTTTCCCCGTCAGCAAACTTATTTACCCTTCCATCATGTAAACACCTTCACAGGATAAAACAATGCTACCTATTGCTTCAGTATCATCAATGAAAATTTCTTCCATTCTGCTGGAAAATGGTTCATTACCTGCAGCTGACCTGTTACTGAGGGATCCCAGCTCACTGCTGCAGCTCACACCCTGGCAGTTCCCGCTGTACCGCTGCGTAAACTAGAGGGGAGGGAAGAATCACAAACACTGCCTTTTTGTGCCCCCAAAAGACCCTAAAAACTGTGTTTAAACTGCTCTTGGTATCTCATGCTGGTGGATCCTGTGTGTTACTCTGAGATTTTGCTTATTAAAACACCACTGTCTGCAGGAGTAGGGAATAGAGTGAATTGCAGAGTATAAACTTCAAGACAGTAGCAGGTATTTGAACTCCTCCTGTGATAAGATACGGGTGAAGCAGAGACCATGGCTTTAGTGCCCTGACGCGACTCTGTCATATTCTGGTTCACATTGACACAGGAACATGGTCCGCAGCCCAGTTACTTTGACAGTAAGTGGGCAGGATGCAGGAGGGCTTATCCAGAAACTGTGGGAGTTGATCTGAGCATGTTCTGGCAGGAGAACCCATTGAATGGAGACTCAGATGAACTTGAAACGAGCAAGAGGCCACAAAGCTGTATCTGATATGTTTTTCACTGGTACCAAAAATCAGATGGGTCCATGAAGCAGAGCCTTTGGGAAATACTATACCCTAATAGACAAAAAACCCCTTTGTGTTGCCCCAGCATTGCAACATAGAGAACAGGGTTGATCATGCTTTAGTGGCGTGATTAAGGTAAATGAATTTCTGTATCTGATAACATACAAACAACTGCAGCTTTTCTGTCATGCCTGGCTGCCTTTGACTTCCGAAAATAAGTTTCTCATTTACAGCTGAGTGGACTGGGTTTGAACTCACGCCTCTGGGGCTCGAGCAAGCTGTCACAGTTAAATCTGCCACCTTAGCAAAACATATAAGAAGTGATGATATATACAACAAATGCAAACCTCACCGGAAAACGTAGGGATAAATCCACCTGTCTGCAGCTGTTGGTGCGTGTTCCTACTCCTCACCTTGTGATGTCCTGAGATATTGCATCAATGCATTTTATTTTTCTGATTTACCCCTAGTGAAAGCAGAAAGTCATTCTCTTTGACTCCGTTTAAAAAACAACCACAAAAGAGTAATTAGAAACCAGCTGCAGACAGGCACGGAGACAGGATTAGAGGATTCCCTTGACAGTGTTTGTGTCAGCTCACAAGACTAATTTACTACTCTACTACAAATATAAATACCCTCCAGCGTATCTTCTTTTCTGCTGTCCTCGTCATGAGAATGATTGACAAACGCTAAAAGCTTTCCTCTCTCTCGCCCAGTTTAGTAGTCTGGATTGTTTTTTCCCCTGTGGCATCCTGGCTTAGACTTTCCCTGTTTTCTTCTTTCTGCTTTTGAACTCAATGTCTACAATCAGATAGGTTTAAGCTAGCGTACCACAGCAAGTGGACAACAAGCAGAGCTCTGTGAGTTTATTTGCTTCTAAGGGTTTGTTAAGATGAACCATAAATCCCAAATTAGGACCATTTTTGTTATATCCTGGGCCTTTTTCTTTTTTCCATCAGTTCTGTGCATGTTTCACCTCAAAACAACCTCCAAGCACTGTCATCTATGTTGTTGAAAATGAACCTTCTGAAAAATTCCCAGAGCAACCCATAAGTGTTTCCCGCTAGAGGGAGAGGCGTGCTCTCTCAGCGGACGCCGCTTTGCAAGGTGATGTTGAGGATGAGGTTACGTCACTACGGGCATACACTGAATTTCTGGACTCCTCTGTCTTTGAGTATTTCTTTCTAAATCAAACAAAAAACGGGAAAGGAAGAAAACGTGCTATATAGCAGGCTGTTGTTGCAGAGCACCAGGGCCCAACAAGACTTAATTGCCCAGACGAGCCTCATCTGTGGCCTCTACCCACAGACCCTCTGCCCATTGGCCTAGGAGCTGCATATAAGGTCAGGCTCTTGTCCTTAACCTTCTTCAAGTGATGTAAGCAAGTTCAGGCTTGTTCTTTCCTGGCTGTTTTGTTGTTTTGGGTTTGCTGGGTGATTGCTGGACTGTCAGCTGAACCTGTTACTGCTGCCACCTCTGCCTGCTTCTGCCCAGGTATGGTGAGTGCATGCTTTTGGGGAGGGCACGGCTCCTGCCTGCACTGATGTTGTCCTCCCTCGTGGAGCAGCCCTGCTCTTGCTGCTCCTTGATGTTCAAGTTCCTCTGGGAGCCTGTTCTTAGGTTTCTAGTTCAGCTTCAGGTAGTCCCCATTTGCTGGTGCCTGAGAGAATAGGCTTGCTCTAGTTTGAAAAGCAGTATTGCTTACTTTAGGGCATTTGTTTTGCCCCAAGATCTTAAAGAACTTTGGCAACGCGTCAAACAATATCTTGAAGAACTTTGGGAAGAGGAGTAGGGTTTCACTTTATAGCTTACCTGAAGAAAATAAACTTGGTGATAAGAAGGCTTTGACTTATGCGGAAAACAAAAATGCAGCTCTATCACCTGCTAGTCCTCCTGGCTAGGTCATAGATCTTAATTCCCTTCAGTAAAGCAGTGTATCCTTCTTCCCCTAAAGGAGTGCATAGGCTGCAATCCTTGGCTTGCACTCCTCCTAACTATTTAAATAGAGGGCTTTGGAGCAGTTATGTTTTGAGGAAGGAGCCAAGCATGGGGTAACCAAAGTGTGAAGGTCCACACTAAAATGCTTTTAAAGCTATTCTACCCGTGTAAATTAACGTGGGGGCATGTTAAATGGGGAAGCTCAAGTCACTCATAAGTGGTTAGCAGTTGGGAATATAGTGATTAAGTGTTGTGGAAGAGAAAGAGAGATTAAGAAAATGATGGAAGAGGTGTAGATGACAGTATGTGAGAGCAATAACCCTAAAGTGGACAGGGAAAGTTCCTTTTCCAGCCACTTTCTCTGAAGGGCTGAATAATAGACTACCTGGGTGGGGTAGGTTGCTCTCATAGTCTGCTTTGAGCAAACATCAGCCTGTACTAAAGAACTGGCAGTCAGTGGAAGTATTTAGAGCTCCTACACAGGCAAGTAATCTATTCAGAAGGTAAACATTTCCTTCAGTTGAATATATCCCTTGTATACTTACCCTTATAGAAACGTGGATGCTTAATGTAGAATGAGTAAAGTTTGGTGGACGTATCTGAAAATCTTCTGCTTGGGAAGCAATTGTAGAGAGCTGTAGATGTACATAGACATCAGTCTTTCCTTACAACCTATTATTAGGGCTAAAGTGTTGGGCACGCTTGCTCTTGGGCAATGACATTTATAGGAAGAGTCTGCGCAGAATTCCCCCAGTAAAGTTCATTCAGCAATGGGTTTACAGCTTTTTTTTGTGTAATAGCAGTTCAAAGGAAGGTCTGCAGAATAAAAATCACTTCACACTGTCAGACTTCCACTGCTGTGGAGCAGAGACAGAATTTGAGCTCACTACAAACTGTTGTATACAGAGGCTAAGGGCCATAGACAAGGACTTCGCAGTTCCTGCTGGCTCTGTTTAAACTCGTGTTTAGGTGCTGATTGCTCTCTTACCCTGCATTTCTAAGGTCTAAGCCTTCCCTAAGATATCATGGAAAAGGACTTCTCATTGCACTAGTAAAGCTAGGTGCCTACAGAAGAACCGAGATTTAATTAGGGGAATATAAAGATTGTAGATCTAGTTGGGACGCATTTGAGCTTTGACTCAGAAGGTTTTGCTAAACAATGTGAAGATATGTTGAGTTCAAAAGAAGATTTTACAGGAAAGCTTTGATATGATCCACTGGTCACCTCTAAAGTGGGGGGAAAAAAAAGCCCCCGAATCTGCATTCAGAAAAGAAACCTGACTTCTTCCAGGGGAAATCAACTGTTTTGACACTATTATCTTAAAGAGAAAAAACAAATTGTAAACTCAGTTGTGTCATACAACAGGATTATCATTCCCTGGCTTACTCAACAAACAAAGCCAAGTGAGAAGAAGGGGCATTGGACTATTGGACTCAAAGCCTTTGCACACACCCTTTGCCTGGAATGAAACTTTGTCAAGGTAAGACAGACGTTACTTGCCCAGATTGCAACTGGCAACTTTACATGCTGATTTCAATTAAGATATTGTCTTGTGGCAAGGACACTCAAGTTGTTTCTCCAGTTATTTTCAGCTGCATCTGCTGATAGGGATATCATGCCTTTATTTCCATCTTGATATCCTTCTATCGCTCTCGCCCTTCCCGTACCTACACCTCAAAATTTTCTACTCCCGTTTGTCAAACACTCTAACAAGCCTGGTGTTTCTTGTTTTAAAGTGGTTCTTGGCTGGTAGAGTTGATGTAAATAGTTGTGGGGATCTTGAAGATGCTGTAGATCACAGTAAAATAAACATGTTTTGGGAACTTCTGCTGCATAGAGTTGTAAGCGCCTGGTTTGTGTAGCATAGTTTAAGAATGTCTGTCTCATGGGCATCCTGTGTTGAGGTCAGCCTGCTTTTGGAAGGCTCTGACTCCTGCAAGGGACTGAAATGACCTGCAGCAGCCGATGGTTGATGGGACTATTGATAGTTCTGTCCCACGGCCACAAAGCTGCAGAGCTGGTCTTCTGCATGACAAAGTTGTTGTCACCCAGCCAGGTGTGTTGTGAACTCTGCAGCTGCCAATGGTTTCTGCATATCGGCAAAGTCTGACCTCTGCCACTAATCTGCTGCATGATCCTGGCCGGATCACTTCTCCCTTGCCTGCGCCTGTCTGCAGAATAGGTCTGGAAATGGTTACTGTCTTCTAGGAAGTGTTCTGGGTGGTATAGTTGTAGGGTGCCATATGCAGCCGTCTCTGGGTGAGTCTCTGGCTCAGTCTCAGGTTGGTTGGACAGTCTGCCTCAAGATGTGTTTCCTTGTTTTGTTTTTTTTTTTTGAAGATGTGTTTTGTGCATCTTGTCTGTTTAATAGTTTTTTTGTCTTTAAATGAAAATAGCAAATAGATTTTGAAAGACTCATTATGTGCTGTAAAAATAACTTAGTAACCCCACAAAGATAGGGAGACTAACCTCAAGGTTTCCTTATAAGGGATCAAAGTAAGATGCAAAACCACTCTTGAATCCAGAAAATTTCTTAAATCCAAAGCAAATTAATTAACAACAGCTCTGTATGGGCAACCATGTTTGCACATGAAAAGAAGTGCGTTTAATGCGTTCTCACAAACCCTTTTTGGGTATGTTTCAGACATCTTGGCAACCAGCATTCCAACATGCTGACACCCTGGACAGCACGAGCCAGGTCTTTTAGGGCTCCTCCTCCTGAAACATCTACATCTCTTACTCCAGCACTTCCCAGTATTGATCAACAGAAAAGATTCTCTAGCTTTGGGGTTTTCACACGGCAACATTAGTGACAAGTTCTCATGAAACATCCTGGTAATCTTGGTAAACCCAGCAGAGGTTAATTGAAAAAGAACAGGTTTTTATACGGTTTAAAAAAAAAAAAAAGAAAATCCACAAATCTTTCTTTTCGTGCTGATTTTTCTTTCTTGATTGTACACATTGCTCTGCTACTAGCTAGAACTTCCACACTATCTTACTTTATTTTTCCTGTACAGCATAAGCCCTTTCCATAAGAAAAAAATACTGAAATTGAGCAACTCACAGATTTAAGGTTCCATCTTTCAAAAACTAATATTTAGTACAGCTGTTGCAGAGCAAACTTCAGTGTGATGTGCCACATACATCACACTGAGATATAGGTGTGGAATTAGTATTCTGCTTTTAAATCCTGAAATCGCATCAGAGGTGACTGAGCAAGTTTTAATTAAAATTCTAATTAGTTCTTTATATTTCAGTGATAGCAAAGCAGAACAAATCCCTGACTTTCCTCCCCTTTAGAATTACAACTGGTGAATAAATATTCATATTTAGCGTGATGGTTGAAGCCAGTGTTTGGCCAATGGGCTCAGTGGGTTTCTACAATAGCTGCAAGCCAGAGATGTATAAAATTAGTTTGAAGGATCCTCACCGCTGTCTTCTGACTGGTCATGCGACAAATTAAAAAAATACATTCATTTCATTTGGAGTATGGTATCTCACAGTGTGAATTTCCTAACAGGAAGATGATTTTTTTTTTTTCCCTTATAGTGGGAAGTATTAGGTGCTGAGCACTCCAGGAGATCTGGCCCCAAATCTGTGAACAGCTACTTTGACCCTGAATGCATTTATATCTCGACCTTTTACATATTTATCCCTCCTGAAGAACTGGCTGCAAACTTAGATATGAAAACACGCACCCCTAAAGATACTGTTCCTATGGCAGACCTGATCAGAAATAACAGTCCTAGTTTGGAAAGAGTATTTTCTGTATAGAAAGAGAGTACTAAATCCTTTTCATTATTTTCAGAATTTTATGCTTCTCTTTGAACCAGAGATGGTTTGTTTCATTTGAGACTATTATCTTTTACATTCACTGCATTGTGATGGCGAATGCTTTGATTTTTTTGACAGATTTCCACTAGAAAATTATTCCCTCAGAGATTTTCTGATCACCATTATTGTACACAGGCACACACAGAGCCCTCCCTCCAGGGAAGGTGCTGTAAAAGGTAGAGGGTTTTGCTTTACTTACCGAGAGGCATTACGACAAAAAATGGAAGCCAGCACAGAACAAAGCATCCCACAACTATTCCCAGGGTCTTGGCAGCTTTCTTTTCCCTGGAGAACTTGAGGAGGCGCACTGAGAAATGATGCTTGCTCTTGGGGTTGGATGCTGACCCTCTCGCTTCAGGAGCGTTTTTACGGTGGATCCGTAGGGTCACTTCCTCGGAACGAGATCTCTCTGTCTTCAGACCAGAAGTCAGACCTTTGTTTTCCCTTTTGGCCACTACATACACTCGGCAATACATCACCAAGATAATAGTCAGGGGGAGGTAGAAGGAGCCTAAAGCAGAGAACAACACGTAGCCGGGCTCCTCGGTGATTTGACAGATGGTCTCATCTTCTGGCGCTGGTTCCTTCCAGCCAAAAAGAGGTCCAATCGATATCACCAGTGACAATGCCCAAACGCAGAGTAGTGCCAGGAGACCTCTCTTCTCTGTCACTATACTTGGGTATCTCAGCGGGTAACTCACCCCGATGTATCTGTCTATCGAGATGATACAGAGGCTCATAATGGAAGCAGTGCAGCAAAGGACATCAACAGCTGCCCAGATGTTGCAGAAGATTCTCCCAAAGGCCCAGTAGCCCAAAATCTCCATAGTAGCTGAGAAGGGCAGGACAGTGGAAGTCAAGAGGAGGTCAGCTACAGCCAGGTTAATTATATAGTAGTGGGTAACACTCTGAAGATGTCTGTGGCAGGCTACAGAGAGGATAACCAGAATATTACCCAAAACCCCAAAAACTATCAGCCCCCCTAGAATAACGCCTAGTAAAATGGCTTTTGAAACGTTCACAGGCCCCACTGGGTGGGTGCAGTTAGAGCAGTCGGAGGAGTTTCCAGGGAGGAAAGCCATGGTGAGTGGCTGATAATGTTCATGTGAGGCTGTTGCACTTCACTCACTTTTCAGGTAGAAAGAGTGATGAGATCAATTCTTGGAAGGTCCTACAGGCAACACTTGCCTGGCTTTGCTGGGGAAAAGAGATTTTAAGAACGTCTTAGAAGTGCAGCACCAGGAACAATTAGAAGGATCCAGAAACATATTAGAAAATCTACCTTTCTCCCCAAGTTTTTACCATTATAGCACAGTTAACAGCCACTATTTCCAAGCCAAACATAACTCCTTTTGCATTTTTCTTGGGGTGCAGAAGTGAGGCTACACAAAACAGAGGCTATTTATTCTACTTTCCAGGATTTCATGATGAGACATATTTGAATTGCAGGTTAAAATCATTTCTGCCTTTTTGGGAAGACTTCATATTTAGGTAACATTCCAAATGGTCTCAAATTTAGGCTTCCCCCAGGATGAAATCACTGATGCTTTTAATTACCTTGTGTTAGTCCTGATTCTGCCTTACAACTCACTTAGAAACGTGACAAGGTGGAGGCTGCTGCTGTGTCTGCTCAACAAAGTCATTTGAGATACCTGACACTACCTGTCTTCAGGGTCTGAAGTGTCAAGCAAAACTTCTCCGTGCTGTGGAGCAGTTGTCACTTGAGCTCCTGGACTGCGAACTAAAGTTTGTTTATGTCAGCTTCTGGCTTGCTCTGAAGGGGAAAGTGAAGTTTGCTGTGTCAACGATGCATGCTGTTGTGCTCTTTGCAGATTGTCACCCCCCTGAAGGAGACAAAGACACAAACAATATGATTCCGAAAGCAACGTTCACTTACTGCTATGGTTCCCATATAAGAATAGAGCAGGAGGCTATTTTCGGGAGCCTTCCTCACGCTGGCTCCAGCCAGTGGAACCAACCTTTTTCAGCCCAGTATTGTTTAACAGCAACTAAGAGACCAGCGTGGGTTTTGCTGCCTGGATTTTCTGACCATACTCTCAGCAGCAGTTGGTTTGCCTTTAGGGATAGCAATCAATCCTAATTATCATTTCACCTGCAGAGACCAGTTCTAGGAGAGTTAGAAACCTGTGGGACGCAATTCAGGACTACAAACTGTGAAGCAGATTTATAAGTCCAGAATTTAGTCTAAGATTTTTTTATTAAGCGACTCAGTTACCCACGGAACTGCTCGTTAGTCCAGCTAAACTGCTCATTTTAGAAATCTATAGGAAAAAGCGATTCCTGCCAAGCAGAAGATGTTGCGAGGAACAAGTTTCCTACCGAGTGACACAACGTTTCAGAGTATCTGGAAGCCAAGCTCAGCCTTAGCTGACTAAATATGGAGAAAAGGTACCTCAGATGGAAAAGTGAGGGTAAGCCTGGGAACTGAGACATGGGGGGCACGAGGGGGAAAGCTGCAAGTGTGGGCTGGAAAGCCTTTCACAGCACCTAGGTGTGCGCATAGTGTTCCCATCCGAAATATAGATTAGACATGTGAAAAGCCACCACTAAGACTGCTCCTGTTAAATCTGAGATAAGGTAAGACTCTGCAAGTGTCCTAATATTGAGTCGCTCAGATGTGTCCCTCAGATCGTACTTTACACAAACACTGAGCAGCAACAATTGTCACGTAGCTGAATCTCAAAACTGAGTTCTCCTGCAGGCAAAGGCATTTAAAACTCTGAATGCCCGAAATTCCCAGTTGACAAGCAGGGGGGAGGGGAGATGAACAGGTATTGCACTGTGGGAATTTGCCTTCTATGCACTGAAATGAAATTTGATATATTGAAGAATAATTCCAAGAAAGGAAAGGACAGTTTTCACTAAGCACATCAATAAAAAGTGACTGTAGCATCGAGCTTCTCTAACCATAACTGTGGTCATTATAGGATTGACAGTGGACAATCATTTTCTAAAATTAAGAAATGATCGAACTTGATTCGTTAAAGCACATGAAGGAAAACTTCCCAGTAAGTCAGGGAGATGCAGCAGAAAGGACTGACAGATATTCATGCTCAAAACCAACCAGATCCATCTCTCCCCACAGGCTGAGTATTTTTGGGGAAGAGCATACCCTAGACCCTGCCCCAGTCCACACTCACCTCTTTAGTCTCTAGAAGGCAGCACAGCTCCTCTGAGCATCTGGAAAGGAGATTCACAGCACAACACAGCAGGCTCCTCTCTTCATGCAGGGATGGGACTCTGTGCCTCAAAAATCCATTGCTTTTCTACCTTTATTTCTCCACTAGTACGCTGACGGCTCACAGCGACACTGATTGCCCGTGTCCCAGTGCTTGTGGGGGGCTTGACTCCAGCATCCCTCAAGGGGTCCCTCCCCAGTTGCGGTGCTCAGCTCCACACTGTCAAGGAGCAGCAGTAACTTTACTGCTCTGCTGATGTAGCAGGCAGTATCCTTGCCATTACCGTAATCCCCGGCCATTCCCGTATTGCTCAGAAAGAAAGAGCACTTAATCTGATGACAAGCGGTGTTTAAAATATCTTTTTTTTTTTTTTCCCATGCAAACTACCAATTCCCGCAGAGATCAGAAAGTGAAAGCCAGCTAACAAGCTCCTGTTTATAGGCTAAGAAGTAATTCTTGTGATGTAAAGAGAGAATTGCCTGCCAGGCAAACTGAGCATGAAGATAATAACAAGGAGAGACAGACACACTGACCGTGCAATCTTCACCCTGGGATAAATTACTGGGGTAGGCAGCACTGCTAACTGGAGATGGGGCTTTGAGTATGAAATGCCTTGGGCAGAATGTGCTGTTGAGGTGAGGGTGATCTTTCACACAGCTTTTTTAACTGCCTTTTTTTTTTTTTAAAGTGCTCTGAGTCACTGATGATGAACAGATGAATATAAAAATGGTGTCCTGAAGTGAAATGAGGGAAGCAGAGCAGAGATCAGGATTTTACAGCCAAAGGAAAGCAATTCCTATAGCCACAGGGAAGCAGGTGAACCATGTGCCTGCTCTTGCAGGACAGTCTCTCCCCGTCCTGGGCAGTAACTTTGAGAGGGAAAGTTTGTTTGTTGCCTTCACGTGTTTCCTGAACTGAGGCAAGTTTAAAAGTGATGCTCAGATTGCCCCAGGAGAGCAGCGAATGCAGAGCTGGGCTTGTCAGTACCCTTCATCGCTGTTCCAACAACTTTTCAAGGGGAGGGTAGGAGACATTTCAAACTAATTTTGAGAACTTTGCAAACAGCAAAACCGAGAGGCCATCTGTAAATGCTCAGCTGCATTTCTCCACATTTTATTGGCACCTGTGCTGCTCGCTCTGCCGATGTAACCCCTTGTTCTGAAGGCTGCTGAGAGGTCTCAAGGTAAGATTGAGCCCCAGCGCTGACTGGAGGGCTGGGCTGTGTCGTAGTCCTTCCCCAAGTAACAAAGGCTGTCGGGAGAGAGTGAACCCTAATCGAATAAAGGAAAGCTTGAGTTACTGAGGACCCTTCAAGACCATGATTCAGCAGACCTCTTTTAGATACCTATCTTGGGATGAGGCAACTCAATTTCACTCGATCAATTGGAAAATGAGTCTAAATGACGTCAGGGAGGGAAGAGAGAAGAACCCTGCCCAGGGTTTTGTTTCTACTGGTCCATATGACCTCTTCATAGTGGTGGCTTGTTCCAAGCTCTTAAACGCACAAGGGAAATAAATTTATGTTTGTAGCTTTGGTCATTAACACTGTACTCAAAGTATCAGCTCATCTGTGAGTAATACCCTTGTTAGAGGACATCTTTCTGAAGTGGAGGGAAGCAGAAGGAAGTGCCAGACAGTAGGTTTTCTTTCCTAAAATCCTCAGAGAAAAATCAAAGCGTTGCAGCGAAGAACTCCTACACCGGACACCACTAACAGTCCAAGGTCAGAAGGGGCACTGAACGAAGTACAGTATGTTATCAGGTAAGGACGGACAGGACTGTCACTTCTAAGTTTTATGAAGCAGTCTTCCTACTTATATGCAGTACTTTGTACTCTGGCAAGACATGCTGGAGTTGTACGTGTCCAATTTAAGTCTTGGACTAATCAGAAAATTCAGGAGAAAGCAGTGAGAATGATACAAGCCTAGAAAACATGATCTGGGGAGCTGTTTAATCTCAGACTTCGGGTCCCTGAAGACAGGTGAAAGACTGCCTGTAGAGGTTATGAATAGCCATGACTGGAAGTTTTTAAGGATAGGCTAGGCAAAGATCTGTCACGGTGTTTCACTTAGCTCTCATTCTGTGTTGAAAGAGGATTAAATGACCCCTAGGGTCCCACCCAACATGGTTTTCTACAGGTTAGGTCTGCAGAGAGAGGCAGGTGGAAGGAACAAGAGTCCTGGACCCGGTCTTTGTTTCTACTGCAATCTTCTTTCGTGATCTTTGGCAAGTCTGTTTCTAAGTGTATCTTCCCTATCCATGAAGTACAGGAAATAATGCTTCTCTCTCCCTTCTCTTATTTGCTTGTACTGTAATCCTTCTGGAGTAGGGGTTGTACCTACTCTGTCTAGATTGCACTCAACACAAACAAGATCCTATGCTTTCTGTGTTGTAAATTATACTTATTAGCATGAGAGGGCTCCCAGGGGAGGGCTCCAGGCAATGCGCAGCTGCTTGGCCCTTTCTGAGCCTCTGGCCCTTTCTCATCTGCTGGCTTTGTTAAAATCAGAGCCTCAAATCCTGGCTTTTGGCCTGCATTGCCTTTTTTTTTTCTTTTTTTTTTTTTTCTAGTATGTCATACAAAGGCCCAGCATCCCCACTGCTTGTGTGTCCAATCCCATTTCATACAGTACCATTGTTAATCTGCTTAGCTCAGAGCCAGACCATGCAGGCAACCTGTGTCTGGGACCAGGAGCGGAACAACTTCTCCGAGGTGCGAGAGGCTTTGACATGATGGGAGTTATTCACCTATTCAGAAAGCAGTGGAAAGTACTGCTTTGAGAAATCATCCCTCAGGCTTTAGTGAGGGTTTATCTTCTGCTTGGGTAAGAAGGAAAACCCACCCAAAGGCAAGAGAGATTAAATGTTGTCTATTAAACTTGAAGCTGGAAGTAGACTCACTCCTCTGTCTTTTAAGATTTGGACAGCCTGAAGCTTATAGCACAGCTGAGTTGAAGATAAATTGCAAACTTCTGAGTATTTAAAAAGGAAGAAAAAAAAATAATCAACCCAGCATAGTTGCTGTTGGGCTGCAGTTGCTTATACGTTGAAGACAACCAGTGTGCCTTGAGAACAGGGACCTTGGAGGATACCTCCGCCTGTGGTCTGAGACTCAGAAGAGAGCAGTATGTCTTCAGTACTGAAGATTTACTTTTCCTGAACAGCCTCATTTGCAAGTACAACGATGTTTAAATCTAGGGGTGACATATTGATGGGAAGATCTAGATGTACTAGATAAACAAAGTGAAGGTGAAAGTTACCCAAGTCATTTGGAGAACTCAAAGTGAGCATCCAAAATGTGAGTTAAAAAAAAAGTCCTGGGCAAAAGGGGCTGAAATTTTCAACCAAGCTAGATCTGCACCTGGGTTTCATACTCACTTTAACAGTGAGATGTCCAAGTACTAGAAGCGTCTAAAATTTTCCATCTTGGGACTCACAGGGACTCTTTCACCACGTTCCTAAATCACTTAAGCATAGGCTAATGCTCAGTAAACAAGGTCTGTGCTTTTGCATAAATCAAGACAGCTTCATTAAAGCTAAGGGTACTTCCTTAATTCACAACAGATGATGATTTGGGCCACTGGATTTTGTGCACAGCTGCAGTCTGAAGGCTGCCTAATTACATAGAGAAGCTGTTAAAGGTTTATTTCTATGTAACTCATGAAGAAATTCCTGGCTTGATTTATTACCTGGATGATCTGATAAAGTCCAACCACATACAGAGGACGGTGCTATTTTGTAACCTCGGGAAGATTGATTTGTACCTACTGCTGAAACAAATCTATCCAGAGATGAGTGCCTGCTTCAGTTTTCATCCCTCCTGCTTCTTTCTTGTTTACCTCCTGTGTGGAGCTGGGTCATTTCCCATGATGTTAGTGCTGCTTCCCTCTAGTGAGAGCTTATGCTGCTTTTCTTTGCTTTAGCTTGACATTAATCTTTAATATGTGAAGTAGTTTGGGGGAATCGAGGGTGTGTCTCACTTAAATACTTCCTTCAGTTTTTATCTGCTCCTGCCCACATGTGAGAAGCAATGAGACCCAACGCACTGAAACACCTGCCTTCGTGCCACTGACTTAATTTTTTTTTCTCCCTGAAGCATCTCACTTCATCTCCCTTTCTCCTTCCAACCTTTTTTCTGGCAAGACAGGACTCTTCTTAGGGCCAGGGCTCTGATGATGCGTCCAGTGTGGTACATCCAGCTCTCTGTACAGCAGTCCCGATTGCCATCCTTATAACATCACCGTGACAGAAATAAAATCAGTGTGCTGCTTTATCTTTCCCAGATCTGAGCTAGATTTAGGTCTGGTCTTGTGCCTCAGCATTCACTACAGGCCTGCAAGCTTTGTTTTCCATCCAAAGCATGCAGTGCAGCAAATTCCTTGACTGCTTTAGAGAAGTGTGGCTCTGAAAAATCCTGGGGAAGAAATTCTGTCTTTATTCAGAAATGTTCTCTTATTCCAGGGGGGCTGGAAGTCATTGCGACCTTTATTTGTCCCTGTGTCTTGCGGGGAGTGGTGGCTGATTGTCCAAGCTCAGGGCATCTCACATGGCCGCGTTAGATTTCTCTTGCCTTGTGGCATTGCATATAATTCTGTCATCTCTGCTAAGCCTCCACCTCTCTACTTTGCTCGAAGAGCAGCTTTTGTTCAAGTAACTTTCCGAGCAGCTCAGAGCATAACGATAAGTTACATTTGATATATGGAGCCTCTCATCTACAAGGAGCCTGTGGTACTTTGGGACCATAAATGCAAAGCTTGTGTCACCCACTGCCATCTCCAGGCAGCAACCGTTTGCCGGCAATGTTAGAGAAAATTGTTTAGGGAAAGGATGGGTAAGGATGTACTATGTTGGTGATGTATGGGTCTTTCCATAGGCGTATATTTACCCATTATTTGCTGTCACTGCATCTTGTCTGAGATCCCCTTGAAATGGAAGGGGCCCAAGCTGATGACAGCAGAAGTCAGCAGCTTTAAAAGAAATGTGGCATCAGCGAGTGCTTTTGGCAGCATGTTACAGGGAGCAGCTCTCTGATGGCAGCACCGGCACGGGCAGAGATGAGCTCCAAAGCCCCCTGAATTAAAAATCAATAGCTGGAGCTCCAGAAACTTGTCTGTTGAGGTTACTGGATCCTTTCTCTTAGGGATAGAAACTACCATGCCAGAATAAATCAGTGCCCCATCTAATTTAGGAGCCTGTCATATAGTGGCCAGCACAGGATGTTCCAGAGGAAGAGACATTTGTAGCGTAAGTCCACAAATCTAGAGACGATCAGACAATCAGCGTCATACCTATGCAAGATCACTGCAGCCACTACTTTAACCTTTTCCAAGCCAACCTGTTGCCCTGCCAGCCTACCTCCTCAGCTGATGATTTTGGCCAGACAGGTGGTGAGCCATGTTGTCTTATGCCTGGGCTAAACTCTCTCTCTGCTCCTCACGCACCTGTTTGCTCCCTTACCCATCTGCTGCATTATGTCTTAAGCAACATGGGGTAGGACCTGCCTTTCTGTTCAGACCTGAACAGAACAGAGCACGCTGTGTTCCTAATTAAGAAATCAAGGTATTGCCATAACACCAACAACAATTATTATTTTGTTTCTCTCCTGATGGGTCTTTCTCTTAAGAACCTCAGATCACAAAGTACTACAACAAAACTCACTGCCCGTTTCTTCCTTTATTCCCATTGATTGCCTCAGATTAATTCCATCTGTAGAAATGTATACAGTTTGTATCTTGGTGGCATGCTGTCCTGGCGTTTGGAACATAGGTGTTTGAGAGATACTCGACAGATTTTTATTCCCTTAAAGCGACAAGCTGTAGCTTTCTTCCTAAGTACGTGAGCATTTTAGTAATATATTCTTTCTCCTGCCTTTTTTTTTCTGGCGCTCTAATTGTTATTACTAAAATACACACACCAATAATTCCCTTCCTCCAAGCCAGGCTCTTACGACTGCATAACACAATTACCACAAATTAGCATCTCATGAAAAACAAAGAAAAAACACAAAGCCCCCAAACCCAAACAAACCCTCCCAACTGCCTGACACTTTAAAAATCTGCTTAAAACACTAACAGGCAAGAATGGTAATTAGATTTGCAAAGCAAAATGTTTTTACATGTTAAGGACTTCAATTTGTCAATACTGTACATTTTATTTATGGTCAGAGCCTGTCCCTGGAAGACTTGTATGCAAAGCAGACGTGCCCGTCCTATTATACGGCCTAAGCCTGTAGGGGAAGGAAGGATGGATTGTGTTATTTATTGCCCTCCAGACCTCTGGAGATGAGGCAGGTGAGGAACGAGGTCTGGGAGTAACACTGAGGGCACCACAGAGAGCTGTGGTGGTGGAACATCAGCCCGTAGATGACTGCCCCTGCTCACTGGAAGATCAGAAGCATCCCGAATCCCTGATGGCAAAGCACAGAGAACATTTCTGTGCCTTGGACGCTTTCAAAGAGTAAACTCTCAAAATAGCTACATGACAAAGGAGCATCTTAGTGTCCAGAAGGAAAGAAACTATTTTTTATTAGACTTGCCCCATTCTCTAAAAGCGAGTTCAAATCAAACCCCTTGTGCTCAGATACAAAGCTGTCAGCAAAAAGTCTCCATCTTAACACTGGAGAGAGCGAAGACCCTAGCTGTGGATATGCCTGAGCTTTTGATCAAACCCAGCTTTGCTTACTGTTTGTTAAAATACTCGTGGTTCAACAATGGGGGGTGGGGAGAGGGAGGAAAAAACATAAATGAAAATATTTATATTCTTAAAATGCTTTTTTCTGCACCTCAGTGATCATTTTTAATGTAGGGGGGTAATAGTAAAATTGCCCTAGGCTCATTTAGCACAAATCTGAGCTTTCAGTGAGAATTTCCAGAAGATACGTGATCGGCAAACGTGTAATAAAATATGAACCCAAGTGCATGATTTTCAAGGTTCTTTACATCTGTTTTTAACATCGTATGGATTAGAAAGTGAGTTAGAAATAGACAGGACAAATTACCGAATTAGTCTCAGAAGCTCTTCAATGTTCTTGCAAGGAATATTCTTACATGAAGTAGGTGATGGAGCAGGAATTAAAGAGCGTGCTCCTAATCTGTCACGCTCTTCGAGCCTCCTGAAGTACCTGTTTGTAAAGTGGGGTATGGCAAAAGGTCCCCAACTATTTTTTCCATACTGAAGAATTAAAGTTCAAAAGAGGAGAGACTTATTTCTGGCATCTTTCAGTGTAGCGGAAATTACTAAATAACTTAAATGTGAAATGACAAAGTATTTGGGTAAATGCAGAATAAAAAGAAATGGGCTGTTACACTGTAAAGCCATTTTACAGAGAAGAAATGATGTGTTGTGCTGTTCATTGTTCTCCAGACCCAAGTATAACTGCAAGCAGTGGGTTTTCTAAGAAACTAAGAGTTTAACTGCAAGAAAATAGGTATTTTTCTTGCTGATGCTTTCCAGGGAATAATCTGGCTACACATTAAATACCAATTAAGAACGTGAAAGGAATCAGAGCCTATTCCACTTGCATGGATGGGTTGTTATCCAGAAGTACGGAATGTTTTGTGGTTAGGGTAGCAGAATAGAATCTGCTTTGCGCACTTGTGCCTACTGGTGTCATGTAAATGATGTAAAAGGAGCAGTGCTGATCCCGCAGTGATGTAGTATGATCACATTCAGATGCCTGGCAATGGAAAGTCAGCCCTAGGAGTTATCTTCTGGGTGATGTTCTTAGTTCTCCAGCTGACATTTATGTTGCCTGTGTTTTGAGATAGTCAAAATTCATCACTACCAAAAACACTGTTTCTTAGAGTTACATGGTTGTTATCGCCTAATAAATGCCATCTTATTTCAGAGCCATAATACACTAGCAATTCCTTGATATCTTTTCCCCTCTCCCCATGGCATATTGTATTTATCACAGCCCCTAGATTTTTATTTTTATTTTTTTTTTAAATAAAGTGGTGTCTGAGTTTTAGTGCAGAGCATGAAACTGGTTTTGGCCTGCGGCAAAGTGATTTGTAGAGATGTTCTGTGGTCCTTTCTGAGCTGACACATAGTTGTTGGTGTTCACACAGGATTGGACTTTGACTTAGGGAACTGCTCTTGATCGCTCGTGAAAAGGTGACAAAAATATCAAGTGGTTTTACACCTGTTCAGTGGTAGCAGTTTCCCTAGTTTACATTGGTCACTGGGGAGGACCAATTCAAAGGCAGACATGTTCCTAATCATAACCATGTGTTAGAAAATCCTGGTTCCCTAAAGCTTCAGAACTCAAGTGTGTGAAGGTGTGAATTTCTTGGGCTGCTCTTACCTTGAACCCCGGCCCCAGTGAACACGCACATTTTTTTCCTACGCTGGCTGGTGTCAGAGTGCCAGTGCACGCTGCTTTTTGGCAGAATGATGGGGCATGATGTTCTTTATATACTGAAGAATGGACCCAAACCAAAATGTTTTTCCCCTCCAACATTTTCCATACACAAACAATACACAGAATTCCTGTGACTCAGAGTCAGAGAAACCAGTCTCGAGTACTGGATTTCGCAATGAAACTTTGTCCTAAACTTAATACAGCATGGGGAGAAGTAGTCCCATCACTTATTTTTGGGTGCCTAACTCTGTTTCTAGGCAATAGAGACAAGTACTTCACAGTCCTAAGTACCTAGAGTAAGAGCCTAACTGCTGACTAATTTCAGTTCTTGTCTTATAGACTGGAAAATCCCATGCAAAGAGTAATGATCCAGGAGAGATTGGAGTTTAGAAAGTACGTGTGTAGTTTTGTGAGTGTGTATAGGGAGTGTTGCTCCTTTTGCTGTTTATTTGACTGTTGGTTTAGCAGACTCTGAGGGGGGACAAAAAAAAAAGGTCCCTTTTGCCTAATACCTGAGTCTGCTTTGCTCAGGAGAATAATAATAGAGTTCCCAGTATCTGGGGGCACACCATTGCTGATCCTTATCTTCACCATGCTCCAAGATGCTGGGGCTCAAACAGTGACTTATTTTAGCAAAGAGATGAAGGGGAGAATGGAGGAGCAGTTAAATGGAAAAAAAAAACCCAACCCAAACCTGTTCATTAATTCAGCTAATCAGGTAAAGAATCGGTAACATCTTACCATATGCTTTTCTGCACATGAACTTCCTTACAAAACCAATACTCAGCATAATAAAAAAAGACCATGCTGATTTCCCAGTGTTAACACTAACCAAGTAGTATTACCTTGAAATATATAAAAAGTCATGTTAAATAATCTGCCTCTTGAGGCTTTAACAGTGTTCCTTTGCTCACCTCAGCTAAGGTTGATTGCTTCCTGCAGGAGGTTCTTATTCTACCACAGTAAAAACACACCTTAAAAATTAGTTGTGAAAGCTACATTTCCTTTTAAATGAGAGAGCTATATAACTGTTTTTTTCCTCCTTTTGTTCAGCATGATGTGGGAGACTGTCTTAGTGAACTGAACTGCAAAGGTTGTGGTGATGGAGAACCCAGAAATGAATTGTTTTTCTTTGCAATTTTTAACTCCCACTCTCTACAGCATACCAGAACACAAAACTCTCAAGTCATCAGAACCGGCCAGAACTGCAGCAGCACTCTCAGAAATTGAGTGTCTGGTGTGATGCACGGTCTTTTTTTAAAAAAGAAAAATTAAAAATTGAGTACTAGGCAACAAATACAGAGGTTTTTGCATGATGCGAGTTCCAAACCTGTATGAAGGGTATTTTAAGACACTGCACAGACAAGCAGGAGAAGCAGAAAGCCCTTAAGAAAAGAATCGGTCAATGAACTGGAAAGATGTGCAGCATCCATATGTTACATCAAGGGAAATTCAGGCAGAAAGGCTCCCGCTAGAGCGAGTTAACACTTCAGTGAGTCAGTATCAGAGAAACCTCACTAACTTCACGGCCATTTGTGCAGTGACCTCTCTCGCAGGAGGAAAGCTATCGACTACCTGTGCTAACTTCCAGCAGCTTCTTTTGTCCCAAAAGTATGTTCTGAATTATTGAAGGCTTTGTGTTGGGACCTGGCAGTCGCTAAGGGATAGCAGAAGAAGCAGGGATTCTCTCTTTAAAAACTTCAAATGGACCTGAGCGCATATGTAATCCCCTTCCTGACCTCTGTCCAAAAATATCCTTATTAGAGCCAAGTGGGGGAGGATAAATCCACTTTGTTATAAACCACTGAACTTTCATATTTCATTTTCAGCCCTCATTAGAACAGAAGCAAAATCTTTCTCCAGAAAAGAATGACATCAGTCCATCTGCCTCAGGATTACAAAACACGAGTGTTTTCATGCAGGTCTATCCTCGCTCTTCTGCTTTAATACAGGTCCACCAGCTTGCTCGGAAATAGCAAACAATGAAAAAGCTCTGGAGAAAAGCTTCTGCTTGACAAAACCCGTTAAAACTAGCACATCACTGCATGAGAATTCACTTTCAAAATTTCATTGAGCTGAAAATGTTCTGATCGGCTGGAATTCACACTCCCCTGGTCTCATTCTCCTTTTGTGCATTACCGCTGCGCAGTGGATTGCATAAACTCAGAATCTAATTCTAAGCAGATGGACCTGATTTTAGTTGCTTTTTTTTTTCTTGCCAGCCCCTCCATTTCTGTGCCAGCAAGAAATCCAGCCACATTGGGAAACATCCTCTCTTTACTTCTATACAAGGCAAACCAAAGCGCTTCTGCTGTAGCATTTGCTTTTTGGCCCCTGCAAGCTAAAGGGATGCTTTCAACCAACAGCCACGGCTTTCACTTTAGGTCAGCGTTCAAACGGTTCCCAAGCTTTTATGCCTTCTCTCATTGAGCAAACAGTGGATTCCTATTTTCATGCTGTAAAACTTTTCCTGTTTACTGGCACTCCATATGCCTGTAGTACTGAGCTCTTAAGGGCAGACCAGTCTGTACTGGTCATCTGGGAAGTACCTAACAGACTGAGCTGCGAGGTTAAAGTACAGCGAGCATGGACCCAAACGTTTGTGCTGGGAAGGATGTTTTTCATGGAAATTGCCAGGTTTGACACATTAAAAAGAGAGTAATGCTAGCAAAATGAATAGAATATAATTTCAAAATGGAGGGAAAACCTGTTTTTTTCAAGCTACTCGGATGCAGAATTTATTTGAAATACTGAAGTAGTTAAGATGGTTTAAAAAAAAAAAAAGAAAAATAAACTTTCTGGGATAATGAAGGAAATGTTTCAGCTTATACCAAGTGGTTATTTTCCTCCACAATTGGTTCCCCCAAACTCTTGAAATTTGGTCTTTTTGGCCATCTAACTTTCGGATCTGAGCACATTTCTATGGCTTATGAGATCCCAAATTTCACACACTGGTAAAATCAGTTATCTCCTAGCGTTCTCTCCATTGAAGCTAGAAGGGTCTACCTACACTTGCTACCAAAGCATCACCCTTCACATTTCGCTACTCCCTGAGGTTTCTGTAATACAATGTCTTGAGGGCATTTCTCCTATGTCATTGTTTTAATTAAACATAGAAATCAATTAGTTCCTTTAGCCAGCAAAATATGTCCTGTTGTTTGATCTTCCATTTGTGCTCTAGCACCAGGACAGGAGTGAACTTCATCACATAGTTACTGGCTCACATATTTATACTCGGATACTCCTGATGATTCATTGGTTTTGTCCTTTAAATAAATGGCAGAACAAAATCTTGGAAGCCGCTGGCTTATGAGCAGGGGTCCAACTTAAGGGCTTAACGGGTACAGGGAATTGATGCTGCAATACATAGCCATCCACAGCTGCCTTAGTTCTAGCTCATATTTCGAAAGAGTAAAAGTCACACCCACCATTCAGCTATCCGGTGCCTTACAGGGAAGTAAAATATGTCACCAAAACACTGGAGGCAGCTCCAGCTTTGCAATACTAGAGAGCCTCCTCAATATTAAGCAGAACAGCCCCTGCAAAATAGGAGGATGCTGTTTTACTGGGGGGGGGGGAACCCGAGACACAAAGATTAAATAATGTCTCCTGGGAGCATAGAATTGATCTCAGACATCCCAAATAACCTTCTGCTCTACCCTCGTGGCTTTTTCTTTTTTTTTTTGTTGGTGCCACATGTCTGCAGGCATCTATAAAACTGCTGCTGCTCTGGGTTGTCGGCAAGACTTACGGCAGCTGGTCCCTGCAGACTGATGACCCTGTCACAGCCAAACGCAGTGACTTTAAATTCAGTGCTGAGGAACACTGGCAAGGTATAAGGGACACTTGCTGCTAGACTTATTCTTTGGATATGTATTTGTATTTATTTCTCCCCGTATGCTATAACATATTTCACAGACATGGCATTTATTAGACATCAAGATAAAAAAAAATAGTATAGCAGTATAGGAAGAAAAAGATTTATGGTTTAAGTGCAGGGCTGGGGATGGGGAGAGCAAAGCTCTCTACTTTGAGTAAAGTCTCAACTTTGGTTGTAAAATGGAGATAAAATTATCTTTCTTTAAGGCTATTCCTAAACTAGACTCAGTATCTGTGTGGCGTTATTATCATAATAAAGCTGGCAATATAATACTCTGAACTACTTGCTTATTTTTATTTATATCATCTATCATCTTATTAGCTTCTTCATCCCCACATCCCAGCAGCCGCGTTTACAGCTCTCCTGCCCCAAAGGGAGCGGTTGCTGTGTGGGTCTGAGGGTCCGTGCTGATGAGGTGAGGTTTCTGTAAGCTCGCGCAGGCTGAGAGATGGAAATTGCTTACGGTGCAGAGAGCAGGAGCAAGGGAGGAAGGAACTGCAATTCTGAAATGTCTGTATTTTTACTAAGCTGACATTTGTTACATGCAAAGCGGTGTGTTGGGTGTGTCTTTGCTTTAAACGAGGTTAGTCTCTCGCGCTTAGCTGGCAGGCTGTTCCAAGGCTTTAACAGTAAAAAAGATGGTCTTTAGTGGCCAGCTAAAATGTCACTGTAACTCCATTAAGAAAAGAACAAAATGGAAAAGGAGAAATAATTAAAATACTTCTAACATGTTAAAGGCGAGGTGTGGGGGTGAAATACCAATGAAAGCTCTTTCAGGTTTGCAGATTCACTTGAGTTTCTATTACTTGAGAGAAAGTCTGTCTTGAAAAAAATTCGTTAGCGCTCCTGGTGGTTCCTGAATTCTCTCGTACGGTGTTTGCATGACCAGATGACCATAGTGCCTGGCTGTGGGCAGCGGGGAGAGGTCTGACTCCGCAGGTGTTCCCGACTGGCTGCAAACCCTCAAGCACTCACTGAAAATGGCAACCTGAAATGGCTACCTAAGGAAAATCAGCCCTTTTGCCCAAAGAGCAATCCTGATGGCTGCATCATCAAAAAGATTACAGCTGCTGCTTTGTTCACAAAAAGCACAGATGGAGAACACCGACACTATTTCCCAGCTCTGCTCGCAGCATTATTCCCTCTGGTTTATCCTCTATTTTGCTGATGTTTGTAAAGCATCTCAAGAGGCAGGGGTTCAACGACTCCCGAAGGGAGCCAATCTCACCATCTAAAATAGGACATTTCTCTTTATTCTCAACTAGGACGTTAGCTGTTCCGGGCATGTAGCCTGCCACAACAAGGTGGTAGTGTGTCTGACTACAAATCTCCTTCTTAGGAAGTCTGCCTCCTTTCCTGGTGATCTAGAAGACTGCATTTCATCTGTAGGGATGTTCCTTCCCTGCTTTGAAACAGTGTTTGAATATTACAGTAAATATCTCTTTAGGTGCAAAACAACCTAAGCAGGGAGCTAAGCAAAATTATTAACACTCTGCAGTCAAGCGGGGGCTGGATCCATTCATTTACTTTGAATTCCTCTGGTTTTGTAATGCAGGTTTCGCTGTAGGAAATGGATTAAATGATATCCATGAGGCACATAAGAGAGAAAATAATGTGTCCGTTTTCCATTTTCGTGAATTTATTGCTACTTTAAAGATGCTCTCAGGGCACTGGTATATTTGGGAATTATGGTTTTGCTGTTAGCAGCCAGACACAGCAGTAAACTTGGATCAGCTTGGCTTACCAGAAAGGCGGTGGTTTATGGTTGACCCAATTTTTTGTTCTGCATTCAAGGATATTTCCTGACATTTGACTCATCTGACTCGGAGCCTGCCCATGACTCAAAACATCAAGGTCAGGAAGGCACGTGGTCAAGATGCTTATCAAGACCTCCTGCCTGGGCTGAATTTGGCCAGAAACCCCGTGAAGCAAGCAGTGAGATCGCTTGTGAAACAAGGGTAATTCCTACTAGCTCAGGACTGGCTCGCATGTGGGGTGGTTGATGCCTTGAAGTCAAAATGGGGTTCTGCTAAGAGGCGTGGGGAGGGTGGATAGTCAAAGCAAAATGCAGTCAACTGTAGTTATCTATTTTTAGACCTAAGGGAAAATAGCTGGTTCCAGAGTTTAGCTGAGACATACGTTACTGGCCTGACTTTCACTTACCCTCAGGACTCCCACCTTGGATGGAGCAGGGAGTGGTTTGGGTTTTACGAATGTGAAAAGATGAGAAGAGTGAGAAGTGAGAAAAGATAATAGGGCACAGGGTCAGCAAGGACCGTTTAGTTGGCAGCTAGGAGAGTTCTGAAAACCCTGTGGTTTAACCCTGAGCTAATTCAATTTTTCTGAGTATTCTTCAAAAGCAAACCTCATTGCGACGCAGCAGCAACGCTCACAAATCCTGTGCTTACACAAGCAGACTTGTATCGGTGACTGCTGACCAGCTCTGTCTCCAGCCAGGTCCTCCCAGCCCACCTCAAGGCAAGGAGGAGAGCCTTTGTTTTGTGAACAAATGTAAAAATCCAGTCTTGAAAATGCCGGGGGGAGAGGATCAGGCTTTACTGCGAAGAAAGGAGCAATTTACAAAAAATTGCTATGGATTTCTAAAGCAGTGCTACTCATCACTCGCTTGTTTCTCTAGTTCAAATTCTTGTTTTTAGAAGTTGCTATTAAGGGGAATAGAATTGTAAAAACCTGAAGCTTTTCCGCCTACTGTCTGATTTGCAGCAAATTTATGTAGCTGGTACGTTATATCTAAGGATCCTTCCTTTAGCTGATTTGTTGGCAAAGTACGCAAACGCAGCTTCAGCAATATTGGACTTTTGTTCTTTGCAAAATAACTTGGCTCATGTGTCAACCTGCCGCGCAGTGAACGTGTTCCTGCCATCCCCCAAAATGCTGGAAACAGGAGGATATTGGATTGTGCTGCTGGAGCGGGGTCCAACAAAGAGCTTCAAACTTGAGTAATATTTATCTGAGCTCTCAAGGGAAGGTCTGGCTGGGTCATGTCTCAGATCTTTAAATCTTCTTGGGACTGACTTGATTTTCCCTTGCATTCTAGGTGCTCTGAGCGCTCCATGCACGTGGTGCTGCCCAGTGAGCCACGTTTCTGTGCATGGTGCTGTATTACTGGTTCCAGACCCCTGTCTAGGGGCGGCCAACAAAACACCTTTTTACGCGTTTTTCCCAGGGGGAAGAAAAGCCTTCCCGTATGAGGTTTGGGAAATGGCCACTCGATAATGCAGAAAAGCTCTCAAAATAACAAAAGCATGCTGTGTTAGCATGAATTGTCAGTATTTTTAAGAGGGGGGCAGGAAACATATGCTGAATTATATATGTTGATGGAGAATGGATAAAAATACCTTTCAGAAAGGGGAAAGTGTTTAATTGTATCTGTAATGTGTGTAAATGTGCGTATGATGTCAGAAACCTGATGAAGGAGAAACTGTATATACTTGGAATGTGTATGAATCTTGCCATTACATCTTCCCTGATCCACTTAAAAATAGACTGGACGGGGTACTGGGAGAGGCACAGAAGAGAGCAACACCCACTAAATTTCTCCATTATTGATTTCCTGCATGCTCTGAAATGCATTAGCTGATCGACTATGCCTCAATTCAGAAAAGGACTTGAACTGATATTGATGGAGAACAAAACCAGTATTTTTTGTATTTTTGTCACTAATAGGGTTTCTGGAATGGGCATCCTTGAAGGGGGCAGGGATTAGGAACCTGTAATTAAGTTGCAAAGCGTCACATTTTTTGGAACTGAAGGGACATCCCTTTTGAATAGTCTCTCAGTAAACTGCAGTAAGATCCTCTGTAGCCCATCCCTGCTCTCAGCATCCCTCCCTTTCCTATGCTGTTGTGATCCGATTCCAGATTCCTATTTGCTGGTAGTGCCTGCCTTTGCATCCTAATTGTTATGCTGCCAAACAAGCATATTAACTAGTGTTCACCGTTCTGCCCCTGTGTCTGGCAGATTTCCGCAGATGCTTTTAGCTTGGTCTCACTTTTTCCTTTAGCCCATTGCATAGTTAAGTAAAAAACGCAGCTTTGAGATAGAGAACAAGTTCTGCGGTGCACATAATTATAATTATGGTAGCTTTTTCTTTCCCAAGGTGTCAGATATCAGCAGTCTGTTCATATTCAGGTTCTAATTAACAGTACAGCTTAGAAGAGGTCTTTAAATGGCTCCGCAGTGATTTCAGCCAATCTATCTACTTAAGGTTGGATCCAGACTCCTAGGAGATACGGGACGGGCAAATTGGCCCATGTTCCTAATAACTTCTTCCTTTGTGAAAGCAAAGAGAACTATTTTTCTTCTAGGCTCTTTCCATCAATAGATATTGATCACTTAACAAAGCCAGTCTTTCAGCTACGAAAGGCCTTTGATTAAAATTTCACTTGGCAGTCTCTTGGATTAGATATTTTATCATCATCATGAACACTAGAGCCCCATAATATGAAAAAGGAAATGAAATGAGGAGGCAGTAACCTGAAGTAAGAAGTGGAAAATCATGTATAAATGCCAGACACATACTCATAGACAGTACTGTGCCACTTTACATATTGTACGGGCAATTAGATTTCATAGGGATGGGTGTAATCACTGCAGAAAAATCTCAGGGGATAAAAAGATTCTATTTAATGTAAGCATGCTGAATAGCACCTATAAATCTTGCTGGTTTTGTTAAGAGGTTGTAGATTTTCTCCTATGTTCTTGTGGTAACAGGAATTCTCTCCGCTTTAGAAAACAGAGTTTGTTTTGAATGGGAAACAAACTGTCTGCTACAAAATCTTATCTGATATAGCTGAAGTTTCAGCTTTCTCTTTGTTTTTTACCAGAAAACTCCATACCACATAGGGAGACAGCTGATAGTACGAATAAATGCTACTGGAGATGAGTCAGCTGCAAAGGAGGAGAGGACTGTTCAAGTAACTTTCTGTAGAGAGAAAAATCGTCTTTCAAGAGGCTACAAAGAGGAAGAAGGCAGCACTTTATTTAGCTGTAAGGCAGCAGTGATCAGAGATGACAAAGGAAGATTTTTTTAATGCAAGAACCAGGAAGAAATGAATCTACTGCAAATGATCCATTCTTGCACTTAGAGGCTACTGATAATGTCTCGCTGGGTGGTTTAACCCTTTCTTATGTGGTTCTTCAAGCTGTTTCTGCAAGGAACTCTTTAGGGGACAAAACAGCACCGCATTGAGCTGAATAAAGAACTTGTTGTTTTGGATTAACCTACTTAACCATCCATTTTTAAGTTCATAGTAAATAGGTGCAACCCCAGTCATTCAGAGAGAATGAAGTATTAAAATCAGTCTGTAGAAGACTTAACAGACTTTCTGCCATCTCCCTCAGTAATAGGACTGATTTGGGGACCTCCTCCACAGGCTTGAAAATTGCTTGGGATAAATATGATCTTCTCTCACAACAGAACCACGCTGGTGTTGAGGAGGACATGAAAGAAAGCAGATGCACTATAGAATGTACTTAAAGTTATTAATGAACTGTAAATTATTTGGTTTCCTGTGCTGCTTCCAAGCGCTAACACGTTAAGTCAGCAAATCCACAGGAAAAGCTTTGGTTCAACAAAAGTTAATAAGCACCGCTCTTTAGTTATTCTTTCCCAGGCAGGTAAATGCTAATTAGTATATTCATCTAAGTCACTGCACCTGCCTCTGCAATGCACATGTCTATATACGACCTAGTTACTTTGGTAGCCTTTGTAATCGACAGACAAAGATACACACATACGCAGACAAAAAGCAAAGAACTGTAATTTTTATCAACAAATCAAAGGTCCTACAGCTTATATTATCTGTCCCACTCTGTGGGAAGATAATAAAGCAAAAACAACAGTTTCCTGACTGGGGGGCTCTCTCATCACCTCCCTTATAGCATGGGAAAAATGGAAACATTTTTGTTCTATTTTAACCTAATTGTCTCACCAGGTCTCTTCTTCAAAGGCCACAGATCAATTTCTCCTTTTTTTTTTTTTTTTTTGAATGCTTATTAGATCTTTATCTGTGAGTAAGAAAAATAGCACAACATCTGCAAAGGTTAATGCTAACTTGACCGATCCCTTTTTTAAAAGGCAAAGCTGTATTTCCGTGACCTGGAGCGTCGGTACTGCAGATACTGTGCAGTTACAGGACACAGAAACCATCTCACAGAGGTGGGATTCTGGGGAAAGAATGACCAGCACTGGAAAGAAAATGGTATTAAGGGGAAGAGGTGATTTCACAAGTCCCAGTTCTCTCGTTTGAGGTTTTGTGGCTGCTGAAACTGAATTCGAATTGTTCTCTAAAACTTCTGTGCCCACCCTTACACTGCACCCACTGCATAACAGAACTAGATAAAATGGAAACACATTTGCTGATCCCTTGAAATGTGTAAATAGTACAAAATTCTCATAATCCAGGCAAGAAAGTGTCAAGTGGTGTATAACCTTCTTCCTGTCCTTTGTCTTATAAAGTTATAAGGTCCGGATGTCACTATGACCAGAGAAATACAGCTTCAAAGATCACTGTTACCAAATATATTGCAATGTAGGTTTTCTGCTTGAATGAAAGGCTTTCATGGCACAGTGCTGAGGATCTTGTCTCAGTGTTTCTTCTTCCTTGGCTGTGGTGGGCTGGAATATTTTCTTCCTGAATTTTTCTCATCCAGTCACCATTTGCAATCAGTTACTGTAAATGATAATTTTGCTTGCTCACAAGTGCTAGAAGCTAATAAATTCAACGAAAACTATTTGATAAAAACAAATGAACACTCATTGATTTTAGTTGTTCACCTTGAGTCTTTTGTCTGTCATTCTGCTATATTAATGAGCTCATTAATAGCTCTGGAGAAGACTAAAAGTTATAGCCACTCAACTCAATCCATCACTTGCACACCTGCTGCTGTCAACATAAAATGGTAATATACCACCAGAACAGGGGGTATTAAAACTATTGCAGTAATGGAGAGAGCAGTGTGGGCCAGTCTTCTATTTGTACTGAAATATATTTAGATCTCAATAGCTGTACTCTGCATTGACTCATGGGTGCATGATATACATATTAATGAGTTACATTCCACTAACAGCACAAGTATGACGTTGTATTTCAGGCAACTGCGTCTTTGTAAGTATTTCTGGTTGATGTGTCACTGTTACATGTCATCAGCCTGTATCAGCCTAACAAATCATGACACATCAGTCTTATCTTGGCAGACTATCATGCGCACTTACCTAAACACAAGATATTTGCTGTTGTGTTCTAAAACAAATAGGTTGCGTTGCGTCGATGCTGTTGTGACAACAGAAGTCCTCCTTTGTTCTTCTTTGGTATTGCTGCACGTGGGCCAGTAAAGGTTATGTATCCTGAACATATGTACAGGCGTGGAGGGCTTCTGGACATGGGGATGATCTCTCTAACCTCAGCTGTCTGAGTTAGAAGCCCTGCCACCGCGGACTCCCTCTGCAGGCACTGGGGACACAGCCATCTCTGGATTTGGTGGGATGTCTCTGCCTGGAAGCAGCCAACTCTCCATTGCCTGAGAAGGAAGCCTTTGGTGGCTGCTGCCAGCCTGAGTGACTTCAGGAGGTGACATGAATCTGTGAGCTCGTAATTAGATCGTAAGCCTCAGACTCCTCTCTTCTCCAAGTTCATTCTGCTAATCAAGGTGAACGTTTTTATGGCTAGAAGGCGGATTACGCTACATACGTAACTAAATCTCAAGTCACAAGAAATAGCTCATATTTAGCTCATAAGACAGACAGGCTTAAGGCCTTCTATATCATTAAGGCCTTTTTTTTTCTATCAGATAGGGATGAAACTCATTTCATTTATGAGCATAAAACCCAAGGCTCTGGTAGAGGGCTGTTTGGACTAACGGCTGCAACGCAGCCATCCCGGCCCTCTGCACTCTTTCGCTGAGGCTGTCACAGCCACTGTGGTTTATAGCTTTGCTTCCAGCCTCTTCCTGCCATGGCGTGGTCCCAGTCCCCCCGCTATCCCAAATGCCAGTCTCTGCGATAGCCTCTGCTAATAACCTTCAGCATCAACAGAGCCAGTGGCACTCAGGTATGAGAGGGCTTGTATTTCTCTGCACAAAAATGATCTTGATAAACTCAAGATTATCAAGGTTTAATAATCAAAGCTTTGAGGCTGGACAACCTCAAAATATGTATCAAAAATCTATATTAAACTAGGCCACCTATTTTGGCAGAATAGGCTGCAGGTGGGTTGTATTTGATTTTCAAAGGCCAGAAGACCATATTAACTAACCTTACCCCACAGTCTTATGAGCTTTAAATTACCTTGTATTAGGCATACCCCTTTTGTGTTTTAGCACTCCAGAAGAAATCATCCCGTTTTTGTTGCTACTCCCAAATTCCAGTCCAAAGTAAGCCTCAAGCAGCCGAGCAAGAAGGGAGGTACTAAATAAGGCACAAAAGTATGGAGACACCAAGGCTAATGGGCAGACAAGTAATAAATAACAATTCAGATTCTTATACCTGGATTCTAAAGCTGATTGCTTGTATTCAGCCCAAAACTGTGACAGATTGAAATGAATTTAGTCTATATTTTTCCCTTTGTTGCCTTATTAGTTTGGAAACGAAGATATTACTGTTGGATGGCTACTCAAAACCCTGCACAGTTCTCCCTCTGGGCTTTGATAATTAAACCCATTCAATGGAGTGAATTCATTGCAGCGCTAAGACAAGGTGGTTTCAAAACCACCAGATTTAATGTTGATTAAAATATTTCCCTAGGCAGCGATAAGCAGCCAACAGCTGGCTCAGAGTTTCTTGTTAAGTAGGATTTGAGTGTCTAATTCTCATATCTGTGGAAAAAAACATTGTTATAAAGGAAGAGGTCAAAGAGTGCACAAGCCAGAATCCACTATTTAATTCTACCTTAAGGCAAGCGTTAAGTGTAGTTGTGTCCGCAAAATGACTAGAGTTAGGGGCAGGATATTTTTGAAACCCAAAGCGCCCACTCTTAGCAAAATCACCCTCACCGAGTTTTAAAGACAGGTGGATGAAGGGACAGGCTGACAGAATTATACCCCCAAAAGGTTAAGCCTGTCAGAAACCAAACAGAAACAAACTTTGCCTTTTACTGAGCTAAATATTTATTGGCCACTGAAACAGAAAGCTGTACGTGCGTTGCGGGATGCTCCCAAGTTCATGCCAAAGACCGTGGACGAAGCAACAAATACAGAAGCCCAAGCTGCCCAAACTTTCATTTGTCTTTCTCCCCATTTCAATTCACAGCTTACAGCATCTTCATGATAGCACAGCTGCAAATAAGTTGGCTGTTCATCCACCGTGAAATGATTTTTTAAATTTGTATATCCATTATCTGAGTAGGAAAAGGCACTGATCTTCTTTATTGTGCGAGCAAAAGAGCTTCCAGTAACACCAAGATTATTGAAAAGGATAGCTGGATGTCGTCTTGTTTTGCTAACTCTGTTGAGCTAGTTTGCAACATCGCTGCCAACTTCTTAAGGAAGTTTGTTGGCCTCATCTTCTTTTGGCTAATTAGTTGGATATAATTGTCTTGCCTGAAGCATCAGATAAGAGAGTATAGATTTTGTTAACAACTGGCATTCAATTTGATTCTGATTCCCTAGCAAGAAAACTTGAGATACTATAGGAAGCCAAGCAGCATTTTCTTCCGTGCTTTCCAAACTTTTGCTTCAATATTTTATGAGACAGCACATCATACAACTCCTCCAGCCACATTCAAACCGAAGTCAAAACTGGCAGATGCTTGCAGGTTTTACCAAGCTTACGCCTGGTGTGTCTCCTGTGTGTCACAGGACAGAGCCTAGGTGATGATGTCATGCCAGTGGTGTTCACCTAGTAAAAATGAGCTATTTTTCAGCCTACCCTGCTCACATGAGTAGTTCAAATCTATGCTTGTAATAAAGACAGCTCTTCTATTACTGACTGCTGCTCATGGAAAGTATTTATAAAGTTTTTAGTTCCTGTCGTAGCATCTTTACAACATCTTTGTGGGAATTTCCAGTCCTATCTATAAATCTGGCACGTGTGAATAAGTTATATCCTTAGTTTCCCGTAAAAACATGCTTTACCAAATAATATAGTTAGTTAAATAAAAATACACTTTGAAATGCCAACAATACTGTACGATATCATACAGCACTGCACTATTTCTTAGTAAGTGGAAAGTAAGTGTATCTGAAAGCAGATGTAAATTGTTCAGCATAGTGCAATTATTCACACTCAGTGAAAGGTTAGAAGTAAATATCATAAAGCAAACACTTAAATTCCTTCAAATTCAATCATAAAAGCAATCTTTAGCAAATGATTTGACCTTTAACAAAAGTTTTTCAATATTTCTGAAAAATGTAATGGTATTCTTTTCCATTTAATTGCTACTTGCACGCGGTGAGCCTTCGATGTAGTCTTAGGACTTACGATTGCATTTGAATAATTGTCCTCCATTGGTGTGTGTATGTAGACTTCTCTGAAGTTAAAGCAAATCTGTTAGGCAACTATAATTCTACATCAGTGGTCACTTTAAACTGTAAGTGTAAGAAAACCCTCTTCTTGATAATTTACTTAATTGCAAGCTAGACACTCATTCACATGCAATGTAAATAAAAATAACAGAAGTTTTATTTCATTCCCTGAAAAATATTGATCTAATTTTAATCTCATTTAAAAATGTGTGCCTTGATCCCACAATGAATTCCTCTTACAGACTCGAGAACAAGTGCATATATCAGCGTTGATTTGTTGTAGGCTAATAAACGCTGCGCAGTGCAAGGGGTTTGCGAAGCTGCAAGCGTAAGGAGGGATTATCAGCCATTAATAACAGAAATTTCAGAGGCTGATGGCTGACTGGTGAAACAGGTAGCTTTCTGAAGATGGGGAAATAGCTTAGAAATTTGTGTACAGCCGCAGGCCTTCTGTGGCAAAGAAGGAAGGAAATTCAACTTCCACCCCCAGTGACACATTTTCATTTCTGTAGTACGTTGTTCGTCAGCATCCTCTGGAGTACTTTGGGACCTCCCAGTTCTCCTGATTATATGAGGAGATGCTAAAACCCAGATGGAGCTGTTCATTTATTTTGCTGCTGCTAACAATGAGATGTAACAATACTATATTATTTATAGAAAGGGCTCCCACAGCGGTGCGTACGGGACCAGCAGACGCTTCCAACCACTGTGTAAAGTGCTGAATGCCCACAGCTCTCCTGGGTCACTCAATATTGATCAGCTAATACCACGCTGTGAACAGCTGGTTGTGCTAGATTAGAAGTGTGACCTGCGAGGGTTAGATTCTAATAAACTAGCGAAGCCATAAGCTGTAGAGCCCGAAAGATTCATATCCTCTGAGCTTTCACAGAACAAACACTGTCACCCTAAGAGCACGCAAAACCAACAGAGAGGTTTTCTTTGGAGGCAAGGAGACATCTGCTGTAATTAGAGTGGGACACAGATGGGACATATTGTATCCAGGTTAACTGTCCCTGATTACAATATATGTTGTTCTTTTTAAATCTGTGTAGGCTGTCTTTTGGTGCTAAATATTCAGAGCCTCATCCAAAGCTTGCCACTGTCTTTGTAGAGGCTATATGGTCCCACGAGCATGCAGTTCTCAAACAAGCAGTACTCACCCTTCCAGCGTGCGGCCAGAGAGCTCTAGTTGTCTTGTGGTGTGAGATGAAGTACAGAAGGACACCTTAGAGAGAGTCAGTCTTGACAGGACAGTGACCAGTAGAGGTTCGCTATATCCCACTGTTTGAGATGTACTGTCTCTGCATTAGATATTTTAAAAACAAATTATAAGTGCCTTGCTCTGGTGGGATTGCAATCTAAACCAGACAAGGCAGAAGAAGAGAGAAGTTAATGCAGATTCCCATTATATTTCCCAGTCTTCTGGACGGTCTGCAGTACTAGGAGTTACACCCTCTTTTTTTTTTTTTCCTGCGTGTTTTTAGCAATATCTGTAAATGTGGGAAAAACAGTCGATGTAACTCACTTAACCATTTCCATCTGTATCTCTATATAGCTCTTTAAGAATATGTAAATTAACTATTCCATCCCTCCCAAGGCATATGCAGCATTTCTTCTCTTCTACAAATTACTTGGCAAGTCTAAATGTAAACATATGAAGATGCTTTAATCATCTTCTCTGAGACGTCCTACAGCTTGTCCTATTCTAGAGATGTAGGAAGCCCATTTCAAGAACAATAATAGAACCAATTAATTCACATTTATTCCTGTTGATCTTTGGGAATTGCAGTGTCTGGAAAATGCACTGCCCCATACAGAAAATTGGCAGTGAAATTTATCTTGTTATTTAGAAGAAATCGTCAACTAGATGAATATGAAGGCTTGAGAAATCCATTAGAAGGTTCAAAACTAGTTGGTTATCTCACTTCATTCTTCTACCTCTGCACTTCAGCGTGAGTCTGAGAGATTTGTGTCATCTTTTAAGAGCCATGGCTTAAATGGAGGAAGACTGAACTTGAAAATGGAATCATCTATCTACAGGCTTAAATCTAACAACGTTGAGAAATCCTTCCAGTTGCAAAGGAAAAAAAATGGAAGCTCTTCTCCCTGCAAAAAATGCAAACTTCACAGACAGTAGGAGAGAACCAGCTATTCCAATATCTATATATCTATTCCAATAGCATTTAAGGAGGCTTATGTTTATGAAAAAGTAACTTCAAGGCATCACAAAAGATAATCATAGGAGCTATTTTAGTCTCTAATATTTCATGATCTACATCACAGCATGACCCATTAATATATCTAAGCTGTAAACTGTTCTCGGAGTTCCTCGCACTCTGTTCCTCTCAACCCCCCGAGTAAAATAGCTTTGAGTGAAATAGAGTTAGGAGTCTACTGTAGGGGACCGTATGAGATGAAAGAATGGAATAGATCTTTATTTGAAAGAACAGAAGAGCTATTGAAGAGGTATTTGTGTTGCACCAAAGCCTTTTTAGTAGGAAGAGGTTTAAGTAAACATAAATGTACTTTACCACTCTTTAATACTGCCAGCATGAGAACCAGACCCTCTTCACTGTACAGTGGCTTAAACTGTTGTAATATAAGAACTGGAAGAGCTGCATGGAGAGATGGAGCACATTCGAACAGAGAGAAAAATAAGTCAACTCTTTTTTTCCCTACTCCTTCAAACAAAGGTTGCTAATCCATTCTTATCTAATTTCCCATTTTGTTCTGCCTCAGACCGCAGCGTATTGCTTCTCTAGCCACCTCCAGCCCCGCTTCCAGGCAGGCCTAATTTGCTTTTTTTTGAGTCTGACCTGAAACATGCCAAAGCTAACAAACATCTTTTCCCATTGACTTCAGCAACTGCTATGTGAGGTCCTTAAAATACAGCTCTGAGCTCAGTTCCACCAGCGTTGCATTGATGTAAATTCATTGACTGCACCAGAGTTTTGATAATTATGCTGTTGTAGAATAAGAACTAAATCAAGGCATCAGTGACAAATGACGAAACTGGAAAAATAAACTTTGGTGTCAAAGTCCATTTCAGCTGGGGGTTGTGCAAATATTCTCACAAAAAGCAAAGCATAAAGGGAACAAGGAAAATAAACTGTCTAGCAGTTGTCCCAGTGCTTTCAGGCACTGGTTCCTGCGATTCCATGAACAGCAGAGAACTGAAAATATTCAGTAATCCCTTTTTGAATTATTTAACCATAGTCATCTGCGATTCTTAGAGAATACTCACTGGTATGTAATGTCTCACATGGAGGAAATCTACTCTTTATGTCACCAACAGGTATTTTATTTCGCTGCCATGAACTCTGTGTCATCAGCATGAAGGCATTTCTTATCTGTAGAAATTCCCAGGAGAAGTTAGTGACACAAACAGCGGGGGTTTGAGCAGCAGCAAGAGCAGCGTGCTCTTCCCATGTTCTGTTGGTGGTTCTGATGACAAGTCTTTGGCATCGTAGGATGCTCACTGGAGCCAAGAGACCATGGGCAAACTTCGCTGTTTCTATTTTTGTGATTTGTAGGGTTTTTTAACAATTTCATGCTCCCTTTTCTGATAGAGCAAAGCTGCGGCACCTTTGTAGTCAGACCTTTCCTTGGCTTTCCAGAATATGGCATTACTGGGCCAGATCTGTCTAAGTGCTTACAAGGATGAGAGCTACATTATTTACCATAAAACAAGAGGTAAAGTGTACGTAACACCCCCGTTCCACTGGCTGTTTTGGCATCAAGGGAACCGTAGATTAATTGTGAGTCCTGCTGGCTGCTTGACAGTAAAATCCTCAAGAATTAACTTCTTCAATAAATTACTGAAACGTGAAAATAATTTGGTACAATCCAGGAATGTCTTGGCATTGGAATATAAGATTTAATAGCAATTCCTTGCACTTTCTGTTCTCTGGATGAGAGGTGCTTTATAAATATAAGAAGATGTTTATTTCAAAAGAGCTCAACTTGATGGGTGCGAAGCACCTCTAAGACTGTAGGACTCTGGTTGCACGTTTCTTTCCCTTCTGCGGCAAATATGTTTTTAGAGATTCCCCTGTTCCCGCTCGCACATTTATTGCCATTTCCATAACACCCTTTGGTTGTGTTGATTCATCTGATTGTATAGCCACGCTTTAAACTTGATTTTGCGAACAGCTCTGTTTTAAATATTCAGATCCACTTCATGGTGGAGGCACCAAATATCTGGAGCAGCACTGCTGTGGGAAGGGTGTTTTCTCTCCAAGGCGAGGAGATGGCAGGCAGGAGACGGAGTAGAAAGCAGATCTCCTTCCCAAGGAGCAGCAGCATGCAAAACCAGCCGAGGGGGGCAACTGGGTGCACCGTGTGCTAGAAGTCTGCTTTATGTTTTGATGCTGAACTGGCAGTAGGGAGATGGAGGCTTTTAAAGATACAGATCAGCATCTCAGGGGTTTTGATGAGCACCTTGGAATAGAAGATGCCTAATTCCCGTTCACCTCAAGGCATTAAACACCTCTGATGACCCTTCTCTTTTGCAAGTACACACCCCCATAGTTCCAAATATCTCTATTTCCCTCATTAGTTTTAGTGATTTTTTCCCTGTATATGCTTACCGCCTCTGTTTCAATCTGTAGTACCTGGGTGTGCGCAGTTTTTGGGAGCCTAGTAGTGACATGAATGCTTAGCAACAAGAATGCTAAAGAAAATTAATACATTAGCAACAACTGACAGAAAAATGCCAGTATGCTGGATGGCACTGGTAGTAGCTTTTGTTTGCTTTCCAAACATATTTGCACAAAAGTGTTTTGCCAAGAAAGACAGTAAAAAGGAAAAAGAAAGAGAGACTGTTAAATATAGAATGTATTTCTACATTGTGCTGTTGTCATCTTGAGGACGTGGGTCATCCAGGCAACCGAAACAATCCGTGCAGATGTCTGAGCTGAAACATGTGAGATGAATAGCGAGACCTTAAAGCAGTGGCTGCAGTAAATGGTTTGTGCCAATTGCCAGGGCTGACTTATTCAAGGAATATGTTATGAATATATAGTTTCAAAGCAGCTACATTCTTAAAAATCAAAGCCTGCACATGGTCATTTGAAAAGAGATTAGGGAGCTACACAGACCCACTTGTTCCCCACAAGCAGCTCCCTCAGTGCTCAAGGTGTGTAGCCTTTCCCGTGTAGTAGTGCTGGATAAAGGAAGAGCGTGGTGATTAAATGATTTGTCCTTGTTATATACGCAGAGGACTGAGAAAAGCACACTAAGGACATGTTAAAGCAAAATATCCATCTACCAATGCAGAATTTTTTCCTTGTGATAGATTTCCCTGTTCAATTGCAGGTAATTTGAGGAATAGGATACTTGAATCCCTTGGGAACTGTGAATACAAGGTACCTGACAACCACATTATTTACTTATGTTGGAAGAGGTCTGCTATTCTTTCGATTCGTGTGATGTTTCCTGTCTCTGTGCAGCATTTTTTTTTTTTTTTTGTAGTAGGGTTTTAACCTTGGATGTTTTAATTTAAAGAACAAGGCTTTGTCTGCAGTAAAAGATTGAGCTGTTAGTTTTTACCATCTCACAGATTTCCATCACTAGAGGGTGACAAAATCGTGTAAGGGAAGCACAGACTACCCACTTAACAGCACTCCTGATCCTAACTCACAGCTATTGAGTTAGCAGTAGGTTGTGAAAAAATTTCCCATCACTGTATTAACAAAACAATTTCCTTGACAGTGATTGAGCCAATCTGTTCAGCCCTGACAGTGAGAAATCTCTTCTCTGCCTGCAAGAACAATTTCTGTAATTATATATGTGTCAATGAAATGAGGTAAGGAATAAATCAGTGTCAGTGTACTAAACCACAGCCTGTTTCTTCCATTAACATGAAGCGAAGTATCTTGTATCAACATCCTTTACATTTATCCAGTTTCGTATCTTTTAGTCCTCATATCTCCTTCCTTGTCCATACAGGGTTAAAATTGTTGGTTTTCCAAAACCCCCTCATTATTCCACCTGTTACAGAAAGACAACCCCTCCGTCCCATCCGAGGCTATTTGTTGTGCGATGCAATGTTGCCAAGCTCTAGGACAGCAGTAGGATGGAGAGATGAGAACTGTTGCACCCTGAGCCCCCTTCTACCAAAGCACGTGATAGCTGTCAGATACTTGTGCGCTCGTAGATCCTATAAGTCCTTATTTCTGTAGGCAAAGAGCCAGTGGACCCAAGGCAATTATTGTTCTTAAATTTAACCAGTGTGCAAGGTTTAAAGTACTTGGAATGAACAAATACTGTAAAACACAGGCTTATTGAGACTACATTTTAGAGAAATCTTTTAAAATTGTCATCTCCTACTCACCTTCCTTTAGATGTCTGTGCCATACTGATAATGTGGATTGCCAAGACTGAAAAACCCTTTTAGTTACAAACTCTTAGGCAGGATTCTTGTGTTTTTCTTATAAGACCTAGCAATGGACCTTGATTTAATTTGGTGTCTCTGGATTGTATTATAATGAAAATAACTGCATAACCACCATAACAATTGCAATAGTAATGCTCCAATTACTGTAGAGCTCTAAACAATCGTCACTGCAGGGTTTTAGAAGCAGATCTGGTACAGTCAATAATCATTTTTAAGACATAGTGTTTGATTCTCAGCATACGATAGTCAATGAAAAGCTTCCCAACTATTTTCATGAGGTCTGATCAAGTCTCTTTCCCATCACCATTTGAACGCTATTTTTGAAAAATAGACTGAACAAACACTGCGCTTTACACCTTGTGTTTAATTCTAGTCAAGTGCGGGTTTTCACATCTAACTTGCCTGCAATTAAAATTGCTGGTGGGATCCTTCTACACATCACCAAACATTAGGTGTTTCTCTTAAACTGGCTTTGCACTGCAGAATATTTTATTTTTAGCAAGGTCAGGGTAAGTCCAAAGTGCAAATAAATCCAATTTCTCTAGCTCTGGTAAATGAAATAGGTATCTTGCAAATGCCAGTGCCTCCTTTCTATGAACCAAGTGATGGTGGGTTAAGACAAAGGTGCTGTCATCCATCTCTGATTACAACATTAACCTGCAGGCTGCTTCCTATGCATCTTTAGAGGGAGGATGCATAGTCTCCCCCACTGGCTAATAAAGGCGTCGGCTGCTCTTGGAAACTTCATCGCTATTATTTGTAGGAGAAGGTAAAAAGTTATTAGCAGATTTACGGGAAGTAGAAGAACATAAAAAGCTGTAAATGGATAGCCAGTATTAAAAACTAAAATAAAACTAGGTTGGATGGCTTAAACCATTTAACTGGGTGGTTTAGCAGTAGATGTAGAAGAGGAGAGGAAACTCCAGTCTGCACAAAACCGTTGAGGAGTGCCAGCCAAACACAGCTGAGAATTTTCTACCGTTCCCATTCCTGTACTCTCACACAGGAGGAAAGCACACAAATGGTAATGGCCCACTTTTTGCAACGCTAGAGCTCCAACAGATGAATAATCAAGTAAGCCATCTAAGAAGTGACATGTAAGAGAATTATAAGAATGCAGTAGCTATTTCTGGTCTAGGAAGGAGAAAAAAGTATTCGTGACCCATTGGGGGACTTCAGAGGAAAATTTTATGCTTCATCACAAGAGATCACCAAGGCCATTTAGCGGGATTGAGGGAAAAGAAGCAAGCATTTTGAGAAATAAACATCCTGTATTATAATCATGAGGGTTTGTTTGTTTGTTTTGATAAACAAAACAAATAATCAATTGAAGTTCAAACCTCAAGAGCTTAGGAAAAGACTTCTTTTCCCCCAGTAACGGGATTTCCATAACCGACCACTGCTGCTCCTTTCGCCTTTCCCTGTGGTACACGTTCCAGCCGTGGCAGGTCGGGGCAATGTACTGACTGACTTCTCACGGCAGTTTGTAAGATCCTGATCACTTGCTGTATGTTAAATTCACCACTAAAGACCAGCAGAACTGCTCCGTGCTTTACACTTCAAGCGAGTCCTTGGACTTGCCTTTACTGCTGCATAGTCTGTCTGCATCGAGGGTGAATTCTACCCTGAGAGGACAGCACACAAAGGGTGGGAAACCAGTTCCTCTGGGTTTCAATTTTAACATATTTGTACCTAGAAACAGGATTTGTGCAGCTTTTCTTGGACTTAGTTCTGGTCAGCTGCTGTGAGAGCTTGTGCATGGCCTGACCAGATGCCACCTCATGCCAAAAAACCAGCCCAGAAACACAAACCACAGCGTCCTCCTGGATTTTCTAATATCCTCTTAACGACTGTATCCTAAACCAGGGTGTTTAAAGTTTGTAGTGAAAACATTTTCAAACAAATCTATGTTTTCCTCATTTATCTCTCTCTCTGTTTGTACTGTTCTAACATGTGTGAAGAAGAACTGTGTTGGCAGAATTTTGACGTTGGAAATGCTCTGATTGTCTACAAACGAGGTACAGTGTGGCACTCACAAAACTTAAATAAAATTCTTCAGTAGTGACACTGAGAGCATTTGACCAAGAGTCAGTAATAGCTCAAAGAGCCTCCGAGGAGTAAAGTGTTGGTATTCATACTTCAGAGTCTATATCAATTCAGGAACGCACCGAACTATTTCACTGAGTGGTGCCCTAGTGTGTAGCATATTCCACCCTTTTTAATACCTGCATCTTTCCTTAGCAAGTTCAAAATGGGTGAACCAAACCTCTATTCTGGCTGGTACATTACGGAAGCCCCTTAGATCTGATACAGAAAAGTAACCCCGTCCTGCTTTACCGAACTTAGCCTCAGACTTCTGCAGCAGATCTGATGACACTTGCTAAAACACAGCAGAAATCTTAGGAATTGCTGGAAAGGCAACCGTGCTTAATGAAACAAAAGAAATATAAAGTTTAGCAGTAAAGGAGACCTGATTCTTAAGAACCTGAATTCATTGCAATGTATGCAATTGATTTCAGCGGGAGCAGAAGTTGGCTCAAAACAGACTTGATTAATTAACAATAATGATATTTTGGCAGACTCCTCCTAAGCCACAGAAGAGCAGTCTATGCAATTACCATTGCAAAATCATCATAAATATTTGGCTGCACTTGCTATATTAAATAAAAAGCCTATAGAAAGCTAATGGATTGAGTGAACTCTTTATGCAGAAGGGGGCCTGTGATTAAGCACCAGAGTGCCACGGAGAAGAAATATGATTTCACAGAAATCCGTGGCAGAATTCCCACAGACTTCAGTAGGATGGGACTGCACTTAGTATGACTGCCTGTGAAGGTGGGAACATTTGCTTAATGCTAGCTTTGTGCCAGCCGGCTATCAGCTCTGTGAACAAACCGGCATCTGTTCCAGCTTGCCCAGACCTTTAGCTGAAAGTATCTGCTACCTCACGAGCTGAATTCCCAAATCCCTCCTGTCCCGGGTCTGATTGAAATTCTGTGAGTGCCCGGCTCAGAGCTTCAACTTGCAGCCTGGGGAAACAACAAAATACCAGCGAAAACAAAACTAGAGTACTGGATTTGAAGTGAGGGAAGAGGGGAAAACTTGCAGATACTCTAAGGAAGTTTTTAGTTTCCTTTGTTCAGCAGCCTGCTAAGGGTTAGTCACTCAGACTATTAACCACAGGTGGAAAGAAAATTATTACCAGGCTTCTTAATAATATAAACCACTTCCAGGCTTAGAATCAAACAGATATTTAGGAGCAGCTAATTAGGAGTGTATCTTGTGATCTGCTGTGCTCCCCAGAATGAACTGTACTGATGTTGGTTCATTGAACAGGTCGAGATTGATAATTTATCTTGGACGAAGCAGAACTCCTCACCTTACTGCCCTCAACCCAGCTAAATCTGGGAGAATGAGAGACGAAACATCCTAGACAGGTGTGGTAGTTACAGAGGAACGGCCTGGAACACGTCACCCTGCTGTTTCCCAAAATCCAGGTTAGTTCCCCTGCCAGAGTCTCATACCTCTGGCTGTGCACCGTTCAGGGTCTGGCTCATCTTTTGCAGCAGTAATTTCAGTGGGATGGAGGATGCTGTTACTCTGCACTGCTAAGATAAAGTCTCATTTATTTCCTATCTCATTGGCACTGAGGGATAATTGAAACACAGACTTACAGTTTGGCTCTTTATAAATAACAGTCAGTAAGAGTGGAGAATTTTGCCTTTTGAATTATAATTATGCTCATCTCTGAACTGTATTTTATTAACCACATTTTATTATCCGCCCAGTGTATTGTAACTGCACTAGCGGGGAACTGCCAACTATATTGTTCGCTGTTTGACATGCGATTTTCTACTGTGTGATTAAATCAGGGAAAATGAGAGCGAGTCCAATATTCCCAAGACTAGCACCTTCAAAATGTTCCTGGAATTCCTTTTATCTAACCATAACCTGGTGACTACTGTGTTATTAATTAATATTTTATCTAAACCATTTGCATTTGTGTACTGCTAGATCATGTCAAAAAGTAAGGACGAGAACCCTGTGACAAGAAAAAATTCCTCATCGTACCCCTCAGGGGGAAAAGTAAAAAACAAGGGGTTAAAATAATCAAAGAAATTTAGAGGCTGCTAATGAAGAAAAATCATGCAGCCTTTTTGGAGGCTGTAAAGGGCTTTAAGAGAAGGAAGGGTATTGGTGCGGTGGCCATTGGTATTATTTTCAGTCATCATTTGGAGACGGCAATGCCTTGATCCCGGTTGTTGCTGTGCTGTGTAATAAAGGAACGCTCCGTATCATCCTTCAGCACAGGCGCACTGTCCAGTACAATTCTGAGACAGACAGCAGAAGAAAGGGAGGGAAAGAAGGAGAAGCAGGCCAATATTATAAAAAAGCTCTTTGTTAAAAGTAGTATTGATCTCTGAATTTCTACACATAACTTGCTCAAACTCCCACTGAAATTGTTTATCCCGTTAATGTATCTTCCTGTAATATATACTACCAGTTTATGACGGCTTGAGACAATGAAAAGCTATCAACAATGTAGTGCGGACCCAGACGTTACAGCAAACTAACCACGTGTCACTGCAATGCAAGAAGTGGTGTTAACTGTCTCCAACGTTACTTTTTGACCTCTGTTGTCTGAAAGATTGCAATAAACCCTGCTCTCACCCCGCTGTCTTTAACTGAAGAGGAAAGGCTTTTGAGACCGATTCTGCAGCTGCAGGCAGAACAGTTTGAGTGCCTCACGCATTGAAATACCCTCGCTCATGCGCACTGAACTAAAGGCTATCTCACCCAACGGGGCTCCGGCTGTTAGGAGTGACAAGTAGGGGTAGACCGCGCTTTTCAGTCATGTCAGACATGTAGATTTGGGGGAATTCCCAGGACTGTGCAAGGAAGTACAGCTCCAAAGCCAGAAATATTGCACTCTGAAATCTTCTAACAGGATTCCCAGACACGACCACATACAAGATGCACGGAGCTGAGCTGCTCAGAAGCGTATGACAAGTGCGTGGCATTACTCACTGCCGTGAATGGATGTTCTCCCTCACTGCCAGATCCTGCCAGAGGCCATGAAACACGAGGAGGCAGCAACGACATTACAAAGCCAGCCTGTAGTTTATGAACCCCTCCTGTACCGCTCCAATGGGCTCTGTGAAAGTAAGCCTATACTTCATAAGAAATAATTGATTGAATCTTGCTAATAGTGCTCTGAGACTTCACAAAAATGCATATTGCGGAGGATAACATCATCAAGATATCCTCGGTTACTGCTGTTATTCTGTTATGTCTATCCAGGAATGATGAAGACTTCTTAGCAAACCCTGCTGGGATGGTAAGGGTTTGATCTGGCATTTGTATAGCTAAGCCCTTCTCTCAGCATTTAGACCTATGTGTATGCTCTCATCTTGGTGATATGTCTTGCTTCTGGATTCTAAAATGAGCAAGACCCTATTAGCAGTGGGAACTGAGCATGATTGGCTAGAGAATTGGAGATGTTCCAGTTGTGCTAATAATACTTTTTGCTTGGAGACAATAACAATCCAGTTATGTTAATTTTTTGCCTGGCACATACAGTGTGCGATGTACAATAATGTCCATAAGTGTTTTTATGAGTGCTTAACGCGCACACTTAAATTTTGCAAAGCAGCTGTCAGAATTAAATGCCTAACAAATCAGATGGTTAATCAGCATGTGAATGCGTAAGGAACTGTGCCTGCGAACGAGGCGTGCTATTTTTAAAACCCTGGGGAGCTCTGCCACCAGATGGCCTTTTTTGAGCTAGGAGTATTCCTCAAAACAGTTTGGTTTTGGCGTTATACAATATCTAGTAACTTTTAAATACCTGTCTGAAACGGCTCATTCTGTCTCCTGGATACGCAGCTGGTGTGGGCATCCTCACCTCGCTAAAGGGAGCCCTTGCTTCAGGCAGTTTAAGCCTTGTTGTCCTATGAAATTAACGGCTGCAGGTGATTACGCCTGGATGTTTTGGTACATATACCAGTGTTATTTTCATTCCTTTTCCACTTTGTGTGAGTTGTAACCAGATCACCTAATATTTTAGGTAGGGATTACTCAAGACTAAGGAAGTCCAAACCTGCAAGTATTTAAGGATACAAAGTCTACTGATTTTAGGAGTTAAACACCTAGATAGGAATTAAGTTCCTAACTACCTTTGTGGCCCTGGGCATTAAACATCCAGTTAGTTCATGGAAGCCAATTTAAATAAACCACTTTACATCCTCAGGCTATTTGGAAAATTCTAAGTGGGGTTTTGTCATATATAATTCAAACTTGATCAAAACATATACACAGTTGAGACCTAGGATTTCACAAAAAAGTTGAAGCGCTGTCGGTGACAGCACCTGTTATTCAGTCTGGGCTTTTTCCGACGTCTCTAATGTGCTAATTCTTCTCCCGGCTCCTAAATAAGCAGGGGAGCCAGCTTTCGCTAAAAGGTGCATGAAGTGGATGAGCTAGGACACAGAGTTTTTTACTCTTAAAAGTTCCTTAGTCTCCAAAGTCACTGACCAAGTGCTCAGTTGTATCATGTTCCACCTTCATGACCACATTATTTGCTAAAATTCATGTCTGCAATGACTTTGCTATTAATGGGCAACAACATGATATAGCCCTAGCAAACTTCCCCTGCGTTTCAGGCTCTAGTCTGAACAAGACAGTGATATTTACTTTCACTAAAGCAATCTTGTCAAGAATTTTGAAGCTCATTATGACCATTAATTAAGCTCAAAAAATACATACCAGCGCTACTATTACCACTTCATGCCTGGCTAAACCTATGCAGAAAGAGGTGAAGAGAGCAGTTTGATATACTTGTGAAAAAAAATGTACAAAGAGGAGAAGATGATACAGAAACATTAATATAATCAAGAGAAAACTTGTGTTCCTGGTTTGATCAAGGACTAGAGGCTCATCTCACATCTGTTAAATACTGAAAATACCCCACAGCATCCTATCATTTATTTCTCTTTGCATTGAAATTACAACTGGAACAGAACTTCAGCATCTCATGTAAATATCATTAGCACTCATACTTCTAATTCTGGGATAGCGAAGAGTTTTTCCCCCTTCTTTCTGTGTTTGTCTTTGTTTCCCCTTTTTCCCACTGTGACCAGGAATACCATTTTTGTTGCACGTGGTACATGTGTTCCCACGAAAAGTTTGGGTTTTGAGAAGCTGACATTTTCCAACGGAAACCCATTTCATGAGAAAATCTCCAACCAGCCCCTTCGCTAACTACATCCAGTATGCCTTTCATGGGCCCAGATCCAGCAGCAATCACACAAGTATCAACAAAGCTGATTCCATGAACCTCACAAGAGAGACCCTGATGGCAGAATCTGGTCCACGAGAGGGATGTTACCGGGTTCTGCAAACATATTGCTACCAGCTGTTTTCAGCTGGGCATCAGCTCTGTGTATCATACACATCGTTGTATTAAGTTCCAATTAAGCAAATACCTCCTGCAGCGATACCCCAAATCCATCTTTGGCTTTGGACTTCACAAACTGTCCCAGCTCAGCCTGCTCCTGCAGAGGATATTTATTATATGAATTTCTACCTCATCCTGGAGTGCTGCGATGCTCTCCCTCTGCGGCCAGGGAAGACTGACTGTTTTATAATAAATCTCCTCTCTCCCAATGGATACAGGTATAAAGAAACCACTCCAGAAACACAACATGGAAAAGATGTTATTTTGTTTTTACTGACAATTTCTGCTAGCTTTCTTCCCCTGGGGAACATATGGTCTCAGATTTGACTCTTGGCTCAGGGCAAAGAGCAGCAGACTCCTTCGAAGTGCTCCCAAAGATAATTTGACTTCCTATAGTATTAAATCACTTCCAGCATTAGTAAGGCTGGTGGGACTTTGCCACAGAGAAGGGCAGCATTACTGCTGAATACAAACCATATACACAAGTCACACTTAGCCAGCTGTTACTTCCTCCATTTTTAAGCTAATTTGATGACTTTGAGGAAAGGTAAGGGAATCAAGGACTGTAGGCATCTTTGGCTCGTTCTTAACAGTTTCAAATGGCCAAAAGGACAGAAGACAGAGAAGAGTGTGTAACGATAAAAATGCTGCATGGCTTTAGGAAGGCAATATTTCATCCGAATTAAATTAAGTGGGATGAATTTCAATTAGATATTTGTGGCGCAAGTACTGACTTTATTGAAGGCAGTCGGCTTCACAGATTGCATTGCTTCTTCAGTTTCCTGAAACACGCTTTACTTTCTAATTGTGAGTGTGCACTGTAGCAAAAACAGATTTCAGTTTGCTCTTCATCAGCAGACGCACACATTACAGGAAGAAAATAGAAGAAAAGGCAGAAATTCCTATCAGTGCACAGCAAATGCTTTCCTCTGTATTTGCAAAACAAAAGTCATTGTCTAGAAATTTTCAGCACAAGATTCTGAGAAAGAAAAATGATTTATTATATACACAAAAGTCTGCCAAAATGACAGGAGCTTTTGCTAAATTTCTTATTTCTAATTTTTGTCAGAAAAAAATTCTACATTGCCTCACTATTTTATTATGAAATTAAAAACAAATTCCCAAATGGTATTTCTTTTAGAGTTGTAAGGTAAGTATAGTTAAATACATTTAAAAAGCAATCATGGTTTGATTGATCTGTATTATTTTTCCCTATTGTCATTCACATTTCATTTTCTTCTTCTGATTTTGACCAGGATTCTTTCCTTTAATGCCCAATATTCTTAAAGGGAAAAGATGCTGTCCTCGACATCTCGCCAGCTGTTCTCTGCAGATGAAAGAGGAGAACACAATTTCCTTCCGATGAACTCTGATGACCATCCCAGACTTATTCATTTGGGCTGTAGTTTTGGCAAATATTCTGGTGTGAAGTAGACCTGAAGTGTTGGGAAGTCAGTTGAACCCAGGCGTAAGTACTTTGCTGGACAAAGCCAGCCTAGGTACACACGGAAAGCTCAGTTTGACAAAGACTGGGGTGACTCTGTGCTACTGCATTAAGAACAGGAATACTTCTCTTTCAAACATTTATTTAGTTTTTCATAGTACAGAACTGGAACAGGAAAAGAACAGTATTATCTATCAGTCATATGGCTCTCAACCTTTTGGAACAGCACATGTTGTGCACTATGTATATTTACCCATTAAAAAAGTCTGTAGATTCATTTTTTTTCCCTGACATGAAAAATGTTGATGGAAGCACTAAAGGATTAGAGTGTCTCTGTGATTTGCTTGCTAAAGTAAACATGAGCCAATGCTGTAACCAGATCACATACTTGTGGTGGAGTAAAGTGACTAATTTAATTTTCAGCCACACTGAGAAGAAGCAGAAAGTGCACCAGGAAATAGACTGAGCTTTCTTTAGTGTGGGAATGAAAACACATGTGGGACAAATGGGCCTGATGGGGATTTTTGGCCTCATTTTACCTGTCTTGGGCCTTGGGATACATCAAGAAGAACAGTTCAGAATGAGATTATAAGGATTCTGCAGACGAGTAATAAAATGGATTTCTATTTCTTCCTCACAGGGCAGTACAAGGAAAGCCAAGTCACCAAATGACTGTAGGAGTGTTACATTGGGAGGTGGGTTCAGTTCAGTTTCCAGGCTTTTCCTCTAGTCACTGTGGTTGATTCGGTTCTGTACTCTCAGACACTGATTTCAACAAATCATTGAACTGCAATGCTATTGAGAGGCTGGCTCCAGCTTCCCCACAACTAATCTAAAGAGGGAATCAATTATTTATCTGCTGTGACTTACCCATCTTCTCTTGTGTTTGCAGCAAGGCATATAGGATTTTCTGGGGTTGCTCTTATTGTCAATTCAATGTTTGGCTCTAGCTTTGACTCAGCTGCCAGGGAAGGGAGGAAGGTGATGAGTCAGGAGGCTTCCACATCATCCTCCAGCATTACTAGGACTGGGCTCCCGTAACAGGACAATCTGGTGTCGGAACAGACTGGAGCAGGAGGGTCCCACACCCTTTCCACCAAGATGTGCCAAGATGTGCCGTTTCAGAATTCGACCTATTCCAATAAGTGATTCACAGCATTTTAGCAAAATAGGCAGTACCTTTGATCCTGGTGACTAAAGAAGTGACAAGTAGTATTGAAAGACATCGCTTCCTTAACATGATTAGGAGTCAGCAGTAAACGCTAATGCTGCACTTTAGGTCCTATTTTACAATGCAAATGACTTCTTCATGGATCTGTGAGCAGCAAACTGGATTTTGAGGGGTGTTTTTTGGGCAAGATTGTGGTCAGATTTTACAAACTAATCTCCAATAACTTCCATTTCAAATGACTGTCGCTATCTATTTTTACTGCGGTAGCATCTGGGCAACCAAAACAGCCCACCACCCTGCCACTGCACGAAGTACTGAGCGAAACTCACAATACCTACTAGAAGAGCACGACCTCCATTTAGTTTAGGAAAGGATGTTTTGATGCCAAAGCATCGTGCTATGGGCACACAAAACCAATCCTTTCTGTCCTTGGCTGCAGCTGTGTCATATAACAAGAGTTTTGGGGAATGGATGGTGTTATATCTGGGAAGACCCCTTAGTGGATATTGTAAAAGAATTTGAGAGGTTCTTGCCAACATAAAACATTCATGGTACTCACAGAGTTTGTTGCAGCCCGGGGGCAGGTTTGGGGGGAATGCAATCTGTTTGACTCCTGAAATTCGGTCCATTGCCATCAGGAGGATGCTTCAGAAAGAAATTTTTTGAAAAAAAAAAAAGAAAAATTCAGGTACTCAACATAAAGACATTTGACAATGAAGACCTCAGTTTTCATCTCCCTGCTACAAGCAGGAAAAGAGAAGCTGGTGCTGAAAGGTAAGTCACGTATGCTGGGTGTGGTTAGATGCCATGCATGAAGGCAAGAAGACCAGCCCTGTCCTGCAGTGACAATCAATCTTTGCAACTCCCCTTCGCTAAGCATGTGTGTTGTGGCACTGCCGGGCAGGACTGGGGCTCCACCGCTGTGCGAGCACACAACAGGAGACCCTTCCACTCCAAAAAAACTTCAACAGTTCAAGTGCAGGAAGGGAGAAGGACGATACTGTCAGTCCCATTGCACCGACTGAAGTGTGAAGAGCCGAAATGTCACATATCTTGGCTAAGGTCATCCAGGCAGCTTTCAGCACACACGTCCCTTGAGTCCAAGCATTTTTCCTTCCAAGTCACAGGAGTTCAAGTTATAAAACATGCTCTTTTCCTCACCAGCAGTCCATTCCTTCCTTCAAGCATGTTTCTGTGCATACACTAAAGTGGATTTAAATGTAAAAGGCAGAAAAGTTCAATAGTCATGAGAAATGTGAGCTGAAAATGGCACTTACCGCCTTACTCTGTGTAAAGACAAGCATAACCACAAGTAAATGGGCTTAAAAATACAGGCGAAGAGCACACAGTGGGTTTAAGGCAGCTGGAAGATAAGGTAGTCTTCTTTTTAAAATGATAAAAATAACACCGTAATGAACGCTTCCTCCTCCCATAGCCCTCCCGCGCAGTCGTGCGTTGCTGCCCACTTTACTTTGTTCTCTCTCCATCACAACGATGGCACAGGGAGGTCAGATATCTTCGCTGAACAGCATCAACACAATCAAGAGAATCCAAACATCGGGATGGCAGCCTTTATTACATGACTCAGACCAGTTAAACACTAGCTAGGAAAATAGGGAACGTAAAAACATACACACAGTTCAAGTCCTATTTGCTGGCTAATAAGTGAGACAGGACCTGCCACACCGGGAAAGTTCTGATTCGATCTTTTCTTTGGGAGATCTGTGGAAACACTCAAAACATTTCATTGTAACTTCTCGTTTGCACAAGACTGCGGTATATTAACTGACGACAAAACCAATCAAAAGTTCCAAAATACTTCAGACTGAAAATATAAAAATGGGATGCTACCGCTTCAGCAGAACTCCCCCAACCACCAAGCAGCATTCTAACAAAATAAGTTCATTGTTCTGCCGTGTTATTATGAAGAAAGTACATAGTACAATGGAAGATGGTTCCACCTGTGTTTCTCCAAGAAGCCGTACTAGTCATTTTTGAACATCCTACTGTTTTTACAATGTACAATTCTACGCACATTGAGTGGGAACTAAATGAGTCACCCCATTTTTGCTGTAATTTTAATACCCTGTTATTTTAATGTCCAAGCCTAACTACAAATTAGAATAGTCTTCAAATCACAGACACTCTTCTGCAGCAATGCTTACAAAACAACTCAGCTGAACAACCAGAAAGTTACAGTGCTGAGTTACTTCATTTGATTGCCTGTGCAAAGCCAGCACTGCACTGCATCCACACCGTGAAAGGACAGAAGGAAGCAAATTAATCTGGCTTGTATGGAGCCCTGGGCTTTTTTATGTGAAATTCTATTTAGTGTATTGCTTAGCAGCAGTTTCTTTTGGGGGAAATTTTCTGCTTTCCAAATAAACACGCTTTAATATAAATAATAATAATGACAATAAAATTATGCAGTTTGCAGTGATGTCTTATCGTTTTCTCACAGGGCTTCCAAAGAAGCTGAACAGAGGATATTCTCTAGAAGAAAAACAGCTTCTGCCCAGCCAAGCGCATCTCCCCTGCTGCAAAGAGGTGTAACTCCACCGACTTCAGCGTAGCTCCGTGCCTTACAGCCAGCAGTCAGAATCGATGCTAGAGAGAAAGGCACGTTACTCTGCCTCGTATAAAGAAACAGCACATTCTGTACCAGAACTGGTTATGTGCCCCAGCCGAGCTGAATTTCCCCTGGATAATTTCTTTACGTCTTGGAATTCAACCTCTGGAGATGAAGCCAGCCCAAGGCTTTATGTGCTACGGAAACATTGGTTTGGGGACTCTGGTAATGCACACTGCTCTGTGCTTGTCTACAAGCACACAAAAAATTTTTACTCGAAGCTCAATGCTTTGCTTTTATTTTTGAAAGTTCTAAAGGCCTGACAAGACTACTTGAGGTTTGGGTCAAGTTAAGAGAGACTGAAGAGGTGGCACAGATATTTTCGGCTCCAGCAATCATAAATGACTACATCCATTTATATCTATTATTGTTTAGCATACAGCTCCTGTCAATGATGTAGTACTCGGCTGTGTACACCTCTCCCCACCTCCCTTCATACCAGTTGCCTCTACTGTGGTGAAAACATCAGAATTTGTAGTTTCTCCCTCTGTGTTTGTGACCCATCTACCCCATGCAGAGAGAGTACTTTTGCACCATATTTTGAATGGCTTTTACTGCTACTTTTGTTTTTCTGTGCTACTAACAATTTCTTAGGCACGTATTTGCCTCAGTTCTGTTACCTGTTTTTTGCACTAATACAACTTTATTTCTGGTATAAAGGAGTTCTTGATTTTCGATACATCTCATGTTCTTTTGTCACATTATTAGAGAAAGTTTGTTTCACTGAGTTACCTCAACAATTCAGCTCTTGACAACTGGTAATTTACATTTATGCTTAAGAAACTGAAACTTATAATGGCAGTTTGATGCAAACCCAGACTGGCTGTGATCTGAAACAAACCAGGGCTAAATTGAGACTTCTGCATAAATTAAAGTTAAGGCTTGTCCACCGAGTCCTTGAGTCTGACGTGCCAATGTGTGGGAGGGTTTGTGCTCAACCGGTTGGGGAAGGATGGGTTTGGACTTTAGCTGTATCTAAATGCAGGAGAGTCATCCTCTGCAGTTACTTGCTGGCTGTAGTCCCCATCACTTTCAATTAAGTTTTAAGCGACCTTGGCTCTCATTCTCGAGATGCATCTGGGCACCTAATTTCTGTTGATTCTGAGCGTCCGAGCGTTAGCCCTTTTCGGAGCCATCATAAATTCTGACTATATCTTTCATTAATACATAATGAAGCCCTTTATTGTACAGTATTTAAATGTCAAGGGGCAAAGTATGAGCCACACAAGAAACTGGACAGTCTGCTCGAAGCACTAAGTGAAAAATTCCTTCCAGTGATAGCATACGGGGCTCTGCATACCATATTCCTTGTTTGGTTTACAATGAATAAAACAGTTCGAAAGCTCCGGTGCCTTTTCTCACACAAGGAACTGCTCTCTGTGCTCCTTTAATGACTTCCCAAGGGTGGCGTCAGCCGTTACATTCTGATATCCTAAAGCACAGAGCCTTCCCTCTGAAAGAATAATCTAGTATAATTGGCTTTAAATTAATGAAAGGAAAGCTTGCTTATTGCAGTCACATCAACTTAAGGCTTACAAGAAATTAACTACATAACTGGGAAACAAAACAAAAGAAAATCTAATATTCTTCCTGTGAAAACATCAGTTTGTATTTCCAGATGTAATCTTGATTTCCAAATGGATGCATTTCTGTTCCAAGTGAGGGAACAGCCGGCTGGTGTAAATCAAAATTTTCCTCATGGGTGTCAAGTTGATGTACATCAAAGAATGGCAAGACCTCTGGTCTCAGGGACCTCAGACATAGTCAGCGTCTTGAGGTGTGAGATTTTGAGTTTTGTCCAAAAAAAAAAAAAGAAATCAGTGCAAGTGCAGGTTATTTATTTGGGTCTGGTCTGAATTGTCTTTGTTTCATTTCTGTTGGCCTTTAAAATAAAAAGGAGAACATAGGAATATATTTTAGAAAAGGAATTTATTTTAGAAAAGAAGAGTGATTTGTAAAAAAAAAAAGAGGTGCAAACCGTGGGCCAGATCCCATGCAAATTCACCAAGAGTGAATTTTCACGGGCTGTGAAACATGAGCATTTCTGCAACTTAAAGCATTTTTGTTTTGCTATCTAACAGTATAAACAAAAGACATTCACGGATGTAAGTTGAATCCTGCTACGTCTGTCCTCCCATAACGAGGGGGGAGCTGTCTGGCACTGTCCAGGATCCAATAAAACGCCTCAAGCCTCCAACATACGGAGATCTCTGCAGATTTGATGGAGTCCTCCCCTTGGTAACTTACAGAGATCTCCTCACTGATGGATTTCGTGGAGTCCTCCCCTGATTGCCCACCAGAGCAAATTTATCCTTGCTGCAAGGCAGCGCAGAATCATTGTCTTCAGAGAGAGGGAGTCGTGCGCTGGGAGGTGAAGTGGCACGCGCAAGTTCCCTTCATCACAAAACCAGACATTTTGGGACCTGTTAGAAAAGGTGAAAAAGCCCCCAGATTCACTGAGGGGCACCAATTTATAGAGCAAGTCATCCAGACTGCATTTTCTGCATACTCCAGATGCTGCAGAAAATGATTTTAGAGGCACAAAGATGCAAATCACTTTAATAAAAAGGGTTATGGCTTGTTGAAGTCCAAAGAGAAGGACGGCTTCTGGCAGGAGACACGGATTTAGAACCATAACATCCAAATTCAGAGGGTGCCTGTCTACTTGGGAGGTGAAGCTGTTTTTTCACTTGAATTTTAAATGCAGTCTGGACAACAGTAAGGAGCTTCCATGAAACAGTATGTGAATTTTGGAAAATTTTGGGTTTTAGATATCTCCTATCAGCTCAGTTATTCTTTAATAAAGGTGATGAATTACACAGAGGCCATTGCTGTCAACTAGAAGGTTTTGCGACAAGACAGACAAGTGACTCATGAGCCTATGAGTTAAAAGGGCAAAAAATACTGTGTTCTGAGGCTGCTCACTTCCCCAATATCTCCAAATTGTTTTCCCAGGTGGCTTGCCTGAGACTTAATTCTGTCTTTCTCCTTCCAGAGCCCTCCTTGCTAAATTACTGTCAGCTTTTCATGATTTACGACAAATGACAGGAAATGCTCTGCCAAGTCACCGTAAAATGACTCGGTGAGGAGGGAGCTTGGTTCTGACGTTGCTGATAGCAGATGTTTTAGAAGATGGAATGTGAAATTCAGAGTGTGGGTAATTGAAGGGAGCCTAGGAAGAAGATTTTTTTCCCCCTTTACCTCCTACACTAACAAGGTAAAAATAACCGGGAGGGCCTAATCACATATGTGGATATGATATTGCCTGCGGGTTGAAACTTTAGAGCTGCTGAGTGTTCAGCTCATCCCAGGTGCCACCCTGGGCCCATCTTGGGAAGTCTGCCACCGCTGGCTGGGATTCCTCCTTCTTGGAGAAAAGAGGTAGTCCTGTGATAGTGCCAGGAATTTCCCTCGTGGACTGGAATCCCACTGCAGCAGGGCTCTACAAACACTCAACAAAAATGATTTAGACTAAAACATTGAGATTTAAAGATAAAAGTGTTTTTCAGGGTGCAAGGAATCTTGGTTTTCAGTGAAATGCTTTAAAAAACATACCATACTTTTGTTTGTGGAGCTAGCAAGCTATTGCACGCAGTATTTGACTGAATGTTAATTTGGTTGGTTGTAATGCTGTATTAATGATTCTATGCAGCTGAGGATGGGAAGTCTTCCATGTCTGGCCAGCTCAGAGCTTGGGTTTCTCCTCAGCCATCCGTGGCCCAAATTCTCCGTGTGCCTCTGTCTCTCTCCCGTCCAGCTCACAAGATGGTAAGGAGGGTTTCTAGCCAGATCTAGGTGTGAAGTTTAGAGATTCTTAGGTTTAAAAACTTGATTCCTCCTGCTAAAGCTGCAAAGATGCCGACTGTGAAGCACTAATGGAGAACGAATTTGCTCAGTCATCAGACCAGGAGTTTGTATTCCTACTCTTAACTGCATAAACTGCTATTTGTTACAGGTTCGAAGTAATGCTGAGAAGCTTCACATCTGATTTAACTTGAAAATGTTATTAGCTATTCTGAAAGCAAAATCAACCACTCTCCTGAGAGCTGTATGACTATAAATCAAAGCCTGTGGATGCTGTTGCTGCAACAGTGACAGAAACAAAATAGGCATCTGGTGTGTTTCACTATAATAACTTCTAAATTCAGGAGAACTTTGAAGTGCTTCAAGAATTCCTGCCCATAGCTACCTCGCAACAGGTAAGAATTAGATTTTTAGCAATCGTGTTTTTCCAGCTGGCATAAATTTGAAAAGTACTGCTGAGTTCTAGAAGGGTTGTGATTTAACAACAGAAACAGCCAAATAAAAATACAACAAGTCGCAGAAAATTGGATTAAATGAAAAGGAAAACTGCATCCACATAATTGGGAAATTAGCATCAGTCGGATTCGTTTAAACTGCAAATGCATGAGTCAGGAATAACACCACTGAAATTAATGAAATTTTGAAGGTGAGAAATTCTTTTCTATCAGAAACTTAAAGGAAAAACAAAAGTAAAAATAATCCTTAAACCGAAATCCTAATGATGAAAACACTCAGAGGGTTGTAGGATAACTGATAATGTAGAAAGTGAAGAAAGGAAAGCTGGTGTCAAACGGCAAAATAAAGCATCACCTATCTTTCCACGCCCACGTGCATGCAAAGCCAAAGCCCTGGGAAACGCATTGATAACCAAAACCTTTTATTAATTCACACAGCGGCATGGCGAGGGAGGCCTCGCTCCATCGGTCCCGTTGAGTTTGACGCCAAGCGCATCGTTACGCTGAGACTTTGTCTTTCTGGCAGCTGTGACTCTCTCTCTCTTTTTTTTTTTTTTTTTTTTTTTTTGGTGGAAAACGAAAGAGCTTTATGAGACTAAACAGGCTGTAGTTTAAACCGGTAGATATTATCCGTTTTCTGCCTGTTCATAACGAGGGATGTCCCGTACGTGGCCGGGAGCGGGCGGCGGTTTCGGGGCTCCCTCTCGTGGCTCTGCCTCTCATCGTCCTCTCGGGCTCCCGCTTCGCTCCGCCGCAGCTTTTCTTGCCGTGGCTGGTCCCTCTACGGTTTAATTCCCCACCGCCACCGTAGAACTGGGTTTAAATCTTACAAATCGGGCACCTGGCAGCCTTGTGAGAGCAGCAGTAGAGCCACAGCCCTGCTGCCAGCTTTGCTGCGGCTGCGCACGCTGCAACCATGGCATTTCCCCCACCCACCCATCTCTTCTTTGCCTAAGTTGGNGACTTTCACAGAAGTATGTTGATTTATACAAGTTGAAAAATTGGCCCCAGCCTAGATGGTAAGGTCATTTTGTCCAACGAAATTGAATAAAATGTTTTTTGGTAAAATCATTTTTCTTAAGCCTTAAGATTAATGTTTGTTTTTTACCTTCAGACAACTACAGAAACAAACATATTTATGTATGTACATATATACAAACCCAAAAGATTTAACTTAGGCTATATCCTAGCTCTGTTAGTTCTTAGCAGAGAGGATTTGTCATCCTTGGACTCTGAGGGATCTGTTTTAATAAGGGTTATTTTTTTATTTTTTTATTTTTTTATTTTTTTATTTTTTTATTTTTTTATTTTTTTATTTTTTTATTCTTTTATATATATTTTTTTATTATTTTTTATATTCTCTATGCTTTATAAAGAATCAGTAAACACCAACTAGAAGGTCTTTTATTTCTAAAACATCTCTCAAAACTCTGGATTCTGACTTGCGGCGTATAACATGGAAGAAATAATCTAGAAGCAGAAGTTGACCAGCCCAGGCTTCAGCCATCACTGACCTGGTGTAACTGCCTCATCCTCTCTCTACACTCTCTCTTAATCTGCACAGCACTTAGTCCCAAGAGGTCCGTAGCTGGGATTCCTGCCGCCGCCTTAGCTATGCGGAGTATAAACCACTGCCTCGCATTTTATGTCATCTTTCCAATGACACCCCGATTACACATAAATACTGGAGCACGAAAAAAGCCAGGTGTTAAATACTCAGTGTTTTCTATGTTTTATTTTAGATAAGAAATCCTACCAAAAAGGCACAAGGCAATGCCTGAAATGCTCTGTGGTTTGTCTCTTAGCATTTGAATTAAAAAAGTCTCCAAAAACATACGCGTTCTGCCTGAGAAAAAAAGGAACACTCCTACTTGCAAGCAGTATGTATTGTTCCCCTCCACACCCTGAACTAATTGGTGTATGTTTTACTGTCCAGAGGTTTTATTAATGAACAATATTTCATTCAAAGCTAATTAAAATCTCTAGGCAGGCCACGCTTAGCAATAGAGATGCCAAATACAAAAGCAGAAAACAGGTGGGCAGACAGCCTAATAACTATAATTATTTTGTTGGGAAGTAGGAAGAAGGGGGAATAAAGCCCACACATTAGAGACTCATAAATACAAAACACTTGAGAAAGTTGTCAGGTATGTTGAGCCACCATAAGGAATTCACTGATGCCGCTTTAAAAGCCTTGGTTTGAAGATACTATTCTGCAAAAGACATTTAGACCCTGTTCTCAGGACATTGCTGCTCCGCCGAGGCAGAAGACTCTTACATCAGAAGACTTCTGCTAGGATGCTAGGACTTCTGCCCCTCCCGCAGAGGGGACTTGTTGGAAGATGAGGGGTATGACACACTTTTCTTCAGTCTTTCATTCAGAATATGTTGCTGGGGAACAGAAGGACCAAAACCCTGCAGTTTAGCCGTTCCTTAGTGCTCTTGAAGGCTGTAACAGCTCATAGGGATTTAGAGCAGCTCTGGAATTTCTTAGACTCTTTCTTAGACTGCATAGGGAAAGGGGAAATACAAAATACATCATAACTTCTGGCATGGGTCATCTCACCCATGTGGTGAGGTGGCTAAGAAGCCATGACAGTTGAGATGTGAGCACCACCTGCAGTCTGCCTTTTACAGAAGACACCAGCCTACTTCGTGGCCTCCGCGCGTCCCCAGCCGCGTCCTGGAAGCCACGTTTTACTTGCTTTATTGATTTATTTCTCGGCTTTCTTGTGAGAGGTTCCTCCTCTCTTATTCCCCCTCGGGCTTTTCTATCATGAAGAATTTGATTTACTCCTTGCTGCTCCTTACCTGCTGCTGGAGTTAACCCTTGCCTCGCTGCTTGGAGTTTGTAAAGCCCATCTCAGTCGCATCTAGAACAAATCAAATCCCTAACTCTTTCTGTTACTGCGCCTCACTGCGGTTTACATCTCTAACTGCCTTCCTCAGGCAGCTGAGAAATCTTACACCTACAGCAGCTCATGAGGAAGGGAGTAAAATCTTTCTTCTTTACTTGTACAACAAGAAGAAAGGCTGGAGAAATGTGGATTTTAGAGTCCAACCTGTGATGAAGTTTCATGTAGCGTGAGCTGGGACAACTGAAGCGTCTTATCTGCAGTCTGGCACTCAGAGCATCAGGAAGTCACCTGAACCCGCAATCAGGAGACAAGAAAACAGTCTGATTCAAAATATTCAGCTAACTTTGTTCTCTATCGTAGTCCAATACTACCTGCTGTTACTGTTTGAAACCAGAGCGGAGTTATTCCACGAGCTAGAGAGGTTAAGAGGAGATGTCTGCTTCCTAAGAACATCAATATAAGATACAAAAGATAAGAAAGGGAACAAAATAACAGACAAAAGCAACAAAACACGGATATCTGAACCTAACTGTGCCCCAAAGAGCCATGAAGGAAATTTGTGTCCTGTCTCATGTTCCTTCTCTCCAACCCCACTCCCCGATATACCTCTTTTTCCCCGATATACCTCTTTTTGAAGTCTCCTGTGCCAGCCTTATTCTGCAGTCGGGCTCTGGGCACCAGCCCGAGGAAGCACGCTGAGCTTGAATATGCACCATGCCGGCTGAGCAAAGGAGAACGTCCATGGTCTGCCACTGGTATGTTTTCTGACACGTCCCTGTTTGAACTTCAGATAAAAGATGAAAGGAATACAAAGGGAAGTGTACGGAGACTTGAGCAAAGATTTCTCCATTTTGCTTTTGCCATTGTATAATCTTGCATCAGCAGCTGTAATTAGCCAGTACCAGACCATCAACTGTTATTGAAGTGTCTGCAACTAATACGACACAAGATTTTCATAGGAATGAGCCTGTTAACCTAAGAATTTACACTGACTATTCTGAAATGATGAGTACGGGCTTATCACAGCGGTATTTCTGCTCTCAGAAATGGTTTTAATATCAGCCGTAACCATCACCGTTAGAATGATTTCTCGTGCCTTCTTTTGCCAGCGAGAGACAGGAATCCACGCTAGTAGGTCAGTTTTATGAAGATCTCTCTGAACTGATCACTGGAATTTGGGGAAGGAATCTGAATTTGCACTTAAATCCCATCTCTTGTTACATTTATCTTTACCCACTGCTAGTGAAGCCAGATACACAGAATATATTGAGCTGAGTATTCTCTATACACACTGACATTACATACAGGTGATGGAAAGCTAGAGCTCAGATTGCTTTGATAGACACATCTCCCCTTTTTAGGGCTTATTTCCAGAAGCAACATTGCTCTTTCATTCCCACATGAAGCTTCAGGGTGTGCTATGTCAAGCAGCTGGCAGGAGATAGTTAGTGTCACGCAGGACTGAATTGCACTGTCCGTGGGCTAGAATTTCACATGCTCTGTCTGCATATATTTTCATCATTTAACATGTGTAAGGACTAAACCTCTCAATGTTAGGCAGTAGTTCTATTCTGGAACCGGGTGGGAGGGTTATAATAGATGAATCCATTTAGAGAGGAAATGTCAATCCTGGTCAAAATCTTGGCTGTTTGCAAAACTGATCCTTTTTGGAAAGCACTTGAATTTTCACTCATGCTGTATCTTAGTGTCTGAGTGTCCGTCAATTAATGTCAAAACACCATGAAATCTCCAGAGCGGCTCTTGACACCCACTAGGACACAAAATTAGTTCCTTAATGAGCAGTCACTCTGCCACGAGAGTCCCCAAAATTCATGATGAGAATCTGAGAGATGGAGCCCTCTGTGTCCCCGGGGAACCGGGCTGCCCCAGAGCTCAGGGGTTGGCAGGTCCCTGGCATCCCTACCCTTAAGCTCTCTGGCCAGTGGGCTGAGCCCCTTGTACAACAGGGTGAAGGATCTCTGGCCGTGACCTTTCATGCCCACCGAAATGTGCCCAGTGTGTCCTCCTTGGACAGCCCGGCATCGTGCAGCCCAAACTTCAGTCAAGATGGCCACACAGGATCACAGACCGCAGGGGTTGGAAAGGACCTTCAGAGATCATCTAGTCCAGGTTGCACAGGATTGCACCCAGGTGGGTTTTGAATGTCTCCAAAGAAGGAGACTCCACAGCCACTCTGGGCAGCCTGTGCCAGTGCTCTGCCACCCTCAAAGGAAAGACGTTTTTCCTCAATGTTGAGATGGAATTTCCCGTGTTCCAGTTTGTGCCCATCGCCCCTTGTCCTGCCATCAGGCAGCACTGGGAAGAGTCTGGCCCCATCTTCTTGCCACCTGCCCTTTAGATATTGATAAGAATTCATGAGATCCCCTCTCAGCCTTCTCTCCTCCAGGCTAAACAGGCTAATCCTGTCTTAAATTAGTATGCTTCTCTTCCAGAAATCAAGAGATCCAGAATGTTTTACCAGCCATTACATATCCTACAGCTTAATGTCTTCCTCAGTGTCCTGGATGTCTACTTCATTCTGTCTTTAATGTGGTTCTATACTGTTGTCCTAATAAGCACAATGATTTCTCAATAAAATGCAATCTGAAACTTCAGGGGTTTTACTTAGCAGGTTTCCCGCCTGTACCTGCTTTATTTCACACCAACCAACCGTACTCTGTGTGCAATTTTACCTGTGAAGGGGTTCCTGTTCTTAAATAGTTCATGTTCATTCTCAGATGGGTTTTTGTCACAGTCTTGTTTTCAGAGATGCTGTATGCCCCCAGGTCTTCTCTGGAATAGGAGCGCTTCCTACCTCTGAAAACAAGTCCTTGACTTCTGGTTGTTTCCAGTTGATTCTCTGTTGTCAATTTTTGTCCAAAGTAAAAGAGAAAAAAAGGTAGAATTTCAGAAACACTTGAATGCAACCAATTCCACTCCAGAACAGGTGCTATCGCTTTTAGTTAAGTATTCGGAAACAATACTGGGCTTTCAGCACAATGCGCAATTTCAGCCTAATTTGAGAGGAGGACTCTTGCAGAATGACTGTTCACAGGGCATGCCGATGGGTGCACCACCCTCCCGCCCCCAGGCAGGGCAGAACTGCTTTGGGTTATTCATGTTGTCGTTATTTCTGTGCTCTCCTACTCCAGCTGTTTGAGCCCCTCAAGAGCAACCTAGAAAGGAGCAACCTAAGACAAATACGACTTGCAGAGAACCCCCGGCTAACCGGTTTAGAAGCAGTGACCATGAAAGCTATTAAGACCATATCTGCTTCAGAGGGGGATTGAGGGGAATGACATTTTTCCTGGGTCTGTATGACATGACAGTCAAAACATTTTCATTTCCAGTTGAAGACGCCTTTTACCACTTCCTTTCTTCCCAGTTTCAAGTGGGGGGTTTAAAGGCTAATGTTTCAGAGTGCTCCTTCACTTGTAGGTTACCTGGTGAATATATTTAAAAGCCAACAACCCAACATGTGGGCTTTTTTTCTTCTCTGACCCCTTTTTCGTCTTGGATGATTTCTCTGAGCTATGGCCTGGCTAACTGTGAAAGCAAGGAGGCATCCTGAGGTAGATTAAAAATGATATTTTGGTGCCTGAGCTGTAGAAACACACCTTCTGGTGCTTAAAGTCCATGTGTGCAGACACCCGGCTCTTTCTGTGTTTGGTAAATGCCACTCGGTACCAATTGCATTTTAAATACCCGTATAACGTGAAGATCAATCAGTGATGCTTTCTGAGCATCTCTGGGATGAATTAATCAATGAGGCTGGTCATAGCAAAGAGCTGATTGTCCTGCAAAAGTAGCAAATAAACCCCCCCACGTACCCAACTGCAGGTAAAGGCATTGGTTTGCTTTATTCTCGCTCATACCACGTCCCTTCTCATACTATGTATAGGCCTTGTTTGTGTTTTGAACCTTTCAATTACCTCACAGCCTGCGGTAATAAAGTTTCTGTGATGGCCGCAAATGGCTGGCTCCGTGCTGGCCATTTGCCTCATCGTCTCCTCACCAAGTCTGTCACCAGGGACTCTGCCGTGCAACATATTCCCAGTGACAACGGAGGGTCCGGAGGATCGGAGACAAGGATGATGGGCAAACGTCTGAACGGCCAGGTGGATGGAAGGGGAAGCAAGTGCTAATTACCGTGGGGGCTCTTCCAATTCTGTTTAAAGAACACTTATTGACATTTGTGCCAATATATATCAAAATTGTTGGTAGTTTTTTCTTGACCAGTTTGTGACAGTTTGTCCAAATGCAATTGAATTTTACTGAAAGAAAACACAACAGCTTTAGCAATTAAGATTCTCCATGTTAATTGACTTCCAACAACCTGCCAGAAATATTTTTAGTGTCAGTGTCATGTTTAAAACTATACCTTGTTGCTTTAATTGACTGTGCAACAACAGTCTTCATAACCAGCTTTAGCTTTGTGCTTATTACAGAGACCTGAATTGTCACCCAGAATTATTTAATGTAAAAAGTTCTCCCTTTAACTGTAATTAACATTTGACCAATTAATTTTAAATACGTAGACTGAGATATGATTAAAATGTTATTAACTCTTGCTTTTGTAATGCAAAACGTGGCTAATCTCAAGCCATGTTTTTCAGATGGAAGACGTTCCCACCAGGAAGCAGGTTGCCTTACAGAGATGCATTTGGGTTGTTCCCAGTGCATGGGGACATTTCACAGCTGTAGTGGCTCAGAGGAGGCCCCGGGGATGCTGCGAGGGCTGCAGCCCCTCTGCTGGGAGAACAGGCTGGGAGAGTTGGGGGGGTTCAGCCTGGAGAAGAGAAGGCTCCGGGAAGACCTCAGAGCCGCTTCCAGTGCCTAAAGGGGCTCCAGGAAAGCTGGGGAGGGACTTTTTACAAGGGCATGGAGTGATAGGATGAGGGGGGACAGTTTTAAACTGGAAGAGGGAAGATTTAGATTAGATACTAGGAAGAAATTTTTCACTTTGAGGGCGGTGAGCCCCTGGCGCAGGTCGCCCCGAGAAGCTGTGGCTGCCCCATCCCTGGAGGTGTTCAAGGCCAGGTTGGACGGGGCTTGGAGCAAGCTGGGCTGGGGGGGGTGTCCCTGCCCAGGGCAGGGGGTGGCACTTGATGGTCTTTAAGGTTCCTTCTACCCAAACCATTCTGTGATTCTATGATTCTTTCAAGTGCCACTGTCTCACAGAATAGTTGTGTTGGCAGAAGATGATGCGCACACGCATGGGACCCCAAGGCTTACAGCTGTCAAAATGTGTGTGGCCATGGATGTCATCCCCTCTGACAAATGGTGGTGGCTGTCTGCTACTGTCCTTCAGGAAAGCAGCTTATTCAAGCAGCAGAAAAGCCAGGTTTTGCTGATTTGGATCCGCAGTTTATGTACGCATCTTAGTCACTAGGGGCAAAGTAATTTTTATTGACAGATCTTTGAAATGTGTCTCAGGGTGAAGACTTTTGGGGTGTGAATTGTATTAGCTTGTTTGTACCAGCTAGTGTAGGGTTGGCATAGGATTAAGTGCCATGGTAGCTGACTATTTATATATGTAGATTTCTCTTTATGAGACATTAGTTGCAGAAGTATCGTAATTATCCAGGGGACCACATTTAAAAAGATGTAGACCCCTAACTGTGGTGGTCTTGTGCGCTAAATTGTAGCTTGTTTAGATCTTCAGATGCCTAAGCACATCACCTTCAGTGACCTGTGGCTGATTACTTCATCCTTGACTTAAGTCTTATCCCCGTGTCACAGATAAGGTTAAGTCTGCCTCCTTTCAAGGGCATATCACCTTTCCACAAGCTGGTATGAAGAACCCATATGTGAGCGACTGTAGGTACCTGAGACCTGGAGGATGACATTGGGGAGAGATGTGGATGTCAAACTTCCAATGGCAGTTTCAGTCTGCCAATTTCTGGAGGAGGCCATCATCCTGCAGCTTAAAGATAACTGTCTGTTTGCATGTTTTACTGACATTTTTAATTTTTTTTTTTGTGGTAAATATTTGCGTAGCTTGTAGTGTGGTATTAAAGTTTATCACCTTGGATTTTTACACTGAAATTTTGGAAAGTAGTCTCGGAATCTCTCTCGCTGTGTTATCTAAATCTCAGATGACAAAAAATGTGCAAAAAGAAAATCTGTTAAACTGAGGCTTATAGCCAGATTTGCCCATATGCGTGTGTATATATATCTAAATGTATGTGTGTCTGTATGTATGTGTGTGTATATATATATATATTAAAGTCCAGATGTAAGCAAACTTGTTCAGAGACAATTGTGTGAAATCCCGGACCATTTTATACCAAGGGAAAACTTTAACCAAAATGCACCAAACTCAGTTTCCTTTACCACAGAAGGACTTTTTGGCACCTGTTGTGGCCGACAGCTGTGAGACGCAGGGTGGTCCGGATGGGTCAGTATAAGACAGTCGGACAGATCGCTGCTGGGGTGTCTCAGTCCTGGACAGAGCCTACCATAAAGATGTCTGGAAGTTGTTTGGCGAGGCGGATTTCATTACCGGGTCCCTAGACACACCGAGCAAAGATCTACTTCGGGTGGAGGTGACGCTGTCCCTGCCTCCTTGGTCTGTCCCTACCAACTTGCTCACTTCTAAGAGTGAGGCAATGTTTTCTTTCCAAAGGTGACCTTGGAAACGCACCTTCTGGAATGTGCTCCCGAAATTTCCATCATTCTTCACAGAAGCAGTAAAACAAAGTAGCGTTCCAGCTGTTCCTGTATTTCTGCAGATTACAGATATTATTCTATTATGCTTATTTGAACATTGACTTGATTTTTAATTAGGCTCCTGTGCCTAATTGCTCGGGAAATACACCTCCCATTAAAAAATGTTGCTCCTTGCTACTTATAAGAAGCTAAATACCTCATCACAAAAACACATTGCATTCTGTAAATGTCTATGTTATAGCTCATTAGGCTGATATTTTTAAGTCATTTTAAATAATGTGGTTTTCTCTTTAAAGCTGAACGGAATAAAGTATTTGCTTTAAAAAGGAAAATTAAATCATGGAAAATAATAATTTATTACTCTTTCTCTGACAGACTAAACATCAATTTGATGTTGTTCAGCTAGTACCACAATGGCGTTAAAAGTTGCCTTCCCCTCCCAAAACAACAAATGAGTTTTGATTTCTCTTCATTAAATGCATCATTAATTCCTCCTCCTAGTTTCTGTTTGTTTTCCCTTCCATACTCTCTTGTTCCTGTAAATTTAATTCAGGCAGCGCATCCATCACATTCTTGTAATTAGCACTTGGAAATATGAAGTCTTCCAGGCATTATCACTCCTGCACGAGCGCTGAGAGATGGACAGGTCTATTTGCCTCAGAACTTTGCACTGATTCTCAAAGAGCCTTAATAATTTAGAGCTTGAATTTGGACTGAGCAGGAAGGCTATGGGTGCTTTTTTCAAGTTCTAGCCACAAACCAGGCGGTTCCCACCTTTATCCTTTGAAGTTTCCATTTTGATTCTCTTTTCAGCAATGGAAATGAATGCAGCATTACAAGGACTTGTTTTAGAAGAGCTGTTGTTTTCTTGTGATTCTTCGGATTAAGTGGGACCCAGGACCGGGTTTAGCTCTTTGGAATTTCAGCCTTTAAAGAGATGATGTGCCTGTCAATCTGCTGTTCACCGAACAGCCAACTGGTGCCCGAGTTAGAGGATGCAAGGCTTTCTCCCTATGGCTTTGCAGCTCCGGAGAATGTCTATTCAAAGTATAATATTGTACCCTGATTTGTGTTGACGAGGGTGTGCCCAGCTGTGAATAAGTGGCTGTGGAAATAAACACATGTTGAATGCCAGTTGAATTGTGACCCTTTTCTATACAGACATTACTGCTGAAGACCTTTGACTAATCTTTCTATTGTAAAAAAAAAAATCAAAATCAAACCAGCATACTTGGCTTTTTTTTTTTTTTTTTTACTCCACTTGGTTTGTCATATTTGGAAGGAGTCACAATTTCTTTTAACCTAAAAATACATTGTGATTAAACTGGACATTATTATAAGGCATCATATTTGTAGCTCCTACTTGGGCAATCCAAGGTGGTACTTTACTGAGGAGGAGATGAAAAGGCTGATGAGGGCCAAACAGGGCAGACCCTGCACAGGCAAAACCTTTATTGCTTTAAATGGGAGCTCGCCTGATGCAAGACCGTGTAAGCTTGCGTAGGCTTTCATTACTCTTTCACCTATTCTGCTTTTCCTCCCGGCTCTGAAGATGGCTTTCTCTCTCAGGGCCTGAGCACTAAATACCCTCTCAGATGTAATTGTTTCTAAAGGCGAATAAATAAATGACAGCGTATTGAGGACTATGGTACAGAGGAACGAGGCCATTGCGCTGCCTCCGTTTATTCCGAGGAGCTCGGGTAAATTTAGGTTCTTGATTTAGGAAGCTGCACCCTGTGACTACATCTGGGTATTGCTGGACGAATAACAAATAACTGCTCTTCACCAAGCCACAGTTCATCTGTCCAGCTGGGGTAATGATGCTTATCTCCTTTATAAAATCCTTAGAGAAGTGCATTTGTGAAGTTTTATGTAATAAGTAGGTTCGATAAATTATATCACTATTTTATACATGGGACTGAGATTCCATCCGACTGCATCATGCAAGGTCAAGCGGCGTGTTTGGTAGCTGCGGCAGAGTCCTTAGCTGTCACCTTAGCCATGGGGATTTTTCTTTATGTACTCGCCACTCCACTGTCTGTTCGGACCGTGGAACAAGCCTTTTCTTCTGCTTCCCTCTCAGATTGCTTTAATGGTTGCCCTCATTCTCTTTAATGATTCTAAATCACTGCTTTTGATGTCCAGTTTATCTTCCCAAAATGTAGCGCCCCTGACTGCATCAGATTCACTCCTTAATCCCCTTAGCCTCTCTGATCACTCAAGACTAGAGCTAGATAAACTATCTCAGGTAGCCTTTGACGTCTTTCAAGAAGCAGCTGAATGCCATAAAAGATCCATCATGCTTTCCTTGGTGTCAAAAAGGTTTTGCTATTAAAGATTAGGGAGGCTGGAGGTCACTCCAAATCACAATATTGTTCACTTTATAAGCCCGTTTTATCCTGTCATCTGATATTACGCTTTCAAGTTTTTTCTGAGGAGTCCGTGGCATATATCAATTTCTTGCCCTTCAGTCTTTTTAAACACTAGGCTTTAAGCACTGATTGATTCATTAAATGTCTCCAAAGTCAAACGATTTATCTTTTTCACTGTATTTTATTGTCTCTATTTCCCTGCGCCTGACTTAGAAACCTCCAGCACAACACTGAGTTCTTCAGTTCACTTCAAGAATCTGTGTAAATACAGGGTATTTTTACATGCATGAAAAGAGGCACCTGCACGTGCTTTTATCTGGTATTCAAAATTGCAGTGTGCCTTACGGGGATTCTAGTCAGTTTTTGCTTTGCTTTTATAGCATAATTTATTTCCAGTTTGGATTTTCACCCCTGTTCTTTCCTTCAGCCCTAGTTTTATTGTTTTGCTTCATGTTTTTAACCCGGTTGAAATATGGAACATACCTGTATATATTTAGGTAGTTAATGTGCCAGAAATGAGAATATAAGAATACACAGTTCTGTCTATATGCTCGTAAGAATCAGCAAAGTTGCTCAACGCTTTGAAAATCGGCTTTAGTGCATCGCTCCTGCCATTGCCCACCCATCGTCTGAGCCTTTCTGTACCCACCTGGAGAGACCACACCAGGCTTGTGAGCAGCATAAATACCAATATGCAGAATAGGTTGAATTTACATGAGGCATGAGCCTTTCATGGGGGTTTCAATTCAGTCTTTGAGATTTCTTCTTCCAGATAGTTGATGTCCTTTGAGCGGGCATTTAGGTATTACGAGACATGGAAGTGGTGCTGCAGCCTGCAACAGGCAAACAGGTCATCTGATGTCCTGCAAAAGAAAAAGCCTTAAGTGAAGGTTTTCTCTGCTGTTCTTGATACTGGCTTCAACAACTGCTTAAAATAGCGTTTTTATTACCCATAGGAAGCTTGCTTACCTTGATGTCCCTTTTCTTGACGTACTCTGACACTTACTCACTCATACCCTTGTCTCCTTTCCTGCTAACAGCTACTAGAATTTTTAAGCTTTGCTGTGGAATTGCTGGTTGTCTTTGTTGAAAAGGCTCTTGGAAAACTTCACTGTCAGGTTTAACGTATTAGCTCGCTATAACAGAGACCATAGAGGTTGATTTTGCATTAAACGTTATTAAATATTAACATGTTTACACTACAATGCTAGCCTACAGTTATACACAACCCTGGAGTATTCCTTAACTGTCATCTGTTTTTTCTAAGCAGACTTCCAGCCTGGGCTAATCGGCTTTCTTATGGCTTCTACCAGCACAGAGGAATTTTCTGACTGTAAATGCTCCTACTCCGTTCCAACGCTCTGTCAAACAAGTTCCTTCAAGCAACGCTGCGGATGCTTTGAGCAATTTTGTGCAGAAACAAAGCCGCAGCCCTCCTATGGGCAGTAGCCCTGTCTCAGCTGAGCACTGAGGGTACGGTCCAGATGCTGCCAGCTGTTGCACAGCGCAGCTGCCAAAACGTGCCTGGCTTTCGGAAAAAAATCTGTGAGTAGGTATGTAATCCTGGCTGGGGTCTACTGCGGGGAAAGTTTTGGCAAACAAGGCTGTATAGGAATTGGCTGGTTTCATATTAATCCTGAAATCTCTATGTGTTCACACGGTGAAACTCAAGTCCTGTTTTGGAGTGAGCGGTGTGGCAGTGCCGGCTTTTGTGGGCCATGGACCTGCGCACAAGGCTTGGTCAGACGCGTTGTGATTACACCCCTAAACTTGTGGCAAATATAAGCCGGAAAGTACCAAAAAATGAAGCTTCAGCTTGCACAGCAAACGTAGTTTTTCCGCAGGGCAGTTCTCAAAGTGAATCTCACGTCTTGTTTTCTGTAAGCACAGATATGAATGTCAACTGATCATCTAAACTACTGGAAAATTTTCTGCGTGATGCTCTGCACCAAGAATCCTGTCACCCCCAAACTCATCTGGGGCACAATCACCCAAATTAACATAAAGAGCTAATACATTAATCTGACTCTGCCTGGAGAAGATTAGGGGCAATCACGTCGGTGTTTCCGCAGGTGGAAGGGTGGTGGTGAGAGCTTTTAAATGGAGGGCGTGCAGAGGAAGGCTGATCTTTTAGCAGCTTGGCCTGGTGAGATCCAAAGGGTATACTGTGACTCCGGCAGAAAGGTAGGGGTTTAATCATGAGAAAATACTTTTTATGAGATTTATGTTGGGTCTAATCTAACTTTCCAGTCGTGTTGCCCTTGATCATCTTCTCTGAACCTTTCTTTCTAAGTTCAGGATTATATTAATGATAGTTGTGGGGAGCATGCTGCAAAATATCTGTCCTTCCTTCTCACGTCTGTTTGCCCTTCATCAGTTTGAAAGGATTCATTCGTTCAGATAGAAAATGAACTAACTTATTTGATAAAATTTGGGTTGTTTTGTATGTACTTACTCCCTGGGCAGCCTGGTCCTCTCTCTTGCATTAAATAAGGTAACGCACAATATTGTGTCACTATCATGTTCCTAAGTGAGAGTGTGATAAAGTGTCTGTTGTTAGGGGATGATTCTTGCACTGGGTAAATATTTAAGAATTGTGATAAAAATCCATTTTGTTTAATTAATGCTTAAATTATGCTGGGAATTATCCAGTATATTTGTTTCCACAGTGAATAATTGCAAGTCAGTGTGGATATGAAAAGTCTGATATAATAACAGAGTAACACGTAGCCCAAAAGTCTGCAAGACTCCAAGTACAGTTTATTTAGAGTGTCAATGCCAGGTAAGGACCCCCCCAACTCCCCAGTGAAAAGCCCAAATTTATGTGTTGGGAGTGTAAATCACAGAAGACTCTTTCCTGAGTTCCCTTGCCTGCTTTGCTGCAGCAGATATTTGCTATGGAAGACCTGACAAATCTCTGTAGCCACAGAGGTTTATAACAGATGATCTAATCTAGCGTTCATGGCAGGAAAATAAAAATCAGGGCTGTTGGAAGGTCGAAAGCAAACCTTTCTGTTCTTGTGCTAGTCATTGTTCGGTAACATTTTAGCAAATGTTAGAAAAGAAAGTTAGATTTTGATCCCAGTTTAATACGATTTAAATGCAATATATCCATCCTCTTCATATTTCTTTATTTGTGTTTATGGAAAAGTGATGGGAAAGAGAACAGAAGCTCTGATTTCTAAAAAGTATTGTTTTTCAAATTTTTCGTTGAGAAAATAATATTTCTACCCAAAGAGACTTTTACTGGCCTGGGGGGAGAGCGCAGGTTTTCCTCCACCATAGTTTTCACTGGAGAATTGAAAAATGTTCAAGAACATTTTATATGTTGTAAGTTTTGGAGAAGGCAGGGTTAGGAAATGTTTATGTAGGATTGCCACGTCATGTTTACTAAACTAGTTTGCCATTAAAAAATAGCTCAGGAAACTCTAAGAAGAGCTATTCATTGTCAGTGAGGTATAGTTTCAAATACTTCTATAAAAATCATTTGTTTCAGGGAGGATCTCCAGGGAAGTTTTGAAACAAAAATGTTTTGAAATGTTGAAATCACTGTCAAAAGAAAATTGTGAATTTTGATGGTATCTTAGTATAATAGATTTAAAAGCACAAGGTGGTACCCTCTGCTTATCCCACTGAAAACAGAGCACAGAAAAAGAAGGCAAGCCAGAAGAATCAGGCTTTTGTTCGAGGAAACATTTTCTCCTTATTACAGTTTATCTTTCTACAATGTGGGTATTATTCAAAGACTGGCTTTCTAAATCTTCCTGCCTTGAGAACACCTGATAATCGTGTTTTGCCTAACGCAAGGCTGTAAAAGCTTTGCGGCTGGGGCATTGGTTTAGCAGAAATCCCTCTGCAGAGACACAGGAGTCGCAGAATTCACCGTGAAGCAGAGGAGTCGGACTCTGGTTTGGCCTTTGAGGAGTAGTTTTAGGCTGGTGAAAGAACAAGGCTTTTTATTTCGCTTTGGCACTAGATGGGGCTAAGGGACTAAACAAGAAGCGAAAAAGCAATGGCTGAGCCCCGGAATGTGGAAACCCCCAGGAAAACAAGAGGGCAAAGCCTGCAGAGGCAATCGATGCTATTGAAGGCCGCTCACTCGCTCGGCTTTGTGATAGAGAAGAAGAGAAAACAGAATCTGACTCTTAAGGTATTGGTTTGTCAGCACCTCTGAAAGCGCGGTGACATGTTTGAAGATGGGGTGAGGTGTGGCCCGCGCACAGGACGCGCTGGCCAGACGCGTAACTGGCTTTCCATCGACTCTCTGAACTGGACCTTTTGAGGCGCAACATCCGCTGCAACGCTCCTCAGCCTCCCAACCTCCAGCGTACAAGAATGGCACCAAGAGAGAGCCGTGCTCGGTGGAAAGAGATAATAGTTATGGATGGGGAAACAGATTGTTGGGCCCTGTGATTTCAGTGTTTTAGTGGGTGACTTTTTTTTTTAAATGTTGCTGCTTATAGATGTAAGAGAAAATTGGCTTTTAAAATACACAAGAAATCATCTCCTCTTTGGATTGTCATTTACTGGACTTTCACCTAGTGTCCTATCCCGGAAAAAGACCTGTCTGTTATCAGATAAAACAGGGAAATAGCATACTTTATTCTGAAACACAATATCCCTTGACTGTCACAGTTAAGGATCTTAACTATCCTTATCAATCCTATTGTAAAGATCTGCTGTCGTACCAGCTTCTGCCCGTATAAATGTGAGTGTTAGGATCTGCTTGTGGGTACAAGCAAAGATTTCAGCAAAACTGAGCAACCAGCTGTCTTCTCATTTGCTCTACGAGTGTGGAAACACTTAATGAAACTGCTTAAGGTTTAATGATTTGTATGACGCAAAGGACATTTTTCTGCTGTCAGTCGTGGGCCAATCTCAAATTGCTTGAGGACTGAAACATGAGAAAACACACCCAAACAATTTAATTTGAAATGCCTAATGTACCTGGTGAGGAATTATCTGCTCTGGCTGCATCATTTCTTGTATTTTAAATCTTCTAGCAGCAGGAGTTCCTGTTTGTTGCTCACTTGTTTATTGCAAAAATGCTTAAGTGCCAAATAATAGCACGAGGGTGAGGGAATGGGTTTTTTGGAGGGAAGCACCAAAGAAATCCAGAAACCCTTTTAAGCCTGCAATTTCGTCTTTTGGAAGCAGGTTGGAACAAGCTCTGACCGCTCTGGGACACGGGCAGCAAGCAGAGCTGTGGGCAGCAAGGAAAGACTCGCTCTACAGCGGCAGCTTTGGGGCAACACAGACTTTTTAGTACACAGTTACCATTTCATTCAGGATGGTGCTGAGCCAGCTTCAGCTTTTACATTCTTGACTTCGCAACTGATCTAGGGGTCACTTTTGGCACATGATTTTTACCTGCCTTCTTTTGTCCATCTTGAGTGTAAGTGGGATGGAGATGTTTGTATGGATCGGGAACTGCCTTTCTCTTGCGTTTGTGCAGGAGCTCCAGTCTTTACCTCTCTTTACCCTTTTATTTGCAGGCATTAAGGACTTGAAACCTTTATAAATGGGTAGTAAGTGTTGATTCTTTGCATCCAGGGAAAAAAAAAGAGGAAACTCAGGATGTAGTTGCGAGAGCTGGGAACCTCACCGGCTCCTGAAACTCCCTGCTTCGTTGCAAACGAAGCACATGGTACCAACGCCTCAACCCATTCCCTCGGGCTGTGCAAAATAGACCTGTCAGGTTTATAGATTAAATAACACTTTTTTTTTTTGCTATCATTAGGGCAGCAATCAAATTTCCGCTTGGTATATGCAACTTTGAGGAAGGTGGCTGATCACCAATTAAAAAGGTGAGGGGTGGGAAGGCGAAGGAGCGCGCTGTTTGAGCCGCGCACTGGCTTTGCCGTTAGCCAGGTAGAAGCAATATATTAAAGAGAGCGGCAGGAAGACTGATGCCGCCCTCCTTCCTTCCACACAGGTCTTAATTATCGCTCTGGACTCGGCTGAGATGTGTCATTGGGCCTTGTGTTAAGACAGCTCCTTTATAGCTAAAATTGGCTTCCAAGGGGGGAGTATGTGTCGCAAGATGTCAAAACTCAAGTGTGTTTTATAGAAGTAGTTCTGGGTAGAGTTTCAGAGGTAAGCTAGACATCCTAGCAAGGTCAAGAAATTAGGCCAAGTAGCGATCTCGTTTTGCGTATTTCTCTAGTTTCTCCTGGCTTCCGAGGAAAGCTGAGAGGCCGCTCAATTGAATGAACTTGTGACTGCGAGAGCTTTATGGGTTTTGCCGAGGGACAGGCTGTAGCTGATTTCCCTGCGCTGGGAAGAGTTAAGTTTTGGAGGCAGTGCATTACTTGCTGCTGATCTAAAGGAAATTTTCAGCTGGAGGCCTTTGGCATAGCTGCAAAGTTATAATTTGATCAAGCAAGGGGTGAGACTTTGCAATGCTCCACCTGGATATTGCTGCACAAAGGCTTTCTTGGTCTTAAGGCATTCACATGAAAGAAATGTGTGAGAATAATTTTTCTGTCTTTTTTAAATTGTGAAACTTGCCTTAGCCCTTCAGTTATCCCAGGACAAGTCACTGCTTGAGCTCACTGCGTGATAAGAGATGATGTGGTTAGTAACAGAGTTGGAAAAAGAGTCTGGGAGTCCCTGTTATCTTATTCCTCTTCTTTCCTAAGCCTCATTGTAATAAAGCATAGACACGCAGCTGGAATGGAAATGGAAAACTGCAGCTGCAATTAAACCTCCCTTCCCAAAGCCTTTGCAGGTTGTATTTTTGCTGTCACGGGAGGATGTCTTTTAGTCTGGCGAGGCCAAAAGAGAGATGTGCATTTCTTTAGCCTTTAGAGTATATGTGCAAATGCCTTTAATACTTGCTTCATGAAACTGAGGTTCTGCAACAGCAGCAGGGCTGCTGTCAAAATAACAGACAAGCTTTATTTTAAAGACTTTTTTTGCTTGAAACATCAGCTTGGGGCATTTAAAATCATCTGTTTTCAAACTTCTGAAACTTTCTCCCGTTGGGGCTAAATTCTCCGTCACCCTAAATCCCTTTTCATGTGCTTTTGTAAAATAAAGCAGCTTCAATATGGGCAGAAATGGCCACGCTGAAAGCTGTATGACAGCTGTACACTGGCACAGCTCCCAGCGTAAGGGATTTTAGAGGCAATGTCAGAGTATGCTTTGCAGTACTTATTTCTGGGGATCATGTAAGGAAATGGGAAGCAGAGTGTAAAACAGAGCAGCCTGGAGGGTTAGGTCATAACCTGGACCAGTTCTTGGAATGGAATGTGTGGAGACCAGAAATGATTATAAAGACTGCAGAGAAGTTTTGTATCTTTTTCAACCTTCTGTTCTACACTGGATGGTTTTAGCTCTCTGCCCTTCTCTTACATTCCTGTGCTACATCAGAAATAAATATTTTCTATTAACTTTTGATGGAAAAATAGAGGTTGAACAGCTCCTGAAACGTTGGTTTGAGGATGTAGGTCTAATCTGTCCTTTGAAACTTCTGAGCATCCCCAGGTCTCGAAGGCAAACCTTTATTGTTGCTTTACATCTACTGAAACTCAAATCTTTCTGTCTGTGTCCTACCTGAAGTCCATCTTGGATTGGTTTTCAACTCGGGGTGGTTGAACTGGTGTTAAAGCGAAGAGGGCTTGGGCTCTGCCTTAGGTCTGAGAGATCCCATATAGGCATAGACGAAAAAACTGCCTATGTGAAACATAATCCCTGGTAGGCTAGAAATAGCATCAGTTGACTGACTCTGCCAGTGTTGCCCTCAATCCAAGAGTAGCTGAGTGCAGTATTTTGAGTGTTTGTTTTGATAATCCCCCATTAAAGAAGTCTTACTTTGTAATTTTTGTTTTACAAGTGAACTCTGTGCTTAAAGGCGGAGTGGTTTGCTCAAGGCGACGCAAATGCCGTGGCAAAGAGGGGAACTAAATACCACTAGTGAAGGACTTCCAATTAACGGAGCATCTCTTTCTCTGAAAAAAAACCCCACCCCATTCCTAGATAATTTACTGTTAGCCACCTGGATGCTATTAAGATTGCTGGATATGAGTATCAGTTCATGTTGTGGGTATGGAAGTAGATGTAAATGTGGCTGTCAAAGCAGAGTATGTATTTGTGTATCTTTAATGCAAGACCAGTTTTAAAAGACAGAGCCTTTCTAAAAGAAATAAGTCTTGAAATCGAAGTCTTGCTGGGTAACTAACCTAAATAACATGTTACATTATTTATGTTGTACACAATAAAAAATATTCTTGCTCACAATGGAAAGATTTCTTCCTATATACTTGTTTCTGCTGCAAAGTTGATGGATCTGTAATGTACTGCATAATTAAACATTGCAGAGGTATTACTTTGGAGGGAAAGAAAGTAATGAAGGGGATATAGTAAATTTTGGTGATTACAGATACAATTGTTTAGCCTGAGTATAGGATGGTCTGTTTTGCTGATTAAAAAAAAAAACACCCAAAAGAACACAATTTTGATTAAGCTCTGCATTGCTCTGCTAGCAATGGATTAGGTTATTAAACTATATTTTTCCATTAATAAAACAAATGTTAATGTATTGTTTGATGCTAATAATGAAACCATTGTCAGTAGCACAGCTACTTCCATTAACATTTATCACCTCATTCACTACCTTTTGTCAAGGCTGGGGATGCATTCAATACTTTTTTATTTTATGAAGGTGAATTAGGAAGGCACAGCACCACAGGAACTGCGCTGCCTGCTTAGTCTGCTTCATGTGCTCTGTGTTCTCGTGGACAAAGCTGAACCAAGGGCTACAGTGAGCTGAACTTTAAATGGAACCCATTGAACCATCTGCTACACCACATCGCTGGCTTCATTAAATTGTATTAATTCATAGTAGAGCGAGTCAAGGAAAAAAAAACGCCAACTTCTTCCTGTTTCTGGAATCTGTTAGCAGGCTGTAAAATGCTCCACCAGCTATCGTGTTGCTGCACAGATAAAGATCTGCTTGTGCCTACAGTTTTTGCACTGCAGCTTGTATTCAGCACAGCGATAAACCTTGCTTTTGGATTTACCCTGCTCGGCAAGCCCAGCGTGGTTAGGTCTGCCTGCCTTGCACATGCCTGGAGGTAGGCACGTATGCACTGATCAGAGGATGGAGACTTATAATACCGTGTCCAGTTTAATAGCTTGTTTTTGAACACCTTGTCCAGGTACTAAGGAGAAACTCCTCTGAGCTCAGGAGGAAGACTTCTGGTGTCTTCAGTGGGCCTCAAACTGGGTGTTGCTCACTGCGGTAGAGAACCTGAGTCTTTTCCCCATCTCTTTATGTCAGAGGTAGTTGTGCATTAATCCTTTTATCCTTGGCAATATTGTCAGATAGCTGGGGAGAGAACAGGAGATAAAGCACCTGCATGCTGTTTACTCTTACGGTTGTAATGCTTTGTGCAGATACTTAAACTGTACACGTTATAATGCAAACAACTATAGCTGCAGATAAAATCTGAAAATGCCAGCTTAAGGGAATGGCTGGAGTCTCCCCCTGGGTGATTTTGCTAATGCCGCACATGAAATTTCCTCTGCAACTCCATTGCAGAGGGCACAAATGGCTTTCTGAAGCTGTTAGCGCTGGTGTTCACTACGAGGTGTTTTCAAGGTCTGCTGGAGCTTTTAGAACAGGGACACACTATACACAGGTGTCTGTCACAAATAGGATGTCAGTGGCTTCAATCAGAAATAAATGAAGTTGAAGTCAAAATATGTTCCAAGGTATCTAAGGGCTGCAGCCCACAGCTGTGCCCTCTTTATCCAGAGCAGCAGTTTAATTTATTTTAAAGGACTATAAGGGAAGAACAGTCAGTGAGTCAAAGGAGTAAATACCCGTAACCAAGCAAGTTCAGAGGAATGCTGCTGTGCTATTAAGGAGAATATTTCTGAGTTCTCTAGCAGCATGACTGTATCAATTCTAAGATATAACAATTTACAAGCAGGGCTCAAAAAGTAAACTGAGTCATTTACTGTGATGCTTCAGAGGTCTGTACAGACCTTAATTTGTCTTATCAAAGAATAATCTGTTGTGCCAAGACTTGGAAGAAGACTTGATTAAAAAAGCAATTGAAATATGAATGCTGGCATCTGAATAATGCAGAAGTATTTAAATAACAAGTGAATTTGGTAACGTGGCCCATATTTAGAGTTGCATCAATGACTCTTCTTTCAGCAGGCTGAGACACAAATTGAGGCTGGTTATCTTTTCCTGTCGAGATGATTTCTCCTCTTCATGGCACTCTCTGGGCTCATGGTGTTAGATGCTAGATGATAACAACAGCTTCAGTACCCTGAAGTTTTTAGTGAGAGGAGGGAAGAGCGGCAGCCCTTGGATTTTGGGGTTCAAAGCACTGCTCTACCCTTGTGTGCTCTTGTAAGAGGTCACTTGGTCCCGCTGTGCCTCGTTGCCGGTCAGCAGTGTGTGGGGAACCAGACTGCCTTGCCTTGCGTGAGCTCCTACCAGCCAGGGCACCGCGCGGGAGAGCATAGCTTCAATTTTGCCAGTGTTAACAGTTTTTTATAAGAAGTATTTCAATTAAAATGACTGAGCTTAAAGCTTTGCTTAAATAGCAGATGCAACCTTCTCCCACTCAAATGGAAATAAACGACTTTATTTTGCTATGAGTACAATTTTCCATTAGGCTGCAAACGGTTATTCCTAGTGCGAAAAGAAAAAAACCCCCATTCCTATCTAGAGCTCCATTTTTGATCCCTTTGATATGTGGTCCTGCCCTTCTGGAGTTATGCTGTATGCAGACGTAATGGTTACACATTCATACCTGCAAATCTTCTTTATGATCACCCATGGCTGCTATTCATGCAGAGTCATGGTAAAACACCGCTGTCGTTTGGAATAATACCATAGCAGGGGACTCCTAATCTGTTTTCTCCCAATAGCAGTTTTGTGTGCTGGGCCGCATTAATGTTATATAGTATTAAGTGAAGCAAATACAGTGTATTTGAATCTCTGCCCTGTAATTATGTACGACACAGTTCAGTAGCTGGAAATAAACTAAGTTTTGACTAAAATATGAGTGTTTCTGCTAACAGTAACTGTAGTGCTTGTGCTTATAATTTCCCTCTTGAGCAGAATCTTTACCTTGGGTTTGTAATTTTCCTCTTGAGCAGAATCTTTATTTTTTTTTTTTTAAACACTTAAGTGGTACTGTTTAGGTTTTATTAGTCTTTTTTGGTTTGCCTATATTCTCCAAGGTGTTCAAAGTATCCCCTGTTCAACTCGTGTAATTTTGATTAAATCCAGTAGAACACATCTTTCTGTATTAATAGGTTTGTATTGGTTCTTATAATACTGTCCCAAATATCGGGATTTTTTTTGAAATTCAGCTCTTTCATAAAATAGAGGAACATAAAGAGAATACAGCTGTTGAAACCAACTGTTAGCGAAGCACTCTCATGAATATAGCCTTCTGCTCAGGTCTGCCTTGCTCAGGTACAGAGCATAAAATTCTGTTCCACAGGCAATTTCTGTCACATTGAACGAGACCTGAAAGCTGATTAAATGTTGAAGAGGTTTTGTATTTTTAAAAATACTCTGTAGGGGCGTGTTGTGCCTTCCTACGTGGTGCATAGATGAAGTTAGCATTATCCACCTTACACTGCTGATGGACAAGATGGTAAGTTTTGCCAAAGGTCACATTAAGACCTTGAGCAGCACTTGCTATACTCAGGATCCCACCGGATCGGGCCTGCAAAAGCAGATGGTAGAAATGACAATGGATTTCTCACCCACACTGACATTTTGTGCCATAAACAAGTCTTGGATTTTCTCTAAATGTGAATGAACACGTAATAATTTCATAGTAGAAAGCATGTGAAAAGCACGTTTTCTGCAGGATGTGGGGGGAATGTTTAATTACTCTTGGAACGAGGTCAGTGAAATGGGATGCACAAACCATGTGTGGGTGGTGGTGGCATTCGTTGTCCTTGAATGCTCACAGCAGACAAGTGCTGCCTGCGAGTGCTGTGGGCTAGACAGGTTGCTCTGCCACTTCTCAGGGTTGGTGGAGTGGCGGGATGGCTTTGGGTTGCCTGGGGGCGGGAACGGATGGAGAAGGATGGATCATCAGCTGATGGTTTATGTCAACTTATTAGAGCAGCCTTTCTGCTACTGTAGCCAGAAAAGGGGTGATCTTTCTTGCCGCTGGTATGAAAACACACTTTAAAATAAGGCGTTCTTGGTTTGCATACTTCTAGTTGTGGTTGGCTCATTGGTCCTGAGCTCCCTGGAACTGCATTTCGGCTACTGCTTCCCATATGCTCGCTTGGCTTGTCTGACTGTTTTATAAAGCTTTTGGAAGGGCTTGATGGGCAGTCATCCAAGAGGAGCCGTATCTTTCTTTGCAGATAATGTTGTCTCTGTTAACAGCAGAAAATAATCAAATATTTAAGGAGGGTTGGATAAAGGCCTTGCAAAGAACAATTAATTTGATGCACTGAAGGTTTGCAGATCAACTTTCAGCCTTGGGCAGCCTTACTTGACAAGCTTAAGTGATATTGTCGCAAAAAGGCCTGGACTAGGATGTCTGGGTGACTTGCAAATCTTCTGATCGTTCCTTGCTTGCTATATGTGCACTGCTACCGGAGACTTCTCTGTCTCCATACATCCAGGTGATCTTTTGAAGCATACTGATATAAACCAAGCTGACACCTTCTCCCCAGCATTCAGTTCCCACCTCTTCACCAGCTTGCTTTGTGGGGTGCCATATCAACATGTTATCTGTCACGCTGTAATTGTTCCTCCATGCTTGATGCTTTCTATGATTGCTCCAGCCTTTGGCACATCACAGCCTAGATCTTTCTTCTACCTTGACAGCCAATGTGGTTTTTCACTCCCTTTGTCTGGTGAGCACAGACAATATGATTTTGTTCTCCTGCTCGAACAGCTGTGTTGAGCAGCCTTGTGTGACAGGCGAGGAAATGATGCAGCATCTGAGCTGAGTTTTAATCAGGCCCAAAAGATGTGCTGAATTATATATTTTTTTTTTTTTTTTTTTTTTTTTTAGAANTAAGGACAAGGAGAACTTTTCTTTGTCCCTGTCTGGGTTTCCTTCTGCTCTGCCGTGTTCTCTTGGTTGTAGATCAGGAGTGAAACTGTTTCTGTTTGTTAAGTACTGTCTCGGTGGTTGTACTCTGTTTGTACGCAAGCGTAGCGTAACAGCCGTTTGAGCTTTGTCTTCATGGAAAAAGGTGTGCATCCTGATCTCATATGGGCTGATACCTGAATGAACGCAATGAGTAGAGAACTAACACATGAGGAAGTCGAAGTCCGCCTTTTACCCAAGAGAGCATAAAAGCCTGTGGCTGCATTGACTGAAGTCCTTGTTCCAGAAACGCTGTGGCTGTGCTGGTACCTATGTACTCACTCCAACAGCTGCTGCAACCCCCCTGCCGAAGCTGGCTACAAGACGTGTTCCAGCCAGCTGTCGTGGGTACACATCTTCTCTCTCCTAGCTCACATCTCGTCATAACAAACAAGATGAGCCCTAAGATGCTCTGTATAGTATAGAGGAAACTGCCAATGATTATACCTCCATTGGAAAATATCAAATACCTTTTAACAAACAAGTACTGAAAATAAAGTTAAATCCTTTTGAGAATTCTGATTTTTTTTTATTTTTTATTCAGTATTCTAAACTGAAACCTCCAGAATCTAAGTAGAACACAGTGACTTATTTCTTGTAGTTAGGATTGTACATCTATATATTAGTTGATGAAGTTATTTGCAGCTCAGCTGTTTCCATGTGGTTGCCTTCTGTTTGTTCTTTAATAGTATACAGCAAAAGAAGATACAATGTCTTTCTTCTCCTTTAAATCTGTATTCCACTGCTGTCTCATCTGTTTAATACATTTCCTTTACAAATCTAGACTTATGTTTTAGCTTAATGCCAGCAAGAGCTCTGGAAGGATTTATTCTTCTGGACCCTAATGTAAAATGAGTAATGCTAGAACTGGCTCCCTTGGTAGCAGCAACACATTTTACTACTGATTGTCAGAAACAATAAAAAAGAGAATATGTTGGTAGTTTCTGTGCTATTTGCTTCCTGGGATTTTTGTCCTGAATTAACCTCCACAAATATATTGCATGAGTAACTTTGGAGAAGTTCTCGGCATGTGTATAAGAGAGAAACAGGGAAAAGAAATCAAGTTGTTGCTACAGTTTTTATCAGTAAACATCAAGGAAATGAGACATTTGTCCCGAGACTGTGTGACCCATTGCGCAGCGAGTGGCAGGAATCCCACTCTATTCTTTAGCGGATAGAAGTCATCTGCTGCCAGCGTGTAGGTTGTATATGCATAGCTGTAATAACTTGTCTTACAGCTCTGCCTTTAATCTGATACAGGTGTGCTGGAGGTAAGCCTTGATTCAAAGCCTCTTGAAGCCCAATTCTCTTTAAAAAGCTGAGATTTGTCATTCCCTGGGTCCTGGCACAGCCCAAGGTCCCAGGGATAAAGGTGTTCTTTTAAAGCAATGGTTAATGACTGGACTCAGCACCATTACTCATCAGAAGCAGGATTTGTTTTATTAGTTTTGCTGGGAAATGCAAGTACTTTCTGCTCAGGTTATAAAATAGATGAACATGTCCTTATTTGATAGATACAAATACTGTGAAAACCAATTTGTTAACAACCATCCAAGGTTTGATTGAGTGGACAGAGAAATTTTCATGTGCTGAGCGTACTCTATAGCTTTTTCAGTAAGAAGTTATGGGAAGTTATAAAAGGAAAACTGATGTTTGTGTTTCAAATGGAAAGAAAAACAAGCCTGGTGTTGAAAGTTGGTGTAAAGCCCCACCTTAAAGTGTTTCAGGAATGCTTTCAGACTCACCCACCTACAAATAGCTCGATAAAGTTCCTGAGATTTAAAGACTTGTGTAGACACTGCAGCACTGTCCCCAAACAATGTTTTGGGGTTTAATTCACTTTTCTGTGGCAAACATTTCCTTGATGCCATAGACTCACAGCTTTTTTTGCTCTGTTTTGAAAGGAATTGCAATGAGTTACCTCTAGATTTGTCGATATGACAAAATATCCTGAGGAGTGGAAAATTTCTTTGCAAAGGCATTTAATGGCTAGAGATTCCTCCAAACTTTCAACTTCTGTGAAGACACGATCTGGGGGGGGGGAATCCCCAAACCCCAAACTTGTGTTTCAATCTTATGTCTCTGCATGCCCTGAAGTCATTCATCTGCTCACAAGCCTCTTCGGATGTTATCCCTTGTCAATGGAATTGTGTACAGTGGAATAGTTCCTCCACCACCACCACCACCCCACTCAAAAAAAAAGTCGGTGTATTTATTTTTTGGCTTTTTAATTGTGCCTGCATCTGTTTAGACAGAGTTGGGGGTACCAACTTGAAATAAAAGCCTCTGTGGCGCGGGATATGTTTGTGGGAATTATTCCAGCTCTTCTCATTCAAAATATGAGCCCACAGAATCCCTTTGAACCTTCCAAATGATGCTAAAACATCTGAAGTCCTTCCCTTTCAAGAACACTATGTGAAATTTGTGGCAAACAGGGCTGAAAACTCTGGCAAAAAGAGCTCCTGAGGCCTGTTCAAAAAACTGCTGCCGGAGTTAACAGCTGCCTTGCACATCATTTGCTCTTAATTCTCTGGTATTTAGTGCTTTAATAATGTGCTACTAAAACGTCAGCTACTACTTTTTTTTTTTTTCCTTTGGAGTGAGGGGGATGGTTGAGGGGAATTGATTCCAAGAACCAGCACCTTTGGCCTGCTGGGCTATTGGGATAAATCATCCCAGGGCGCTGTGTAATTCAGGAGAGACCTGGGCAGTGAGACCCTCTTCCAAAACACCTGCAAAGGCTCCAGGGCTGGACACGAAGCTCACTGAAGTCAATGGGAGCCTTTCCATTAACTTGATCAGGCTGCAAATCTTGAAAGGAGAAGCAGGTTTTATTGAGTTTAGCTGCAGAGCTTACATATTTTGTTGCTCGTAGCTCTTCTCCCAGGCACTCTGTGTCTGTCTGTCCTTGCAGGCCATGTCTGTTGGCTCTTGGAGATTGCATTCACATCATGGTTTAGGGTAAGAGGCCAGGCTGACTGAACCAACGGCACTGGAGGAACCACTGGACTCAAGTGGAAACACATTCTGTCCAAGCAAAAACTGGAAAGGTTTAGTGGTACAAGGGCAGATGCAAATCCTACACTGCAACACAGTATGAGTGCAGATGCCTGAGGCAATCCACCAAAACAAAGGATTTACAAAGTGCTACTGGCAAATCTAAAGTTAATCTCGGGTTTTGTGAAGCTGAAAGAAGACGTCACCTTAGAACAGAAAGTGCCCTCTCTAATAGGAAATGTTTAAATTCTCTCTTTAGGGGTTTGAATACATTTGGAAACTTGCTGGAATATATTGAAGGTGTAGATGGTGGAAAAATCAAAAACTGTGGTTATGAAAACTGTTAATTTCAATAGCTTTAAGAATCTTCCTTCTGTTCTCCCTTTTGTTTAATAATTAAAAGAATTTAAAGTTATAACATATTCCTTAGCTATAAAGGAGATGATCCAATAAAAATTAGAGGAAAATGTCCCAAATCTTTTAAGGAGGAGCCTTAGCAAGGGTCTACCACACCCCATTTTGTTTTTACTCAGAATACTTTAATTACCTGTGACTCACGAAAGGAGTAAACAGAAGTCGATGTGAGAAGAGGCTCTAGGAAAGGGCTCGTTCCTTTTCTCTGTGGAGCTAGGGTGAGGGAAGCATCACTTTTCCCCTTGGCCAAAAGAGATTTTCCAGAATTTTAAGATAGGGACCTGTTGCTTTCTGATTGCTGTAGAGTGATGGTCAAGTTAATGGCAATCCATGTTGCCCTTAATGACCTAACGAGACATCTAATGGCGTTTGTGCTTTAGTTCCATCTCCAGGTCTCTGCTTCCATTTGGGTCCTAGAGGGGAATGTTCTTCTCCCACAGCAATATCTACTGTTCTGTCTTTTGTAGTTCATTGTCTTATGCTATGGCATTTTGTGATAGATGCATTAATCTACAGAAATCAGGTTTTGGGGTTTTTTAGAGCAGCTTTTTTAGCTTGTGTTTTACAGCAGTGCAAGTGGTTAAGGTTCAGGAAGCAGAACATACCCAACTGTGTTGTCATTTCTATAGGTTTTGGATAAAAACGTCCCATTAAAAGTTTTCCACTTGGCCTTTTGTTTGTGAAGTGGCTCTTCAGCACTCTCACTGTGCTGCAAAAGACACGATAAGGATTTTACATTTGTTTTATGTTTGTTGGACTAACCTTCCAGAGGTTTAAAATCTAATATTCCACCTGTCCTTTCTATCGTTCACTTGAGAAGGACGAAAGGCAATTAAAATCACCAGTGGTGTCAGGAACATGATAAGGGCTGACGTTTTTAGGTTGTTGAGCGTTCAATGCGATGGATGGTTCTGTAGTAATTGTCACATCTCATCTTTATCTCCTGCAATGAAGCTTGCTTTTTGAAAATGCTGTTGGGCATTCCAAATTGTAGCACTTCAGAAGTAACTACCATTTTAAAAAAATTTTTATTTTCATCTGGACAGAGGTGCACTGCAGTGCTCCCTGTAGTGTCATCAAAATAGTCGGCCACAAGTGCAAGGCAGGAAGGTAAAGGAGCGTGTGTTTCAGCTCAGAGTCACTGTCAACAGCGATCATGTGTTTACGTAGTTATAACCCAAAATGAAAATCACACATTTTCAGTTTGCTGTGATTGGAAAGCAAACTTTGCATTGCGATTCACCCAAGGCAGCCACCACTGTTGAGAAGTTGGCTGTAACGAGATGCACAGGATGAAACGTAAATTGTTTTTTTCCCTAGTATTTAGCCTTTTTACTCTGGTAGGATCCATGTTTGTCACATCTGGGCACAGCTGGATAAATGATTTTAAAAGGTGGGATGGCATTTGCCTCAGAGTTTGACCTAAATAAATAGTCCAAACCACAAGGAGCTTTGGGTAGAAGCGTACATCTTAAAATTGCCCTGAGAACGGTGGTGCAGAGACCCCTGGGCAAGCTGGATACCAGGGTCAGCCCGTTCGTAGATGGGAGTTCGTGGCATGGAGGAAATATTAAGTATGATATGAATGAAATCCCTTAGGCTTTTTTCCCTGGCTCGTGTTCATTCCTGGCCTACCGCTTTGAACCTTGTTTTCGGAGAACGTTAGTGAGTATTTGTAACAGAGTTTGCAGCTGTGAGTGTCAGCTGTAAAAAGGAGAAATAAAGTCTGGGTTTGAACGCCTGTGAGTGTTTTTGGGATTTGGCACTAAGCTCTGCGCTGCTTCTTCATCTCTTGTTGGTGTATATATAACCGTGCTTATGATCTGTAAGAGATATATTTAAAATACAATTTAGGTGAAGTGTGACTCTCCATTTGGTAAATAAGAGAAATACAGAGGAGGGAAAGGAAGTCTGAGATTTTTCAGAAATACAAATGGGATGTTGGGGCTGGATGTTCAAGTCCAATTTGTTTAAAGCTTTGGTTTATATATTTGAAGAACTGAACTGCAAACTTCTAAAAAATTACTTCCTAAATTGGACTAATTTTGTGCACAAAATCAGCTGAAGAACAGAGCTTGTAACAGTACATGATACCTCTGGGAAACCTCATATTGCTTTTAGCAAAAGAGATTTATAGAGGGAACAATGAGTGGAGATGGATGAGGTGAACTTACTCTTTGGGAACTAAGACTGATTTATAAGTTTTGTTTTTGCAGTTTATGTTACCATCAGTACCTTGGGTAATGATTGATTTATAGTTTCCTATAATATATTAATCGTCATTTAGATAAGAATTTCTCTCTCTTTTTTGTAGAGGTTTAGATCCCACTGAAAAATCAAGCAACGTCTTAGACTCAGATTTCTTCTTCCCCCCACCTTAAGTAATTGAAACAGAGAAGGAAACCCTGCTTACATATGTTTGCAGGCCAGCAGGGTCGACTTGGAGCAAATTATCTCCTCTTGTAGAGGAGCATTTCTGCTTCAGTGGCTGTGCCAAAGGTCCCAGATGATCCTCTTCACTGGAGAGGGAGAGTGCATGCAAGTGTCCAGGTCCCAGCATGACACCCTCAGTACTGTCCCTCTTACCCGTAATTATCAGTGAGGATGGAAGTTCAGCCTGTGCTGTAGACGGAAAAAAGCTCTGTTCCTCTGAAATATGATTTTTTTTCATGCTGCTCTTCAGCAGTTTTGGTAATCATCTTTATCACTTATTTGAATGCTGGTGAAGCGGTGTCCAGATTTATTAATGGGTTTAGACTGGAAGGTGCTGAATGATTGACTTGGATGCTAACAAGTAGTTGCAAGAGCTTTTCTATACGCGTCCCTGTGACATGCCTTGACATATGTAAGAGCTCTTGAAATTTTGTTCTAAAACGTAGGAAATTAAAGGCCTAGTAAAGAACTGACTTCAGATCAAACTTTGGAAATCTAAATCTTTGTAAATCTAAATGCAAGTTGGTCATGGTACAGTCAGAGTTTATATGTTTGACTTCTGGAGCTAAGGTCTGGCTTATGGCTTTGAAACCTGTGGCAGATGCGAAGGGATGTAACACTATAGACAATCCTTAAAGTTGTTTTATTTTGTTTAGTGAGAAAAGTTACATAGAAGCCAGAACATGAATTTTTACTCTCTTACCCCTGTCAAGTACTTTGCCACTCTGCAAGCAGCGCCAGAGAAATCTATTTGCTGTAAATGGCCTGGAGTTTCTCAGTGGTGCAATGTTACCCCAGGCAAACAGAAATCTGAACTCAAGTTTTTCTTCACCTTTGTCACAGATATTACATGGATCCGTCCACATTGGCTTTGCTTCTTCCAGCACACAAAGCCAAATACCTGCTTGAAGGACCCTTAGGAGCCTTAATGATTGCGTTAAACACTCTAAATTCCTGCTGTAAGGCACTATACAAATGGGCACAATCATTATCCACCTCCTGGCATTGTTTCAATGGCTCAGAAATTCCAGATGACATTCATACAAAGCAACTCGTGAAAGCTGCTTCTCACAGTCGTCTGTTGGTGCAGACACCTTTCTGAACAGCATTTCTCACTAGAGCTTGAAACCCCAGCATAAATTTTTGTGCACATGTTGGATGGTGCTGCACAGTAAGAAACAGCTCTCGCCAATTAAACTGGTGGTGATACGTGAACCAGCAGCACAAAGATGAAGCAGCTCTCTGATTTTTGCCAGTGACGAATCCACATGCAGGACCTTATTCCTTCTTTAATGCCCTGCTTGTTGGACTGCTGCTCAGGTCAAACTGACAACAACATGGTAAAGTTCAGCCTGTGTACCTTGCTGTATGCTGTCTGACATGCTTAGTGTAAAACTATTGATAGGGTCTGTTACATAAAGCCACTAATTATAATTTTGTTATCTCAGTAATGGGCTTGCTTCATCTTTTGCCTTTGCTGTACAAAATGGCATTATATGTTATTAACATTGGTGGATCTTCTTGTTTTATTTAGTTGGCAAAAAGGTTATTTAAGTCCTTAAGAAGAATTAATATGTCTGTAGTTGACCTGATAATTGGTATATTGTTGCTGGGGGTAATTGTGCTGGCTGATAGTCAGGCTCATAAGGTCTGTGCACACGACCTACATGTGCGTAGAGAAGACAGTAGGTATAAACTAGTATCGTTCTTGAGCAAGGGTCAGGACACTAAGTAAGGAAATCATAAAAGCAGTGACAAACTACTTAATGGCTGGTAGGTGCTTATGGGAGAGATCGGCTCCGTTAAAGGCATGTCCTTTGCAACTTCCTCAGCAAACATTCAAGTTTTTCTTCTAAACACAATTAAGGATGCGGTATAGTGAATACCGATGTTCCTCCTGATGATGTCTGGCTAGGTAATTGCAGTGATCAATGGGGAAAACACCAGCAAGCCTGACTGTTAAAAAATTGGTGTCACTTTGTGTACAATTATTTCCCGTAGAGGTAAAACAAGAGTCTGTGCAGAAGCTAACACAGATAGCAGCAGCCAACTGTGTTTTCTGTACCTGTGTCAGCTTAATCATATGCATTCATTCTTATGTGTCAAGTTTGTTCTTTTATTATCTTCGGTTTGCATCTCTTAAAAACAAATACTGATGTATGCTGCACTTGGATTTGCCTGCTGTCCCCAAAGCCTCACAGAGCCTGCTCTGAAAAATGAGAATGACAGACATTCATTAAAACTTGATTCAGAGACAAGTTTATATGCTGAGCTTGGTTTTTTGCAAGTTTCCTTGTTGAAAGCCATGGGAAAACACATGCTTAAAAGGCTTCTTGAATCAAGGTCTAAACCACAGATCTCTTCAATTTCTTATGCGGTCTCTTGTATCAGGCTACAAACTGTGGAGGTATCTTACTGTTGTGCCCTGTTCAAAAAAATATTCTGACTTCTTTGAAGGTACTGTCCGTTACCACAGGTTCTGCAGAAATTCTGCAGATTGCCTACATGTCATCTTGGTGGATCTGCACAGATCTGATAAACTTACCAGAAACGTGAATTATAATTATGTAAAATCTCCAATTATAATTATGTGAAACATACCTTTTGAATTACTGTAATAAAGACTAAGTATTATCACTCTGCCCTTTAGGGTTAAGTGTGCCCAGACTATCAATCTGTTTTACTGATCACAGACTCTAACCTGATCAAGCGTCTGTATTTGCAGTAGCATAAATCTGCCAGCGGTTATGTTCAGGTCTCCACCTACAAGGGGAGTTAATAGCCTTTTATGTTAGACATCCTCAAGGATACAGAGATAATGGGGTTCGAGAGAGCCGTTGAGAATCTGTGGAGCCAAATGGATGTGAGCTGGCTGGCTTTATGTTGATAAATTTCTTTTCATTATTTTACTCGCTGTTGATAGATTGGCGTGAAAAAAGTACGTAACGCCCGCAACTTTCTGGAATTAAAAGCAGCTCCCCCAGCCCGGCCCCTGTGCCTTAACGTTTGTTAGCTAACGCCTTTGCTGAGGTTTGTCTCAGCTGTAAAATCAAAGCGGGGGGATAAATTCATCTCTCTCTCTCTCTCTTTCCTTCTCCTCCCGCACCTTCACTGGCCCATTAATTCCCTTCCCATTCCAGAAAGTTACTTTCATAAGGCTCTGACAACAAGAATATGAATGTCACCTTACATACGAGCTGGCCACAGTTCTGCTACTGAGATCGGGTTACTCTTAAAAATGCTTCCTTTAGGAATTTGAAGGAGAATTTCTGGCAGTGCAGGGAACCAAGAGAGCTCAATTTGTCTGTTAAATGTAACAAACACACACAAAGAGTTTATTTACAAACCAAAAGCAAGACAAACCTGAACGGAGGAATTAATGACTTGGGTTGATGGTACCCAGGAAATTGTCCGCCATCTACTGACAGTGTTTCTAACAACTGCTGACAATACACCGGCGAGCACTGGGGTGGTTTCCAACATCTTCTGAAGTTTTGGTTTTGGTATGGGCTGCTGGCAGAGAGTGGTCTCAATGCAGGAAGGATGCGTGGATGCATAGACTGTTTTGTACAGGATGTGTTATGGGGATATTTTGCAGGAAGTTTCCCTGTAAAGTTGTGTTACAGGTGTAGGTGATACATCTTTGTCTCATGCTAGTTATGTATGTTTGGATCGCAAAAGCAGAAACAGCTATAAGTTGTATTTGTGTTATGGGGTGGGGTGGGATACTTAACAAGGTTACTTATGAGAAAGCAAGTTGCTTTTAAAATTTTAAGTCAAAATACTAGCTGGAATGGAGTGGAGGCAAGCCAGGAAAATTACCATTCCTGTTAACAGATGCTTTCTTTGAATGATCCAGGTATCCGTGAATGTTGAGTGTGCTGCTAATTCAGAGCACTGGCTTTTATTTTCATTTTATCTGTTTATGGAGAAACAAAATCTATACACTGTAGATATACCAGCTGAAGGTAACAAAAATCCAGAGGCAGAACTCTGTTGTTTGCCAAGGCGCATGCATATTTGACATCCTTTTTTGTCTGAAGATTTAATCTTGAGAAAGAAACTTGCTCCAATCAATTCTTAAAATCTCTACAAGGCAAAAAATATTGCAATGGAAAATACATTTTCCTGTCCGCAGTGTTTGGTTCAGCATAATTAACATGAATAATGCAAGACAATTTTCTGATAGTTATTATATTAGAGAGCTTAGCTGACTCATAACTGCCCCCATGACACAGCCAGAATGCAAATTACTTGGATAGAAATAGCACAGAGCTGGTTTGATTAAAATGTGATACATATTTTGAATTAAAAATATTCAAGGTCTTACAAAATGACCTTAATGTCATTTCCTCCCCTTCCCCCAAGCCACCAAGGAGATTTGCATGATCATTTTGAGACCACTTTTTTTCTTCTCCCTCTGTGAATTGACAGGACCTGCCATTCATGAAAAAAACAGGATGTCTTATTTTACTCCTTTGCTGAGCTCAACTACAGTAGAATAATGATGCAGCATTTTGTCATCGCGCTCTTTGAGAATCTGGCTTCTTTATTGTAATTACAAAGATAACGCATCTCAGGCATGAATCTAACAAGAACCCGTAAGACTGCAGTTCTCATTAAGAACCAGCCCCATCTCCATGTCGCCCCTCAAATCTGACTGTGTCGAGTCACTCCCACGTTCCTGCAAATGGCTGTGATGAGACATGGAATGAAACGTTTGTTCAGCTTGTTCCAAAGATTTCGTGTGCTCTTAACTTCGGCTGATGAGTCTGTAAACTTTGGGCGCACGGGGTCTATTGGGGATCTCTCTGAAACCCCTCTCCTAGTTGTGTTTGTCTTGCGCAGCCATCAAACATGTCATGTAACAGACTGAGCTTGGGAAAGAGTAGTGCACAGGATGGAAAAGACAGTTGATTAGAGAGGAGCAGTTATTACACAGACTTGCCAAAAATATGTGATTTCCAAGGCAGCTTTTGCTTGGCATCTCTCTTGAAAGATAAAATGAAATGGTGTAATGAGCTTCTGTTACCCACTATAGTACATTTGATCTGGAAGTCAGACAGGTTTACAGGTAAAAGGATTATTTTGCCCATTAGCTGTCAGCCCTGCGAATTCCCCTTTTGGCTCTGAGCGAAGCAGCTGGTTTTGTGCGTGTTCCTATGAGCAGAGTTTACACAGGGTACAACCCGCACGTGGTTGGCGCCTGCGGCTGTTTAGTGCTTCTATGGCATAAGTAACAATTTGTATGGATTTAGGGCATAAAGCTGTCTAAACATCAATGCCCACTCTTTTTTCAACCAAGCTGGATCCAGGCTCACTCAGATTTCAAAAACCAGTTTGAAGGACTTGAGGTCCAACCTTAGTGGACCTCCTCGCAAACCTCTTCAGGGGTTATTTATTTGAAAACACATCAGACGAGACAATTTACTCCTTAAATCTGGTTTATGCAGCCAGAGCCCGTGCCAAATTTCTAGCATGGTTTAGCTGCTGTTCCCACACTCTCTTCTTCTGCTGTATGAGATTGTTTTCACACAGTGAAACAGAACAGATATGTGATAAAAGCTCTTTTACCAAGACTTTTTCCATTTTATGGCCCAAAGACTTTTGTCTTCCTATTCCCTGCCATTCATTCATTATACACGCTTTCCCTTTGACCCTTTTCTTTGTTTCTCCATTTTTTGATACCTGGAGATGTGTGATGTGGATTAGCGATAACTGATAAGTCCATACTTATCTGCAGGGATGCTGCCTCACTCATCTATCAATCTGTGCAGCAGAGTCTGAGTATTATTCTTCCAGCTACGACTGTTTGGTGTTACTCATCTCTTTCTGTCATTTTCTGAGAAAATCAGCTGAAAACTAACATCGATATTTCTTAAAATTATTTTCAGGCTAAGAATTAAAATGGGGAAAATTTACAACTCCGGGCTGAATTAAAAAACAATGAGAGGAGGGGGAGGCCTGGCTTTGAAACAGGTGATGCAACGTGACTGTTGCTGAACAAAGAGGCCGTTCCCTTCAAGGTCATCCAAGGAGCAGTCAGCACGATGGGGACTGAGGTGGCCCTTGTGCCCTTGGAACTGTTTTCCCTCTGGATGGTGCTACGTGCCGAGCCCCGCTGCCTTCGGTGCAGCTACTGTCTGAGAGCTGCTAGCTTAAGTTAAGTCCTTTTGGTTGTCATCGCTACCGCGCCGCTTGCAGTGAACTCCTCGTTTAGTTTTCTCGTGGTTATAATATGTAACTCCATCTGAATTTCATTATGTGTTGGAATTAATGTCTTCATTTATGTGCCACTGCTGCTGTTCTTTGTGCCTCTGGCACACAGATTTGTTTTCAGTACCAGCAGACACAGTAATTGAGCTGTTCCCTGACTTTACTACCGCTATTTGTAAAGGTTTGGAGTCTCTCTCCCAGGGAATGAACAGCTTCTAAAGACCCTGCTTTTTCCTTCTGTAACCTTTTAAAGCTCACTCACTGTAATATTCAGTATTGGAAATTACAACTGGTGGTGCTGAGGGAGTAGATCACCAATTCTCCTGAAGGTGGCATGAGCCCATTTTATCCTGCCCCGCTCAGCAGTGGGAAGCGTGGCCTTCACTCGTGTCAAATTGTTGAATAACTGGTCAATCTTGTTATCATTTTATTAATTAAATTGGTTTAAGACATCTGAGGAAGTTGGAAGGACAGTATGTTTCTGGCTTTAACTTGGGTTACCTTAATCGAGAGTTCATGTCCATATTACAGCTTCTGCTTTCTATGTGACTGACATCACCAGAAGTGCCTCAATTTCATGTATTGTATTTGGTTGCAGACCCTCAAGACATTAAGAAGCAGACTTTAGCCAAATTCGTGATTCTTGTATGATTTTTAACTACATAGAAAGCTTTTTCCAAGTCAAGGTTCCCCAAAGCAGTTTTCAGGCCACGTAAGGGACTTCCCATCTGTTTCAAATCATCACGCACATAATTGTGCTACTCATGCTCTTTGTTTTCTTGTTTGTCGGTTGATTCACAATCACAGTTATTCACAGGGTTGGAAGAAAGCCTGTTTGGGAGGTTCACCCTCTCAACAGCAATGATGCCCAGTTATCCCCGTACTATGCTTTTTCGGTTGGTGTCCTGCTGATTTTTATAGAATGTGGTGTGGGGTGTTTTTACACAAATGCATTCCAGTGCTTAATACAGGTCTTGCATTTACAGGTGATTCAAAGCCCCCAGATAAATTCTTTCCCTATGGCTTGCTTGCGCCACAGGCAATGCCAGCTAAATTTGTCGTGACATTTGCTGGTGGCCGGGTTGACCTTCCCACTGAGCCGTGCTGCCTCTGCCTTGTGTCGGAAGCCGTGAGTGTGAGACGTGGGCTCCTCGGTGCTGTACAGCTGCGGGGTCCATCGGTGCCAGAGCTGTTCCTCACCAGAGGATGTGCCAAACACTCTGCAAGCTCAGACAAAACATTTTGGCTTGTATAATGAAACCAAAATGTCAGTGACACTGTTTAGTTTCCCGGTTAGCAATTGATTTGATGGAGTCTAAAACATTGACTGTTTATGTATGCAAGAGCTGCATCTTCAGCTAAATCTACTAAACAAATTACACTAAACAGATAGTGAAAGCCAGAATTTCATGTGTCATAAAACTGTATTTTTTTCCCATGGTTTTTTCTGAGGAGATATTTTTTCCTATAATGAATGTTCATTAAAAAATTTTAGCTCCAGGATTCATAGCGGGTGATTTACTGTAATTGTAAAGATTTCTCATGTAACATTAACAAATACAAGAGTATAATTGGGTACATGAGGAAGCATTAGCAGAGCAGCATGCTGAGCTAGGGCTGGTACACACTGTATCAGCCAACCACTCCTGAAACGGAGAATGCTCATTATGCAGCCTGACCTGTTCTGGAGCAATTGGGCTGAGAGGTGCTTTGACTGAATTTTTACTGCTGCTGAAAGGTGTCTGATTGATGGCTACGAATAATAATAATAATAATATACTTAACACCTTTTACTCGCAGAACTCGGGGCACTTTTAGGTTTATCTGTTTTACGGATGGGAGAATTATGACCAATTTTCTGCAAAATAATGAAAACGTGGTTCATGGCTCTTTCATTACCTGTGGTTATCTGACTCACGTGCCTCTTGTGAGAGCGAGCCTACTGCTGGTCCAGGATCCCAGTCCCTCAGTGCATTTAATTTTTCTGCTCCGGTTTAGTTGCAGCCCAGAACATGGGAAGAGATCCCCTCTGTCCTGATCTGCAGCAATTCAATTGACCCACAGTCTGCCCCACAAGTCTTTTTCAAGTTAAAGACTGAGAGAACATATTTTGAGTAGAATCATCAAATGGTTTGAGTTGGAAGGCACCTGAAAGACCACCCGGTCCCACCCCTGCCCTGGGCAGGGACACCTCCCCCCAGCCCAGCTTGCTCCAAGCCCCGTCCAACCTGACCTTGAACACCTCCAGGGATGGGGCAGCCACAACTTCTCGGGGCAACCTGCGCCAGGGGCTCACCGCCTGCACAGCCAAGAATTTCTTCTGATATCTCATCTAAATGTCCCCTCTTTCAGTGTAAAACTGTTCCCCCTTGTCCTATGGCTCCCCTCCCTGATCCAGAGTCCTCCCCCGGCTCTCCCGGAGCCCCTTTAGGCACTGGAAGGGGCTCTGAGGTCTCCCCGGAGCCTTCTCTTCTCCAGGCTGAACCCCCCCAACTCTCCCAGCCTGTCCCCCCAGCACAGGGGCTCCAGCCCTCGGAGCCTCCTCTGGACCTGCTCCAACAGGTCTGTGCCCTCCTTGTCTTGGGGGCCCCAGAGCTGGAGGCAGTAATTAAAGTTTTAGGCCAATTTAGAACTTGGTTAATTGTCACAGAGCATCTGTCAAGAGAGTGTTGAACCTGTCTTCTGCCTCTCATAGGGCAGTGAACAGAGGGTGCAAGTGCCATTTTTTCATTGTGCAAGCCTGTTTCCTTAGAGATGTATATTTTAATTGCTATCATGCGTAATCTGGGGCTTCTCTACACATCTCTGCTGTGCTAGGATGGATCCGTATGGGGGAGGAGAGCTTGTGTTCCACTCGCCATGCAGCGGAAGCCAGCAGAGACCGACCTTCCTTTCTCGTGCTCAGAGGGCACGGGATGGGGCCGTGCAGAGAGATTTTTCTTGGGCCTGAAAGCAATGCAGCGTCGCAGGTTATTAGCTGCAGTGAAACGCTGTGCTGACATAGCCGTGCGATTTGTTTCTGGATCTAAAGTGAGCGAGACAATAGCAATCTGTCTCTTTGCTCATGTATCCTGCTGCATCTTCAAAGGTATTTGATTTTCTTTCTTAATTTTATTGGATTCTTTTTTCTCCAAGATGGTAAAATTGTTTTAGGAGTTGTCATCCACTCGCAGAAGGGCAGATAAGTTCAAATTAAAATAAATAACTCTGCAGGAAGCAGTGTTATAGCTTGAAATAAAAGGGATTTTTCTTCAGCATGTTTCAATACCTGGAAAATAGCTGTACGCTTCTTTGTGTCCTCCTCAGCAGAATGGGAATGTTTCCCTGCCCCTTTGGGATTTGGCAGATAAATGCCATAGGGGCTGCAAGGCCCTTAAAAAATACATTATTGTTATCAGTATAAATACCTAACTGAGAGTGTTAGCCCAGCACTGCCCAAGTCCTGCAGGAGCGGCGTCCTTGGCGCTTCTGGAAAAAGATGAAAAACGTATTGTTTCAGTGTACGTGACGAACGTTAGACATCTTTAATGTTACAGGGAAGACTTCTCTTACCTTGGCTTATTCCTTAGATATTGCAGTGATTAATATTTATGGATAGGTTGTCTCCCTTCATGAGAAGGATCCTCCTGGAAATTGCTAGTCTAGGTTCCCTCTGGACTGTTATATTCTTTCCCAAGTGATCCAAAGGGAATTCTCCACATGAAGACATAATAGAATTGAGTGAGTGAAAATAGGGGAAAAAAAGGCATTTATTGAAGAGGAATGGAAAATAAGAGGTCTGGAAAACTGAGCCACTTCTGAAAGCGACCGAGTCAAATGCCTGCAGATGCAGGCACAATAGATTATGGAAATTAGTCAGAATAAATAGGCCTGGATGGCCTCAGCAGCACTGTTGTGTCAACGGGTCTCATTGAATATGCTCAGAAGCATGTAACTGTTTGTTTCTCTGCCACATACATTTTTCCACAAGATGAGGAATGAGCTTGAAAATGATACCTGAATTAATTTGTAGTTTCCCCTAGACTCTTGGTGTCCTGTGGAAACAGAGCGTTGGCAAAGCAGGTCACATCACACTGCTGTTCTGCTTTAAATGGCTCCGCAGTGGTGAGCCTCTTCTGTTTGTAATCTGTGTTTTACTGATGATTTGCCATTGGACTACAGTAAAAACATTTTAAAAAAAGCAACCCCAAATGGCAGAAACCTGTCATTTGTAGAGATGCTATCAAAGGCTGGATGTCCAAAGTTTGATTGAGGAAACGATAGCCTAGAATGGATCAAATCCTGCACTGCTTGGACCTTCACCATGTTTGCCATTGCTCTGTACTCACTTTGTATTCATATTTCATGGTTATGAACTGCTTGGTTAGAAATATTTGATAATATTTTCAACTGTTTGCTTTGGCAGGAAAGTTAGGCTTAACATGGGAGAGAAAAAAGATGCTTCAGACTGAAAATAAGCACTTCAAACTTTCTCCTCTGGTTCCGACACGTGCACTGTAGTTCAGTTACTTTTTGGATATATTCTCCTCTGATGGCCCAGTTCTCTGTCTGAGCGCTGCAACTCGTGATATATCACACTGTCCTTTTTGCTGAGCTGCTGTGGTGTAATGCCGTTATATTTTGCCATAGTAGATCAAGAGAGATTTAATTTGGAAATTTAATTTAGACATGCCTTAGGGAATATAAGCCTGGAGATGCTGCAGTGATACTTTTGAGTGTGTGTGTAGACATATGTATCTTTCAACTTAGTCTGATTCTCTCCCAGTGAAAATCTGAATTCCTTTGCCAAATGTAGACTCTTTTTTGGGGGCGATAGAAACCCAATATTTTGTTGAAAACCAGTGCTTCAACAGTAATGCGAATGCATGTGCACAGCGTGGAGGAGATGAAGAGCCAGGCCCCATCTCTCTTTCAGAGGAACTCTGTTCTTCACTGGAATTTACTTGGTGGGAGGGGTATAATACAGGAAGACCATGACTAAGGTATTTCTTTAGCTATTGTTCAAGTAAATGTATTTTAGCTGCTGGCAAATGCTTTTTTTTTTAATTATTTAAGTTTGCATTCTCTGTAGGAAGAAAAATACTAATAATACGTGTGCAGGTTCAGTAGCAACAATCAGTAAATACGGAACTCTACTTTTAATCTTAGACAAATGTATAACATGGTTAAATAGCCGAAAGTGAAAGGTAGATAAATTCATATTGAAAATATGATGCAAGTCTTAGTAGCCAGCGTATGCAACCGTTACTCAAAGAGGAGCCATCTGCTTAAACCGAGACCAGTTCCCTTCTAATGAACATGAGCCCGTTGAAGTTATAGTGATTGCAGTCAGAAATATCTGTGTTTTGGGGTAAATCAAATGTGTGCTTTGTCTCCATGACTTCAGTGTCCTGTATTCATGTGGGTTGTGAAAATTAGCTTTTTATCTGAAGGTTGCACCCAAACGTTGGGCTGGGGCTGGCCTTCTTTTCTCTACGTTGCTGTGTAATTTAGACTAGGGATGGAGGGAATGGTTCTTCTGTAGCTTGTGTGTGTGCACAGCTGCATCAATGGCATTGCAAACTGGTGGTGTTCTTTGTTCAGGTCTGGTTTATTTGGAACATTTAAAATTAGAGCTAGAACTTAATGGTCGATAGATCGTTCATAACCCTTGAAATGCTGCTTTAAGAGGAAAAATGCCTTCTGTAAGGGCTTAGAGCACATCACCTTTGAAAATCCAGGAGTTTAGTGGGGGTAGAAAACAACTCAAATTAAATTGCTCTTATTGGGTTGAAAAAAACCAAATGTCCAGCTCTCAGTGGTGTAAATCAGCCTGCCCACGGGCTTCAGCGATGTGCTGAAGATTTGCATGGATTCTGGCCTTGTCCCCGCAATATTTAAGCTTCATTTATAGAGGCTCTGATAACTTAGGCTGCTGGCTCAGATGCCAATTAGCTAAGACAGCTGTAGGAATATATCTAGTTTTGTCAGAGTGAGCTGCAGAAAAAAGGAAGTCTCTTGCTGTGGACACAGTATGACATGAACCTGTAGATCTGCAGGCTCCTTTGGAATCGTGCTATATCTTTTTTTTTTTTTCCTTGTCTTATTTGGTCTTTTTGCTAGTTGATTTCCTTGGTTAATAGTAAAGTAACTGCTCAGGCAGGAAGAACAAGGTAGCTCCACGGTTCCCTTGAAAGCACTAGAGCAGGGGAGTAGTAAATCTGCTTAATGAGCATGCATTAACACTTAACAGTCCTGTCGATAACATCAACTCATGTCAGGCATGCAGCTGTGGGTAACAGGGCAGGGACAGAAGTCGGCCTTTTTAAAAAGCAGAGAACTTCTCTGCTGCAACTGGTTGAATTTATTGCTAACTTCTGCTGGGGGAGGAAAACCCATCATGCTTTCAAGCGTTGAAGTCTCCTTTTCAAGAGACCCCTAGTAATTTGGGTTTCTGAAGTGCTCCAACATTGTTCCACAGGCAATTGGAAAATATGGACTGATGGTAACTTCAGAAACATTTACCCGACTTTAAAAGACTGCCTCCAGCAATACCGTGTTGTTTAAGATTTTACATGAGGTAACTAGAAGAAATAAGTTGAGTGACCTTAAGCAGTTTGGGGGTGGAGGGGCAGGGAAAGCAGCTTGGGGGAAAATGTTGCATGTGGATGAAATGATTTAGATTGATTCTGTTTGAATAATGCCCACAGAAACATTATATAAATCTTAGTTGTACAGATCTTGATTATATTCCCAGTTCTGCCAGTGGGCTACAGAGTGATTTCTGGTTTAAAAAACAAAGGGGGTGAGGAGAGGTAATACGTAAAATCAGTGTAATGATACTGTCCTCATTTGTGTAGCATCTTGAAATTTATTAGCATAAAAAACTAGCCGTGCATTTTGCAATGGTACTTCTGTTTGCATGACAAGTAACAGGCAGGCACCAAAAAATGTTTGAGCTGTAGCTTAATGTTCAGACAAGCTTCAGAGGAGATGAAATCATGCTTCCTTCTATTTACCGCTGTCTGGCCTTACGTTTGCTCATGAGACCAGCCTGAAGTACTGAACTTCTCCTATATTAAGGGGGCATACACATGGGAACTTACTCTTATTTTTAGTTACTCTGAATTTTAACTGTGTTCTAAACTGATCAGGGCACGGAGGAAGCCTGGGGTCTAGAAACGCAGATGTACTCAGAAGCTACTGTCCCCTATAAGGCACTAATTGTGAACAAATGAGTTGTGGAGAAATGAACAGGTATACTTTCCTTTCCTGTTGGTTTAAATACAATGATGAAACTCCCATGATTAGGGAGTAGGTTGGTAGAAGGTTCCATAAAATGCTGTGGAATAGGCATAGGAAATTGGTGACAGGTTTGAGGATGCCATTTTGAGAACAAAATCTAGAAATCATTTGGGAAAAAGCCTCTTGGATGGCAATCTGAACTCTGAATTTCTCAATCTGTTTCTGACATCTGTAGAGCTATAATCATTTGATAATCATAGGGAAAAAAACATTGTTTGACCTGCATTTAATATGCAGAGTCTGACTTCGCTGTGGTAATTTGTCCTCAGGTTTCATAATTTGAAGAACAAAGCAAAATGTTTTGATTTGGCATTAAGTAGGCGATGAGCATGTCAAGTGAGATTTGACTGATGTTTCCTCTTGTTCCTCCAATGGAATTTAAATGATTTATTGTTCAGTTAAAGTGCTGGCTAAAAACAAAATCCCTCCAAGAATTATTAATTTGTTTTCTTGTTGCTGCGGTGGAGGAGGTTTTACGAAGAACTATGGAGCTGCAGCACACATTCTCACCGGTACCAAACAGCAGCGAGTGGAAGTTTACTCTGCACATGAAACTTCTGCTTTGTATTCAGTGTGAATGCACAAGCATTTTCAATAGGGATATGATTAATTTTTAATTTTTGGAACTGAACCAATTGTTCTGGTATTGGCATAGATGTATAAATGGTGTTACCACAAAACTGAGACCAAGATAATAAGCCCTGCTGAGAAACAAGTTGTTTTACTGCGAAGGTGGATGTTGTCGGTACAGCTCATTCTCCATCCTGTGTGGGAACAGAGCCAGGTCAGCGTGTCAAACTTCTGCTGAGGGAAGCCATATGTATACAAGGTGCTTGCTATCAAGGAAAAAAAATAATCTTCTAGTATATGTTTGCTCAGAGGAACGGCGAGGTTTGGTTACTCTAGAGGAGTGCACTGCATCTATACTTGTAAGTGTTGCTAATGTGGCATGATGGCATATGTCTCTGTAGCTGCTGGAAGATGGAGGAATGCAGCAATATTTTTTAGTTTTATTTCACCTCTACCCACAAGAAGCAGTTGAGACGAAACCGAGCATTGTCGAAGACTGTAGTTTTAATTCCTTTTCGGGTAATGAAATTTTAGGTTCTTAAAGTACAGAACTTTTTTTTCTTTCTCCTCTCTGGAATGAATCCTTTTTCTTTTCAGTTTCATGCTTTTTGGGTATTGGGACTAAACAACTAATTTTTCACAAATGTCTTAAGAGATCTGTGTATCAGGATATGGTCAGGATGAAATCTTCTACCACAGAGAACCTGTAACCCAAAAAAGAAACCTAAAAACTGATAAACTGTTTTGTTTTGTTTTTTTTTTTTTTTCTCCTGCCAACCTTGAAGTCTTTGATGGTACCTTCATATCCTTCTTGACAAGGAACATGCAGTGATGAGACAGCCTATGCTCTGTTTTTTCCCCACTTGACTAAACTGCCACTTTCCAGTTTTGGTAAGAGCTGAAGCAGTTAAGAATAAATCTAATGGTATGTCTGTGCCTGCTCTAGAGGCAGGATTTTTTCTTTCTTGCCTTTACTCTCTTGTTGTAAAACATCAGATGTTTGGTTTTTAGAAAAGCTGCCTGTTTTTCTGGATGTGTTATTAGTTAGTTTCCTCCCTCAGCCCCTGTAGCGAGATGTTTCTATCAGGAAAGTACACCTCTCTGGCAGTATTTCTTCTCTTAAAGGCCATATTTCAGTTTCAGAAGTTGAACTTGAGAATTGTTATGGTTGTAGTCAGTGCTGACCTGCCTTCACCTTCGATGGAGGGAGTGTAAGATGATGTGGGAATTTCTTGTTCTGGTGAGGATCAGCATCCTTTTGCATCTCACCTGGACTGTATAAGCGCCCATATACACCTTTGCAAACCTGGCCCTTATTCTGTTATGAGCCATGATAATTCCTGAAAATTCTACTGTGAATATAGTCTTAATCTGTGTTTAAATGAAAGAGGCTTAACAGTTAGTTTTGCTCCCTTCATTTTAAAGCGAGGAAGTTGCTGAGTGAACAACGCTTCCAAGAAGTTTTACATATGTCATTTCTCATCATGATACTTGAAGGGTATAGTAATTAGTTGGAACAGCTTAATTATCTTGAAAACAGGGCAGCACGGCTATTGTGTGCCTCCATGTTTAAGTCAAAGCATGTGAGAGGTTGAGAAATCCTTATGGCGGTGCTAGTTGTCCCTTCCTAGCCAAAATTTAAAACTGGATATATTTTTGGTAGTGCTCCTTAAAAATGTGCTGGAAGTCTTAATGTGACAGGGTACGTTAAAATCAAATGTAAGTTGTGTACATGAAATGACTGACTCTTTGTCCTTGTCAATCAGAGCTCTTAGAAGCAGCTTGATGGGAGGGTATGGACTTGTTGTCTCGAGGTTTGTCAGTTTAGGAGTAATGTAGACTGATATAGCTCTTGTGTACATTTAAAATCTGTTTTAGAACCAAATTGCAGCTTTTGGAGGGCACAAGTTCATACAGAAGAGTTAGCATTGAGATACTGCTCTGTTTCCAAGCCTGCCTCGGTGCAGTTGTGGCTGTGGAAATATTCTAGAAGTAATACACAGTGCAAGTGACGGACACCTTTTTACACGTTCCCTGAAAGAGGAGAGTATTCTAAAAAAGTACTACATTTCTAAAATTTTTTTCCAAAAGGATACATATATGTTTATGTACTTCTGTAAGAGCTTTTTGTACAGTTCTTTGGCTTGCCTGGAGATGGCAATGTGGCAGTATAATTGTTACACTACGGCCTACTCCCAGGAATACATAGAAATTACATTAAATTAATAATAAAAAATAAAGCTCAGTTTGAGCCAGCTCTGCAAAAATATAGGGAATAAATACGTTGGAAACATACAGATAATGTAGCTGAAACGCAGCTGATTTAACTAAATGAGAAGCTTTGTGAATGGTAAATTAATTTTTTATTGCACCCGGACACCCAACATACTTTTAATGTCGTGTAACATCCATTTTAGTGAATGACTTACAATAAACATAAGCAATGGCCCTTTGCTGCCGCTCATGGGCTGTGTAACGTGGGCCAGCACCGATGGCTGCCGCAGCAATAAAGCCAGTGAGTTACCTGAGCTCTCAAGGTAGTCATTGTCTTTATGGTTGCGTGCCTGAGTCAGGCAAACGAGGTTTCTACTTATCAACTTATGCCTGGAAGCTTAAATAAGGTTTTCAGAATATTTTGCTTGCTTGTAGCTGAGAGGGTGTTTTTGAAAAAGGGAAATGAAAAGGTCTTGTGCTTAATTACAGCACTAACTGTAAGAAGAATGCCTGCTCTGGTAGAATGTTTCACTTCGACTTGTTTCTAAGAGTTCTGCTATGAGTATTGGTGTTATCCTCGATTCACAAATGGAGAGACTGATGTGCAGGGAGATGGACCTACTCACTGCTGGGTCAGCCTAGGGGCTAGTGGCGAGTCTTGGAGATAACCCGGGTCTATTGAACCCCAGCTTATTGGGCTACGCTCTCAGCAAAAGGAACTCAGACAAGAACTCCTACGTCTGTACCTGAGTGGACTTAAGTGCAGAAAATCCCCTTAGGCTCTTTGGATCATTAAGAGTACAAGGGAAATGGCAGATGATATAATTTGGGAGCCCACTTTATATAAAGCTCTAGGGATATTAGAAATCTGATTGCAAAATGTGCTTCATGGCAGACAGTGTCTGCAAACTAAATGCAGCGGGTTTGTTCACTAAAATGTTCCGGCTTAAAGTATTTCCTTAAATTCCCCCTTGGTGTCCAGACATCCGACTTTGGTAAACTGTTGTGGTTTGGTTTGTTTTTTTTTCTGCTGTTCCAGGTTGGTGATCTCCTCCACTGTGTGATTTCTGTTGCTCAAGCACCCACTGTTGTATTCTAATACCTTTGCTGACAGGAGGTAAATACAGTATAAATTGTCACTTTGACACGTTACACTTTGCAGTGTGCTGAATAATGCATTTAACACGCTGTCATGATGTACCTGCACCTTGCCAAACCTTTGAAATCGTGTCTGCTGGTTTTGTACTTTAAGACGTGGCCATTTGTTTACGAAGCGCTTCCTGCTCCAAGAGGCCCTGTTGTGCACTGTTGCCGCCACTGCAGATATTCAGGGAAAGGACAGAGGAGACATTCTAGAAAATAGGTTGAATGGCCCCACAAAATGAAAGAGGCTGGCTCTTCTTTTTTCTATGTCATTCTTCTGGCATGTTATTTTCTTACCTCGGAAGCTGTTTGGAGAAGAAAGGAAGATTAGCTCTGAGCCTCGCAAGCTCTACGCTATATTTTTGGTTCTGTCACAGATGCTTTATGTTACCCTGGTGTGCCGCCCCATCGCACTCAGTTCCCCAACTCCTCAAATGGTGTCTTCAGCACCTCAAACCACTCCCCTATCCAGCTGAGCTTTGCTAGACCTAGCTCTGTTGTTTGAAGACATTACTGTCCCAGGCTGCTTGCGTGGAATATACACAATCTCTGGCAGTATCTCACTGATGCGATTTCAGATACAATATGAAAGAAGCAGCGTTTATTGCTTAGAAATGCTTTAAAAAGGCTTGATGTCTCGTAAAACTTGGCCTCATAAAGTCAGGTTCAGAAGCACCCTTTACCTTTTCTTTCCCAAATATAAACTGAGCATTTTGTGACTATCGGTCGTTCACAGGAAGGCAAAAAATCAAGTTCTTCCGAAGTGTGACCATGCAGGGCTATATGGGAAAAGGAAAACTCATATTCAGTTATCAAGTGTCTCATTTGGACACACTTAATTAATTTGAAAAGCAAATGAAGGAAGGACCTCAACCATCTGCCTGATGCTGTGTTTCTATTCCTGAGCCTTTTTCTGATTATAATATTCTGGCAGTGCTGTGGCATCCAAGGCTACGCTCCAGACAGAGCAAAGAATATAGAGAGAGTAGGAGCAATTAAGCTGCTGTTGGAACTGGGCTGTGTGTCGCTGGAGGTGTCAGTAGAATTAACTGTAGTCAGTCATAGGAGAATAAAAGCTGGATAAACTGTTGTTAATCTTTTTACACTTGGATTAATTGCAGCAACTGTAATCTCCCAGTTGACTTCCAAATGCTTAGTTCAGGATGTGAGTCAACTCTTAGCTTGGACGAAGTCCTAAACCGTATGTCCAGTGCCTGGGGAAAGTGCAAATGTGTGTTCCTGGAGCTGTGGTCTGCCCACTTGTGCCATGCTCTGTTGGGTATTCCTTAGCCCCGGCTACTAAGAACACAAGTGCAGGATAAGAAGGGTGATTGGAGTCATGGCTTTCAGTTTAGATTAAATGAAAGAAATTAAAAATCAAGATGGATAAGGAGAAGACACAGAGGGAATGATTGCTGAGGGATGCTGTCTTTCACAATACAAGGAGGAGAGGAGCGCTAGAAAGCAGCGGGTGCCAAAAATAAAATGGGAGTAATGTTTAAGAAAACAAGTGATTAAACGGTGGGGCCCTTGCAGCTGATGTTGCAACAACTTGAAATATAGATTAATTCACAAAAGGGCTAAGGGATTTCCTGGAGGGCATATTCACCACTGTTCCAGATGCCACTTTCAGCTCTGAGAAAATGCAACTCTGATTGTTTGGAGGCTGGGTGACGAATCACTGCGCGCTTGTCTGATTGCACTGTTCTGTAAGCACACACTGCCAGAAAAACTGGGTTAGGCAGACTATTGGATTGACCTTCAGCTGGACTCGCATTTTTATGGGGAGGTGCAGTTGATAACTGTATTGTTCTTGTCTTCTTGGGGAGTTGATAGCTCTATCTGCATGGAACAGAGGGGTTTTTCACATGGTCTATGAAGTTTGAAAAGCTTTTGAATCCTTGCACAGCATTAGATACAAGAGGGCTTTTAAAATGCAGGTCATTATTGTTCTGTGTTGAGCTCTGGGTAGTGAATGTGGATGTATTTCCTCTTCAGAAAGTTCTATTTATGCTGCAATGATGCTGCAGGCCAATTTCTGTATCATTTCTGTGCATTTATCTCTGTTGATGATGGTTTATTTGAAGAGGTCTGTCTTTATATTGTCAGTGACTTAATGATGAGAATCAGAGCTTTAGGATTTGCAGGGGAACGGAAGAGCTTGACAGGCACTGCTGAAATGGTTTAGCCAATCTTTCACTTTAACAATAGGGAAATAAAATTACCCAACTGCAGAAATAGATATTTTTGAAGCAGAATGTAATGCTCATCAGCATAGATAAACACAAAAAGGACTGACGCATTTTAAAACTATGTCAAAGATTCATGTTCAAAAGCCATGTTAAAAACAATTGGAGAGGGCTCGTTCTGCACCTCTTATGTTCCAGAATGGATTAAAAGGGATTTAATGAGGAAAGGAGTATTGCCTGGAGGTAGGAGTCTAGAATGGCTTTTCACTGCTTGCTTCCCTGCTCTGCCAATTGCATGCTCTGACCCTTTGGTGTTAACTCCTGTGAACGAAGATGATTTGCTAGTTGTAATAAATTTTGTTTCTAAACTCTGAAATGGTTGGGAGTGTCAAGAAACAGGAGTTTCTCTGCCAAATCGGTGCTCCCAGACTCCAGGATAAGTAACATTGCACTGAACAAAGCCTTGTTTCTCTGGGGCGAACTGCAGCTTTAGGAGAAATTCCTGGTAAGGATCACAAAGGTGAAAAGCCTATCTGTACTTCAGCTTTCCTGTTTGATTATAAAGAATATTATGTCATTTGCAGGTGTGTCACTTCATGGACTAATGGGTATGTAATGCCCCATGAGCTCCAGCAAAGACATAATGGTGTTTAATATCAGCCTGTTGAAGTACCTTAACAAAGTGGAGCGTACAAGCATTGATTTCAATGAGGTGATTCCTTTCCCCTCCCCCCACCCCCCCCACCCTGACAGCATAGCAAATATTGCCAACCTTGCATGTGAAAGAAGGGTTATTGCCCAGCACTGCAGTAACCCTGCCTGCGGCTGCAATTGCTGCACCACCGGGCTTTGTTTCTTCCCAGCAAACAGATGCAAGCCTCGTGCTGGGGACTATCATGAAAAGTCATGTTCCATCATGAAAAGTGAAATTCTAAGGATTTTTCCCTGCTACACATAATCCTTTCCTACATTAATGAGAATCTCGCTGCTGCAGCATCGCCCAGACTTTTTAGAGCTTCAGTATTAGTGTGACACTCAAATATGTTGAGTTACTAAACAACATCTTGCCCTAAATTAGGCTGTCCTGGTTTGCAGCCAGTAGCAAAAGCCTTTCTAGGGCTGTTCTGCCAGCTTAAAATAGTCATGACAAAGCTATGACTTAACTGTTCATGACCTTCTGTTAAGCTTTGCAGGATGTCCACAGTCAACTTGGAAACCTCTTCCTCTGCAGGAGAACTGTCCACGTCTAAGCTACGCCTCCCGAGTCAGCTTCTAAGCGTTGCTGTCTTGGGCCTTGATGATCTGATGGAAGGCCAAGAGTCCAAAAGAAAATTCAGCATCAAAAACCAAACCTGATTTTTCCGCTCCCAGATTGCGTTGCAAAAGAGTGGCCGAGTTCAGCAGGTGAGGTTGCACAATTGGGCAGCGTTCAAGATCGGCAGCTCTTGCAGGATGTTCAACAGGAGTTGAGCTCTTTTATTCTTACAATGTGGACTTAACTAAGATATCTTTGTGGCCAGGCATTTGAAGGGCTGTTTGGTTACAGTGGTGGAAGAAATCAGGAAATCTATGGCTGTGTTTCATGGTGGCTCTGCTGAAGATACTTAGTTGGTTGCATAATTATGCAATTGTTCCTGGTGGATTCTTGGGTGTTTCCCTTCCTCCTTTTCTCCCTCTGTGGCTAATTAAATGCACCAAATTATAGTTTAAAAAAACTGTTTTTAAGGCAAATGCTTGTTAGGGATCAGAGGAACTTTGTGGGCTGCTGAATGTTATTTGTCTGAGACTCCTCCCTGATAAACATGTGCTTCAACCTTGTCTGAGGACCACAGAACTGAAGCAGATGAGATGTTCTGGTAGTGCCGTGAACTGGTATCACTACAAATAGAGTTTACACACTGCATCTTGTAGGAACCAATGAAACAGATCTGTTTTTTGTGAACCTCAGTAGGAAACTACAGAAAAAGACATTACAGATGGTGTTAACGTAGACCTACTCAAAAAGCAGTCTGTCTAGCTCGAAGTATTTCAGGAATATCTGTCATTAAGATATGCTTTGGGTAATGGTAAAGAGCTGTAGCTGAGTACTTTCTAAGACAGCAATTTTCCCTTGGAAAATACACTTCTACTGAAATATTTCCCATGGTGATTTGCCAGTTTTTTAAATGAGATGTTTTGATAAGGCCAGAAAATGTAATTGAAACTTTTGTTATATAAATTAATGGGGGAGATCTGAGGTTGATTTGCTGTGTCTAAAGTGAAGTACTTCAGGGTTATTTGTTTTGCATGTTTCATGAAGAATGTATTTGGTTGCTTTGTACTTGGTAAGAGAGGATGTTTTGAAGTCTGGATATTTTGCCATTTCCAGCCGAATGGCAACTTCTGTTTTAAAAACAAACAAATAAACCCCCTCTGCTTGGAGGAGGCGAGTTTGCTTGTTCTTTGCCTCTGTGCTCCACGCTTGCAACAGAAAAAGAAATAAAATGCTATTTTTGTTTATGGTTCCTGTCACACCACAAAGTCTCAGTGTTTTTAGAGGAGGAGCAAGGGAAAAGCTCGGCTGGATTTGTCTAGCTTTCAGAAACTGCTGACAAAAATGTTTTGTGATGTGTTAAGCTGAAAGGCACGAGTCCATAGTAATATTGGTTAAAAATGAACGTTTTGAGGAGTGGAAGTTCTCCCAATATAAAAGAGCTTTGAGCGATAAAGGTAAAGTCTAGATAATACTTGCTAAGTCTCTCAGTAGCTGTGGTAGGAGAAATTAGCCAGAATTTGAAATGTATTTATGATGAACAGCAAGAAATTCTTCAAAAAGAAAACTGGTGTTTAGCTATTTGACTTAAAGGGAACTCAAAAGGGGCTAAAGGCCATCTGCACTCCTGCAGATCTCTCAGATAAAAGATGAAAGTCCTGATCTTTCAACACTTAAGTTTGCCTGGTAACTTAAATTTGTCTGGCAACTTAAATATTGCACGCTTGAATCTTTATTGCCTATATTGCAGATGCCACCCCAGTGCAATCAGCCTGGCAGAGAGAATTTCACCTGGCAATATGAGCCAGGTCAGCTGCAGCGCTGCAAACAAGCAGTGTAAGTACTGTCAGTGTGAAGTGTTTGTACTAATTCAGTTACACACGGGGCCAAAATATACCCCTGGATTCTGGAAATGCCAACACCAAAAATAATTGTAATAGATGTTTCCAAGAACTGCTGGTGCCTTCTGGAGTCCTGAGCATCGAATCCTGTGAAGATATTTGCAGCTGGGTTCCCCAAATCCCCAGTCACGCAGTTCTGTCACTTCCTACAGAAATCCATCCTTACATGATGTGCATATTTATGTTCCTTGCCAAGAAAAATAGCTTCCAAAAAGCTTTCTTGGTGTTAAAAAATAAATAAAAGTCTGCTAAGTTGCTGAAGGTCAGCGTACAACGGCATGACATCGGATGTGACACCACTGCTAATCTAATAAGAGGAAAACAGATGTGGGAAGCTCCTATGATTTCCTGCTTATTAAGATCAGATTTGTCCTGCGATTATGAGTCTTTTTTGCCTTCTGGAGATGTGGACGTTTAGACAATGCTCTTAAAGATGCATTTGAGAATTATTAAGAGCTGGTTTGGCATTGTCTCTTCCCTATCTGCTGTTGGCACTACTTTAGTAATGAGATAAATGTTATACCCTTCAGAAGTAATTAGGACAACTGGTTTGTGTGTGCACATCTCAGACAAGTACGAAGATGCTACAGATTTCATAATCTTTGCCATTTTTTCGAAAGACTATTATCTGGGTTAAGCGAACCCTTCCTGGCTCAGTAGCCAGACTCTCAAACAATGCCTGCCTGGGTTTATTCATTATTTACTACTTAACATTGGTTACGTGTTTCTGTTTCCAGTGCCCTATTTTTCACACTTGATTGGATTTTTGTTTGAATATTTTCCAGTGCCAAATGCCTACTTATACCTCTACGGTTAGGACAGCTGATATTTCTTGCAGTGTAAGTCTGCAGAGACCAGTTTAATTAGTACTCGTGGGGTGGTTACAAACCCTAAAACTCGGTTATGTGATGGGGGGGGAGAATGGACTTGAAATCTCTTATTTTTCTTGCGAATTTATATTATGCAATCATACATTCCTTCCCTAAAGCTGTGACAGGCAGTGTATTTATCCTTTCTTGGTGTCTAATAGCATTGCCAATTATCATGAACCTGTAAACAAGAAATGCCAAAGGTTCGTTAATTTTAAAACCAAAGAGAAAACGTGGTCTGAGGTAACACTCTAAAGGATGCCATAAGGGTGGCCAGGTGAGTGTGAAAGCACGTCAGGGGTTATTAGCTGAATCCCCATAACTCCAATCTGCCCAAATGAGTACACCGCAAGCAGATGTTTTACTGCCTTCGCTCAGCGCGGTGCAGCTGCCGTTCAAGCCTTGGAAATACCAGCTCCTTAGATCAACAAAGAAATCCAAGGTTGAAGGTAATGATGTCTGAAAATAAACTAGAAATGGCAGGCTGGTGAAAATTAGGCAGCATTGATTAAAAAGAACATGGGGATCTCTAGCAGTGTTTAAATAAACGTGCCACCGTGAGATCATTTGATAGCTGCGCTCGTTTGACCATGTGCCCACTTGCATGTGTCCCGTATCCTTCCCTGAGGATTAAAGTGATGTGGTGTGGGTGGGGTGGAGCAAGGAGGGATGTAAAGTTACTCGTAAGAATTGAAGTCTAAATCCCCGTTGTCTTTGTAGTTCCCTTGTGAACCTGCTCCAATGTCCATCAAATGGATGCAAAGGTTGCTCTTAACCGAGGTGAGGTTGGAACCCAAAAGGACAGAGCTGTTCAAGGTTTGTCTGGAGGATCATGAGCCGAGAATTGAACGATGCTGTTGTAGTCCCGGAGTGTGCCTTTGGCTGCAGCATCTCTATGTTCGTTGAAATGGCAGCACAAAGCGCTCCTCCAGGCTTTGACTCTTTTCATCGGAGACTGATGGGGCACAGATGGCAAACAGCGCAGTCCTTGCTAGTTCCAGTGTCTGCAGCGAAACCGTTCTTATAAAAAAGGGCTGCGGGGTCAGACCCATGCACTTTTGTAAGATTGAATCCTCAGCTGGAATTGCATCTGCTGCACTCCATTGGTTTTACTTTTGCTTAACAGACCATAAACAATTTGTTTACATAGACAGCTTTTCATCTTCCACAGTGAATCATAAGTGAGTTCTCCAGGGATCAATCCCTGGTCTGGTTGTTGCTTTTCATTTATACACCAGGCTTGGATGATTTAGATCATCAGTGTTTCCATCTGAATTCAAAGGCAGCTGGTTTATGTCCTTTTCCTTGCACGGAGGATCTTACTAAAAATCTACATTATGGATCTGGCAGATGAAGCTTTGTTTGAAATACTTTGCTATAAACCAGAAAAGAGATGTTACGACCCGTTTGCCACAGAGAAGAGAACCCCAGTCCATCAATGCTAAAAATACATGTCCCTCTCTCCAAGTAGTCATACTGTAATGGTCCTCGGGTGATAATGATGAGCTCTTACTCTGGATGTGCTATTGAGTAAAGGGAAAGCGAATATGTGTTCCAGGGGACAGTGTCTTGCAGACAGAGCTAGAAAAAGATCTGAAATGACAAAATGGGCTGAGGTGATGCCCTACAGGTGACCAGGTGGGAATGGAAGGATATCCAAGAGTTCTTAGCCAATAACTGGACTTTTTTGTAACAGAGTCTGAATATCAGTGCTATAGCACCACAACTGTACGAGCTGCAGTTGTAAGGCTCCTGAGAAGGGCAGCCTGGGGCTTAGGAGTATCTGGAACCGGAGAGAATTTAAGAGAGACCCTCTTACCTGCAAAGATTCATGCCCAAGGCATGACCTATTTTTAGTCACCTGCATAGTAACCTACAGAGCAAGCGTGGGACACGATTCTCATGAGTCTCAGGTCAAAATTGCTGGCTGTGTTTTGAAGAGTTTGAATTTAGTTTTAATTTTTATATATATATTTTTTTAATTTACTTTTACATATCTTATTCAGTGTACTTGTGTTTGTGCAGTTATGACCCAAATAGCTGAAGGTTTCTAAGATGACTACCGGCTGCCCATGTTTTGCATATCATTAGTTATTTAAAAACTAACCTCTCCTTCTTGATCCCTAATAACATATGAATCTTGATTAAAAACATTTCCCCTGCAATGTCAGTGTAGGGGCGATTTCCCTTGCTCGGTTGCAGAGAGGTAACAAAGATTAATAGACCATGGTGTTAGTATTAACCTTAGAGGAAAGCAGATGCTGCAGCTCCTTAGTTGTGAAAAATACTGAGTAAAGGAGTGTGATTATTCTTTGCAACTGCACCACATGTACTTAATTCAAATTAAGTCTTGGAAGGTACTGCTTTTTCCTGTCAAGTTGTTTATTTTAAAAATTACTCTGGAACAAATAATTCATTACCTTCTCACCTTGCATTTGGTGATTGCTTATAATAAGAGTCCACTTTGAGAAGCAGTTGGCTTTTTCCTTCATTACATATACATAGACCCAAAGAACTTTTTATACTCCAGTAAACATAATTTGTATTTCGCGACATGTTATGAGTTTCTCATTGTATGAATGTCTTAAAATGAATTTATAAATAATTTTTATGGTTCAGTGAGAAAAGCCATTAAGGTGTTTAAAATGTTTGGAAGTGCAGGAGTTGAAAGAGTAGTTTGATATATATGCTGCAACGGGAGTGGGGAGCTGTAAAGGAATGCAGTTGTAGTTTAGCAAAGAAATCTAGAGGACTTCAGCTACAAATTATTAAAATTACTAGTTCTAGAAATAGCATAGAAGAGAATGTAAAGATGAAAGAACATGACCAACATGTAGTAGTAATAGCTCAGTGACTCCAGGCTGTTCTGGCAACTCTTAATTGCTCTGGACAGCAGAGCAGCTAAGAAAACTACTGTATTATACGGATACTGGAATCTTGGAGAAGAATTTTTGTTTACTTGTTTCCTTTTTCTCCTCTAACATGAAGAACATAGAGGATAATATGTGTAAGTTTAGTGAAGTATGAGTCTGAGCTGAATTATATAAACTTTCCTCAATGAATTGCTCAATCTCCTTCATCTGGAAGAAGAACAATTAATATCAGATCTAATTGGCTTACATGTCCCAGGGTAAGGTTTCTTAACTCAGTTTTTGAATGGCGTTTTTAATTAACTTAGAATGAGCATTTGCATATAGAAATATCAACACAAACGTGTGCAAGCATTTTTATGTTTGCATCCAGCTGCCACGCTCTTCAGAAAGGGATTTTGTTTCGTTCTGGTTCCTCTTGCCAACTTTTCCTGGGGAACGTGCCGACATCAGCCAACAGTCAGGAGAGGGACCAGGGCTGCAGCATGTACACAAGTTCCCGGATTCAAAATGATCCCTACCCACTGAATCCCATGACAATAAAATATCTTTCTAGGTACTATTTATTTACTCAGCTAAAGTAAATTACTCAATCTCTTAACATTATTCTAGCCACCAACTAAATGACTACATTGCTAATTAGCAGCCTCAGAATATCATGTAGTTTTAAGGCAACTAGTTTTGATAAAGTGGGAGGGTTGAGACTGGCAGGAGAGGTGCTGTCATTAAGCGTAGCGATGTTTATCCTCAGCAAAGGCCTTTTTCAGCACGTGGATTTATATAGTGTATTTATATTGTGTCGAGGTTTGCTTCATGGTTTTGGAAGACAAGACCTTCTGCATTTAAAAAAGTAAATAAGGCGTAAAACTCAGTCATTATTTCAAATGCTGGTGGTGTAGGAAGTCTGTGATGGATAGAAAATAAACTGGATATTTCTAGGCTGCTGCTAATAAATGATAGGGGCACTTTAATCCTCTTGGGGATTAAAATGTCATAGCTGATAAGGAACTTTCTTTATGTAACTGTATAAGTCAAGCTGTTAATTTAAATAAACAAACAAAAACCCCAAACACACAGAAAACCAACAGCCTAAAACCAAAAGCATTTCCTGCAGAATGTTTCTCCGTTAGAAAATGATGCAAGAAATACATCGGTTTTGATGGAAAGCAGAGAATAAAAAAATGGCTAATGGTTCTGGTCTAGTCTCTTGACTCCCCCTCTTGCCAAATCTCCGGTTTTGAGAGGTTCTGGTCTAGTCTCTTGACTCCCCCTCTTGCCAAATCTCCGGTTTTGAGATGACTTGACTGTGCAGACATTTAGAAGGACAGGTTAGTTTACGGTGTCTCGTTGAGTGTCTGGATAGGCTTTTTCTTTAAGGAGACACTTCTCTAAATAATACATCTCACACAGCATGTAGGGATTGCCATGGCAACAGCTCATTCTGAATTACAAAACAATTAGATATTAAACCCCCACATAATCTATTGGCATGTAAATTACTGCCAAGAGGCAGGTAGTGACTTAAACATCTTCATTTTGGGGGGTTAAAAAAATAATTCAATTAATTTTTTAATCTTGAATTTTTTCTTCCCAGTTTTCTTCTGAAATGACATCATTTACTTAGGAGGATGGAGCAATGCCTTCAGGAGATGTCTCCTGCCCAGGGAGGAGATAACGTGGCATGATCAGAAATACTGGAATGGACATTTCATTGCTACTAAACCATCATTATCAACTGGCTGGCTGGATTCAAACCAAGCGACTGCATTTGATGAGCCTAAATTCTTTGGTTCCCCTCTGAAATCAGTAACTTGACTTCATGACAACTAAGATTTTTGCCCCTTTTTGAGTTAAGGGAACACTTGAGTTCTAGATCCACATGAATTTTTGGGAAAGGTGGACCAAGACAGTTTGATTTTTTTTTTTTTTCTGGTAGTGCAGCTGCAGGATAGGAAGGCTTTTCTTTATCGTTCTGTGGTATTCTTTTAAATTCTGGTGCAGCATGACATAAGGAAATGGGCTGTGATTTTTACCTGCAGCCCTTATGTGCAAGAACTGGACGTATATCTTATATTCTTACTGGAATGAGAGTCAGTTAAAACAACTGGTGCCAGGTGTTTCTTATGAGAATTGGTGCATTTAGACTTCCCTGAAAATACTTTAGGTTTTAATTTCAAACTACATTTGTGTTAAGGTATCTGCAGGAGTTCTTACGATAATGTTCTAGTGCAGAATAGGACACTTGTTCTGTATTGCCCTTGCGCTGCACCAATTGGCAGAGCTGAAACCTCAGTGAAACCGGAGGTGGGGGAGAGCAAAAGACTTGCAGAAAACCCGACCACCCAAATGAAATTTCACTGCCCTGGCAATTTCCCTATTGTACCTGCGGTAGGAGGCGTCAGACGAGTCGAACATGCAGGCTCATTTTCCCTTGAGCTACGTGACTAAATTATATATTAAGGAAATGCCATCTAAGGCTCTTGACAGCCTCTTGTCACCTTTGGTTTAGGAGAGGCCATTTGCATTTGCAATTACTGAATCACTCTCTTGTGCCCGAGCTGCTCCTTCAGTAGACAAAATCTTTCCTCAAAGAATTGGTTGGCGTCATCTAGGGGATAAGATATGATTCAGTGATGCTCCTCCCTTAATTTTAAACCCAGGGGTGAGCCTCGCGACTTCTGAGACTTAAAGCACATGTTTATCGCTTTATATTTAAACGCTATGTTAAATAGCCTTGCTGAACGAAAGACCGTCCGCTAAAAAGCTGGGGCTGGCTCCAGTGGGTGGCCAGCCCTTATGTCTAAAGACTTAAAATCCTGCAAAAGGTGCTTTGCTATAGGGTTCTGCCATCGTGCTGCACCATGGGCTCAATACAGTCAGTAAACTACTAAAGTTGGGAACGGAAATAATTGCTTTTGGATTCATGAGCGGCAAGCACAAATTATACCCTGCACCCCTGTTGTCAGAAGAAACTGTTCTCTTATTTCCAGCTGAGACCTTTTGTGTAGCTGGTGCCGTCTGTCATGATTAGATGGAGTATTGCACTAAAAAGCTCCTCAAAGTCTTATATAGGTAGAAATGTCCAATTGCCTTTTGATGGGCTGGTGTCCTGTAATGATATTTTATTTAATTTACTTTAATTAAAACAAACACATGCACACCCCCATCCAATGTATTGCTAATGACTAACCTTTAGTAGGAGGTGATCGCTTTGTCTTTCAAAACCCTTCATTTGGCAGCTTCTTAAATATTTTATTTTCACTAATTAAAACACTCTGGTGTTTTCGTGTAGGCAGTTAGTTGGTTTTGCAAATTCCTTGCAGGGGTTGAAAATTTCTGCCTCGTTTTCTAGGACATTTGTCTGTGAGCAAGGCTTGAAATAGAGAGGTTTTCTCAATTGCTGGAATTCCGCAGTAAATGTCAGTATGAATAGAATTAGAACTTTTATATATCACCACCCCTCTCTTCCGCTGTAGGTAGGCAGCAAAATACACGTGCTGGCTAATGGTAAAATGTCATTGCTCTGTTGTAAGCACTAGTGGGTATAATCCAGATGTGGGGGTGATATTTTGTCTACTGGAGGTCAGTTTAGAAAAGGGCATGGAGAAAGAAGGGGAAGGAAAGGGCATTCTGTGAGCTGGGAATGGTGGTAGAAGTTTTTTCTGCACTGGAAAAACTGCTGTTTGAGCAACGTTGGTGTAATTCAACAGCATGTTTCCACTTCAGAATTCAATAAATTAGGATAGAAATGCTTTTTACACAGGTGACATGTCCCTGTGGGAACAGGGACTGCTACCTTGGGAGAAGGCATCTTCATGACTTAGAGTGCAAGTGCGTCGAAGCTCTGTTTTTACAGGTAAAGGTTAATAAAGGGTAAAGTAGCTGTGCAGAACCATTGAAATGACAATAATGGCACGAGCTCAGAATAACAGCAGAACCACTTCTGTTTTTTATTAGAAGGCAGCACAGAGGCAATTTACATGTGGCGAATTCCCTTTCCTCCCATGGCAGGAGGCACTTGTCACCTCTCACAGTCGCGTCCCTGAGAGAGGGTCCCTTGTGTTGGGGAGCAGTCGGACTGCACTGGCATCTCTGCCCGTCGTCTTCCAGGGGCAGAGGAGTCATAACTAAGCTAAAGCTGGCGGCGGTGCCATGCTCGCATTACACATGAGGGGGTGTGCTGCTGCCAGTGATGTATGTAAAGAACTAAACATACTCCCACCTTTTCCTCAAAAGTCATCCCAATAAGGATAATGAAAGGTCATCCACCAAATCTGATGTTCCTTAACACAAGAGCTTCCATTCACAGGAAAAAAACTTGCTAAACATGTAACTATTCTATTTGCACTGGTGATACTGTATTTTGATGTTGGTTTTTTTTGATTTGGTTGTGTCTTTTTTTTTTTTTTTGAGAGAAGAATTATGGAAGCAGTATTATTGATAAAGGTTCCTACATCTCTTGTTCCCCTCTCCTCTCCTGCACCCAGTGTTTGGGAGCAGTGCTTGACAAATTAGGTTTCCATCTTAATTATTCCTGACACTTTCTCCAGGATGCTATGATCTACTCCAGGGATTTGCAGTTTAACATGCTAGTCATTTTTATTGCATGGAAATGTGAGCTGAATAAATTGATATGGGCTATTTTTGTTGTGAACTGTTTAATTTTGGATGATTGCATCAAAGTGCAGGAAAGTATTTACCAAGTTAATAAAGTTTAAATTGAATTCTCCTTTAAATACTGCACTTGAAGGATGTCAGCAAGTGTGGTAGGCTGAGGGTCTGGTATTCTTAACTGGGATAGCCTGATAAGGAAAAAATTGTATTCCAAGTATTGATTTTAAAAGATACTCTTGGTGAAATGGAGAAACTCAAATTATGTCAGGAGGTAATTTGAAAGAGTACAACAAGCTTTTTTTTTTTTACCCTCAAGTCAGCCTTTTCTGTTCCAAACTATAGATGAAAATCTTAATTAGATAAAAATAAATAATAGATAAATTAGAATATAAATATAGACAAAAATAACAATCTCATATTATGTTGCTAGATAATACTATATATATGTATTTTTTTTAGGGAAGTTCCTGCACTAATGATGCTTAGGACTGTATTCTTAAAAAATATCATAAGAATAATGGTATATCTAGTTTAAGGGAATTCTGGACTGCAAGAAGTATTTGAGTCAGTATTAAATAGTCAAGTCTGACTGGATATTCTGTAGAAGTTTTTCAGAAAAATTGAAATGATGCTATTAAATGTTGATGTTCCTATATGTTAAGTTAACAAGTAACTGACTTAAGTTGTTAAGTTTCGAAAGTCTAACAGGTTTGGAATGTAACGAAGCAAAATGTTCTTTTTTCATTTAAAAAAAAAAAACAACAAAGCAATCAATAATGGAATGATTGAAACGAGGCTCGTAATTCAGGTTGTGTCACGCTACCCCACACTTAAATTATGGGTTACTGGGAATATCTGTACAGCTTGACTGTACATTAAGTGATGTTGGTTGGCCTGGTGATTGCTGCTGGACCGAACGTGTACTGCTCTCTGCTTGTTTTCTTCAGGGGAGATCCTCAGCGTGGGTCTTATTCTTTCTACCTTTCCAGGAGCCTTGTTTCTGAGATTGGTATTCATTATTTCAGCAAAAAAAAGGAAAATAAACCCAGTCTTTAAAAATGGATTACACAACCTCTTCACAGGATTTTTTTTTCGTGAGTTGCTACCATAAATTAATGGCTATAGAAGCAATCTAATTGGGGAATAGAAATAATATCACTTGCTTGATATAGTGAAGCAACAAAATACACATGTTGAAGAACAGATATGGAAGTTTTATAGCTTCCTTAAAAAGGGGGGAAACCTAAAGCCTTCAGGAATATTACAAGTGCCTCATGTACAAAGAATGCGCAATTAAATAAGCAATTAGTTATGGATTATTCACTCAGCTTGACTGTTGGGTTCTTAAGTAGCACGTTAACCTTGAAATGACTGCTTTTATAGCCCTTATTGTTCGCCAATAAATTGCATTGGAAAAAACCCACCCTTCTTGGGCTTGATCATGTGAAGAAATTTCGCTGCTCTTACCGCGTCGCAGCTGGGAGACCGAGGCATCATGGTGGTACGAGCTGGATGCACGTGTGGAAGACGACCTTCCCTGCCTAAAATACTTCTAAATAACTGGGAGGAGGGGAGAAAAGGCAGGGCACTCTTCTTTAAAAAGGGCAAAGCTTTGAAAAGAAGGTAAAGGTTGATTATTTTTTCACCTGTCTGTCTCTGTAAAAGCATCAAGCCCCCCTCTGGATGCGGGTGTCCCTTCCCTGACTCAAACTCCTCTGGGTACTAAGGGTGTTCAAACCCAGACAGGAATCAGCCCCTTGCAGTGACAGGCACCCTCAGGTCACGCTCCCCGGACCGTGTAGCAGAAAGGATTTTTATACAGATATTTTCACCTACCTGTTGCGGCAGGGAAGGAGAGAGAAAATATGGCATGAGACTGTTCCATATGACCAACTGGCAAAGGGCACTCACTTGAACATAGGCAGCAGTACCTGTCCCTGCAGCAAAGGACTGGAACGGGCGCTGAGCACGTTCAACTTTGGATTTTCAGTGGTGCATTACCCTGGTTATAGGTGTGCTCCCAAACTGGCACCATACGCCTCTGTAAATTGGCAAATAACTGGAAGGTATTTTATAAAATGAGTGTAATTAGGTTGGCATTAAGCTGACTTTTTTTCTGAACAGCATATGCACTCCACCCACTTTGTGTTGTCCAACAGCAAAAGTGATGTTCAGCTTTGCTGTGTTGGCACCTCATTTTTCTTCCAGTCTTGTCTAAGCAGGTAATGCATTTTTTCATTTCTTGTTCTCAGCTACCTTTCACTGACCGATACATATCTGCTCAGGCTCCTTTTTCTTGTTTCAAGTTAAATAAATAGGAAAAGAAGGAGGTAGTTCAGAGAGGTTGGTTGCTGTCACAAACACCCACGTGTCTATGCCCTGTTGCCTAAATCCATTATTGTATTACCCTGGTATAGACCAGGATGTTTCTATCTGACTGCACAAGCTAAACAATCTAACGTGATTGCTATTAAATGCCTCCTTACATTTCTCAGTGCTATCCATTACCAAATAAATTCCAGATGCGGTCAAACAAAATCTAAAGCGAGCACATCAGAAGGCAGTGAACTGTGCAAAAAAAACCCTGGTATCACATGTACCTAAAAACCCCAGAACCTTCCTAGTGAGGCTGGCTTGGGGTGTGAGGTCGGAAGGGAAGCTGATGGAAAGAGCAGTGTTTGGCGCTGTCTGCCGTTCGCCTTGGCGGCTGCCACCCTGTCCCCCTCCGCAGCTGGTAGAGCGTCGGATTGTGCTCATCCTTCTCTCTTTACCAGGTGCCATCCCAATGGTAGCAGTCAAGTTTCTTCTTTTGCATTATTTGTTGATTGAAAGAGGGAATAAGACAGACAAGATCGCACCTTCTTTTGAAGGCTCATCATTGTTTGAAGTGCTGACAGAATTATATTCTTCATTATTGTATTTGTTACCGCATCAAAACAACAAGAGAGAAGCAGCTAAACAAAACCTAGAAGAAAGATGTTTTTCTTTTCCAGTTTCACCGTCAGATTCTTTTTCAGTGTAATGACACAGAGCACCGTATTACACCGTAATAATACAGTCACTTAGCAGAAAGAAAAGCTGAAGAAAAACCCACCCTTATTGTGAAAAAGGGTTGGTTTCATCTTTCCGTTATAATAAAAACAAGCCGTTTCCCATCAGACACCGCATTCTCTTTAGGGTTCTGATACAGGGGCAAATACTTACAATACTTGGCAATACTTAAAAGCCAGGATAAGCTCCTGAGCTGTTGTGTGGTGACGAAGTGCTGTTTCTCCTGGGGGCTAATGAAGTGACAGTTAGCTTCTTCAGAGATCGATCCATAGTGACTATGTGCATCTCTGATTGAAATATACAGTACGCTTTATGTTTAGGAACATTTAGGGATATAGGATACATTAGGACTTCTCCTGTTACCTTTATTTTTTTAACGTCATCATAAAGAAAGAGCAGGTCTCTGACTGAGTTTGGCAGTTTCTGTGCTTTAATAAACAGAAGCAGGGCTAGGCAGACAGATTCCCTGTGTACACCATCGACTGATCGCATTGGAAACGTAGAATGAAGTTTTCATTGCTTAAAGGGGGAAAGCTGGTGTTTGAATTCAAAATATATCAGAACTATTAATGTGTTTGAGAAATGAGTTTAATGATGTATTTAAAAACTATTAAATTAATGTTTCTCATTAGTGGCACAGCCTAATCATTCTTTGCAAGCAAGGGGAAGAAAGTAAAGCAATATTGTAAAAGACCAAACAGTGATTCAAAATTAATTAATCCAGCATTATATAAATCAGGTAGCTTCAATAAAAATACTAGTTCAGTCTTCAGTTCTTATGGGCAAAATTAAAAATACAAAATGCCTTAATTAATGCCTTTTCGTTCAGCCCAGCTGACCTATTTATTTTTAATTGAGCTACAGGGTCCTAAACATTCTGTGAAAATGATAATTGCAGTAGTAAACTTTTTAACATTTCCCTCTGGATTTAATACCTTGTTTTCTGGAGAATATCTCAGAATAGTAGTGCAAATTGGTACCTTGCTGTGCTGGGAGTTGCTGTTCTGCTTCTTCTCCGGTTGCTGACCTGTTTCATGTTACGTAAATACCTCCTGGCTCTTGTCACCACCTCTTTGCTTTGGACATGCTAATATTTAATTTGCAGGACATGGTATATGAGCTAGTTAAAAGAGCTGTTTGAATGGACAGTAGCATAATAGATGGTGTTGTTAACTTTATTAATTTGTAAAATTAAAAACATGGTATTCTTGACAACTCTTTCAGTGTACTATTACTTTTATATTCTATTTATACCAATATACTCTGTGCACTGAAGTTTTCTTTGCAATCCTAGAAGTAGACGTTGTCCTGAAACAGCTTCATTCTTAATAAATAAATGAGAGAGGAAAACCAGATCAGAGACAGAGTGAAGAAGGGACTAAGATCTTTTCATGAACCTCACCATGCGTACTGAATAATGTTATCATGGCCAATGAAGTGAACTGGAGCTGAACGACTTGTTGTTAAACTGGTATTTCCCATTGCTGTTTTACTAACCTTTCTTCTGGAGATTCAGATTTTACTGAATTTTCCAAACACTAATCCCCAGAAATGATTTTCAGCATTGCCGCCTGAAGAATAGCTCCCTCAAAATAGGCTGTGCTCAAGCTTTCACATAAAGAATTAAAGCTAATCTGAATGCCCGGTGCTGAGGCCTCGAGTATTAGCATCACTTTGGCAGCTCTTAGGTGAGGCCGTGAAAGCAGCTTTGTTACAGACTGACTGAGAAAATATTAAAAGCCCAGATAAGATTTATGCAGTCCCCACAGTGGTTTTTAACGAAGATAAGTTAGGCGTCTAAGCCTCGCGTCGATTCTGATTCTGGGGAAGGTAAGAACATCCTGAGCCCGCCTGACTCCTCCAGTGCTTAAGTATGTGTTTAGCTGCTGGTGTGCAAGAAGTCAGTGCGTATTATTTACTCGATTTAAAGGCTCGGTGTCTTATAGAATTGAACCCATAGATCTAGTTCATTCTGCGACAGATATTTACTGCTGGGTCATAAACGTGATTCCATCTGGCTGACAACATTTGTAGGTTCCCCGAAATGTCTGTACGCTCATACGTGTGACAAACAGCTTCTGCAGGTAGAATGACCTGTAACAGGAAAAATAAAAATGGCAAACAAACATGAAGTGGATTTTGGATTCTGTCTGGATATTTTCTGCCTCCCTTTCTGACTAGGATGGGTTATACCAGCTGATGCGGCAAGAAGAAACATTATAAAAGGTGAAGGTGTGGAAATCTTCAGCCTCACGTTAGAGTTTTCAATTTGTATCTTGAGCACCTAAATATCCATTGCCAGTCCCAAATATTTGAAAATCATGAACCAGGAGCTCTCAAAATAACGAGAGAGAAATTACTTATGAAATACATAAGTAATTGTTGTCGTCTTCATCAGTGTTAAACACACATTGGCATCATATTTTCAACTTTTGGCTCCTGCCTTAAACTATCTTTTAATTCCACAAAATATTCTTATACGTTCCAACAGCAATGGCTTGAGGATCACTTTCAAATGATATAAATCACAAAAGTTGGCAATATCAAAGATGAGGGTTGACTTTCCTGAATATGCAGAGGAACCCAGTTGTCCCTGTCACATATTAAAGTAGATGTACGCACACACATTTTGTAGACCAAGTGTCCAAAATGAGACCTAGGTTTACATATTACCTAATTTTTGGTAAAAGCAGTGCAAGCGTAGTGAATATAAATCCCCTGGACACTTATGATGGAGCTGCTGTTGTCCTGAAATTGTGCACGATCACTAGGAAGGAGACAGCGTGCTGATAACAGTCACTGGTCTCTGAAAAATAACGTGGTCCCAGGCAGAAGATGACAACTCTTGAATTGTCTCACATGCACGTGCAGAACAAGTCCTGCTCTCCTCCTCATCATCCTTTTCCCCTCCCAGACTGTCCCACAAAGCTGCGGGGTGCCTATAAAGCAAACTCAGACTGTCAGGCTCTGAAGTCACCAGTCCTTGAGAGTTTTTCTTTATGCAAAGCATCAGTAAGGAATCATTCAAACAGCTGTAGTGGAGGTAATTTGTCTGTAGCTGAAGGAGCTATGGACTACCAGAGGGCTCCAAGCTCCACCAGTCTTTAGTTCATAAATGATATACAATGAAAGGGTTAGGTGGACCTAGAACAGCAGCGTACCCTCCCCAGTAACACTTGGGGGTGGAAACAAATGAGTACAAACAAGAAAGAGCTTGAGCAGAATTGCAGATCTCAATTCTGAGATCTAAGCAAACCCTGCATACTAGAAGATGATCCAGTGCTGCAGAAGGTTAAAGCTCAGCACTTCCTCATTTGGCCTTGGCTTGCGCAGAGCATTCAGCTCAGGTTTGTGTGGCATTCCTGGCGGTGTCCGTGAGCACCTAACAGGGACAACTGGGAAATTTAAAATGAAGTTTAGCTGCAATCTGCAGCCAGCACCTATGTTTCAGCCTGGCTTCAGAGAAGGCTGTTTAATTCTCAGATTCCTGTGCCAAGTGAATTTGCGATAAAACACTCCATTGTTTATTGATTTTACAGATGGATGTGCATATAAATACTGCTCTAATTGTTTTAAATTTCCAGAATTGCATCTGAGTTTCAAAAGCAACCCAAGACCTCTGAAAGTCTTGTAATCAACACCATGAACCTGAATATAACTCCAAACTTAATAGCGAGGACCTGTCTTGGTTTGAATGGCCAGACTTTGCTCTTAAAACCTCTCTACTGCTTGTAATGCTTTATAAGCAGAGGATTAAGTGATCTCACACCAGATAAAAGCATATTGAGGAACTGAGATGGAGACAGCTCACATTGTGCACTGTGTGATCCTACAGACCTTCTCTGGGGTGGCACCTTTGACGTGGATGGAGTTAATCCAAGTCTTCTCCACTGTAACACAGATCAACATGTCTGTCTGTTCATCGTGCAACACACTGAAAGCTGAGGTTCTTCTCCTGGTACCAGTTGCTTCTAGGCTGAAGTCCTTATAATTTGATTTTAAAAGGTAACATAAATGAATAGAGATACAGATTCGATTTTCAAACGCTCCCAAGGTTTGAGCGTCCACTGTAGGATTTTGGTTGGACTTCTTCTAGTCTGACTGAAAGCCCTGTTGAACCTAATTTAACTTTTTTCCACCGTTCACAAATGGAAAGGAACAGATAAGTGCATCTTCCTTAAAGAAATCTACATGATGAGTTAAATCTGCGTGTTTGGCATGATTTCTGTGAAGCCCTGAAACTCCCTCGATAACGGTATAGCTGTCTTCTACCAAAGTAGCTGAATATATTTTCAGCGTTGAGATATTCTCCTTCCCAACGCTCCTGGGATGTAAGGGCTGAAGAAACCAAGCGGGTCACACAGATTCGTGCCTTTTGCTTTTCCAAAAGTGTCCTAAGTCCATGGGAAGCAGATGCTGTACCCAAGTGCTTTTGAAAATCTCTACTTGCATGGCTTGTTCAGTGACACTTCAGGGCTCTGTGGGAGAGCTGAGAAGGGGGTCCTGATGCCTTAGGGCCCCCACCCTTAAGTACAGGGCCAAGCTTCCAGACCTATGAGACTCTGCCACAAGGCTACTCGTCTTGCAAGACTACTTCAAAAAACCCGGGGAGACTTTCCCTTCCTGCGGATATGCTTCTAATTTAAATAAAAGGAATAAATCATCCTAGAATGAAATGCTGTTAGTGCCTTGTGGAAGCTTAAGAGACTATCGCCTGTCTCTGATATTTCTCCTGTGTAATTTCTGTATTGCTGGAGTTTCTGTAAATTTCTTCCTTTCTTCTCTGCTGAGGGATTTCTTACAAAGCTTCAGTCTTAGCAGTGGGTTATTTATGATGCTCTAAAGCTATTTTGTTGTGGGCAGCTCGTTCTTAAACGATAATGCAAATAAATTGAAATCTCTGGTTGCAAGGGCTTCGTACTGGAGGGCTGCTATAACTGATCATAAAAACCTAATTTCCGAAGCTTTCCTAAATGTGTAAATAAACAAGGGGGCAGTTCAGCCAACAGTTCTGAGAAGTTTGCCCTCTATCCAGAGCATGCAATTATTAACTAGAGAAAGGTGATTTGACCCTGGGACTCGGAGTGTAGCTTCAGGCTGACACCCGTCCTCCCTCGGCTCTGTAAGGAAGAACGCCCCTTTCTCATTCTGAGCTTAATTATGGGCTATGGCCACGCTCGTTATCCAGGGAATTCTAAGAAATGGCTTTTGAAGGGTTCAGCTATGGTTTCAGCATGTTAATAAAGAGCTAATCACCTGTTTGGGATTAGTGATTAAAGGAAGTGTATTAAACTAAATAAAGCTTTTTTATTCTAGAATAGCTGTCTCTGTATGGTTATTAAAGAATATATTTTTCCCTTTAAGTTCATGGCCGACTGTAACCTTGAATTAACTTTCCAGTGTAGATAAGCCCCTAGATGAAGTTGCTTTCTGTCTGGAAGGGGTGGAGGCAAGAGAATGAGATACATAGATAGGGATGAGGAACTGCCACTAACACAGTCTTCCCATAATGTTAAACAGGAGGGAGACTGGAGCCTGGCCAGAGGAGTGGGAATACTGGGACAGCTCAGCATCTAAAAAAAAAAGTCACCATCACAGTATTGTAGCTACAACGGCTTCCACGATGGTTTGAAACCAGTTTTGTTTCTCACAGCACTCTGAAGCTGGAGGTTTACAGCAGCATGATACATTACTGCATGTTATTATATTAGATAGAGAACTGCACCAATATGCAGTCTGTTAGGGCCAGGCACAGTTAAGGATTAATGAGTGGCCAGGCAATTTGTCATTTTGATGAATATCAAAACTGTGTGTGCACAACTAAAGTGCACCCCAAAGGCTGGTGGAAAATGGCTGGTGTCTCCCATAACCCATTACTGGACTTTATCGCCCCATTCCAAAATAAGGAATGAATTGCATTTCGTTTCTAGCAATCACACATCATTTCACATCAAACAACGTGCCAGATCTTTAATAACATAATTACAGGGTATGCAAAATATCAGTCACTGTCTAACTCGATTTGATTACGCACCTACCGCTTTAAGTGATAGGGCCCAGCCACGGGTGCCCACCTGGAGGCAGTCAAGTAAAGTCAAGCTTAATTTGATTGCTGTTCAAAAGGAAAGCAAATTGCAGTAGATATTGGGATTTAGTGTTTTCAGCACTAGAATTTAACGTAAACCAGAGCCTAGATAGGAATTCAGTGGGCATTTGGCTGTGGACGTGAGTTCAGGCATGGCAGGAATAGGCAGAATGTAAGATTTAGGAGCAGCTGCTGAGGGCAATCCAACTCAGACAGACAGCCCCACCAAATCAGTTGATCCCCACTGGTTTTCTGCAAAGGCCCCTGTGTGGGGCCGGTTTGCTGCTTGGGAGAAACCAGGAGTTGAAGGTCTGTGCAGGTCAGTGGTACAGCAAGGCTTCGGGATGTATCTGCTATGCTAACAAGTGGATGGGAGGAAGTCCTACCTGATTATCCTTTATTCCAATTAGCCTTTCCCCCCCACCCCACCCCTCCATCACCAGCATTGCGACAGTTCTGAGCAGTCCTGGCGCTGGCAGCAAAGACGCTGAATCTTGCTCTTACCATGGGCAAATATTTCTGGGGCAGCAGCAGCTTCTGCGGAGCCCACAGCAAAGGGTGAGATGGGACGACATGGGCGAGAGCATGAGCGTAACCGTGGAGATGATCTGAGAGTTTGATGGATTTAGCCTGGGGCCCTAGCTAATGAGGCAGGGGCGGGAAAATGATGTTAAATTTGCTCGCGTAATTTGTTAGTCCTAGAGGGCAGAAAGCTTTCCTACACTGACTTCAGGTCTTAGAAATCTCCGTGTGAAGGGTCCCAAGAATAAAAGGCAAAAGACCTGTTGTAAATCTGTCTCTTTTGATGTTGTGATGAAAGTAAAGCTCTCTGAGGAAAAATACTGTTTTGGTGCCCTCGTAAACATTTTGGTTTGGTCTTGGGGAGTAAACAAACAGACAAGTTGCAAAGTGTGAAACTGTAATTGAAGGAAAAAAAAACAACCCATCTCTGAGCGGGCCATAATCACCTCAGAGGTAACTCTGTGTTAAAAGCTTGTGGCAGGATAAGCCCGGCCTCTTGTTCTTGTCTTTCTTTGCTTTAATATTTCCAGGTCAACAGGTGCCACTTAAGACGGGGCTCTCTCAGGCTCCTGTTTGCTTTTTTGCCTGCTGACAATATAGCCCAGCCAGAAACCGCCGGGTAAATGTACAGAAAAGCAGAGTCACTTGTGAGGTTATAAATGGAACAGTTTACTTGATTTCCATTTGTGTAGGGAACTGCTTCAAGTACAGATCATGTCAAATAATAATACAGTTTCCGAAGCGGCGCTTTGGTTAATTCTGCTGCTGGCTCCGGCTGTTGTGTACTGCGCTGACCTGGAGTCAAACGCGCTGTAGCAATATTTGCAAGCGCATGTTTTAATTTTACCTGCAATTTAAATTTTATGAGGCAGTTATGTGTTAGTTAAAGAGCCCTTTGTAATGACTAAAAAGATCAGGTGAATTTTAAAATATTGGACATTTAAAACCTCATTGCTATTTTAATTAAACTGAATTTTAATATCTGAATGACATCTTTGTTAATACATTGAGGATGTTTAGTGCTATTAATTGATATGTAACTGGGTAGCAGTGAATTTATTATGTGGCTTAAAATACTGACTGGTGTGTTTCTGTTCTATTTGTGTGCTATTCCTGTTTTGCAGTTCTATTAAATGCCAGCTATAATTTGCTATACAGGCTGCTGGAGACCTGAATATTGATTAAGCTACCTACCAGTGTGGGCTCAATATCTGTCAGTGGACATTTATTATAAAATGGGTATGAAATACCTTGTTTGGGAGCATCAGCAGCGTTGAAGGCTCTGAGCTGAAAGCTGGGAGATGAGTCCGATAAGGAGGAGTGTGGTATTGGACACCCAACCGACCGTTTGCGCGAGGACAGGGATGCTGGCTTATCAAGTGGCAGCTCGAGCATTGATTTGGCTGATATACAAAATAATAAGGTTACTGATGAAGCTCGAAATATAACCCTGCAAGAAGAAAGGCTTGCTATTAACCTAGTTCTGTGTTGTTTTTTTTGTTTGTTTTGTTTTTGTTTTTAAGTTTTTAATTTTATTCTGACCCCCATGCAGCCTTGCAAGCAGTTGGGTCTGCCTGGCTGAAAAGGCTGGGACAGGAGGCGAGAGGGTCAGTGGAAGTGATCAGGGTCAGATGGGGCACTCAGCTGTGGGCCGTTCTGCATAATTAAGGAAATTAGCTTTCTGTTATCTCTGCTTTTGCTTGTCTTGCTTGTTTAAATACAAGCTTTTCAAGGAAAGTTATATAAAAATCTTGACAGAGTCTTATGGCAGTACAACGTTATGCAAAGATCAAACACTCTCAAGCTTTTTTCCTGTTTCCTGTGCTGTCTTAAGAGTTGGAGTTTGCATTTCTTCCAGCAAATGATTTCCTTCTCAGGCCTCTGCTATGGAAATTCACTTAGGGTAGTCTAAGTGGCATGTTTACAGTGAAGAAAATCTAGTTAGAGTGCAGAAAAATGTGTGAACGATTTCAGAAAGTGCTTGCTTACTTGTATCCCATTAATGTACGGATGCTGCAACAGAGACAAGGGCTCATTCTGCTAGTCTATATTCAGAGGCATATCAAGAAGCAGATCGCACTCCGAAGAACGTACAGTCAAGGCAATGAGTGGTAAAAAGTAAGTTTTATTTACTATTCCTCCCCCCACCCGCCAGGGTCAGAGACAGAAATAAAATGGTTTGTTAGAATCACATAGGGTATCTGGGAAAGGCTGAGGAAACTAACTTTTTCTTTTTTAAAAGAATTTGTCAAAATAGTGAAATCACCTTCTTTCCATCTCTTGAAATCTGGTTTTATTTTGTTTTATTCAGCTTTGTATTGACTTTGGAGCAAAGACACCATTTGGATGGGGAGCAACATGATGTTAATCACTTTCTCGGGAGAACATGACCTTGCAGACACCTTCCTTTTGTAGCACTGTAAATACGTTGGATTTTTATGATCTCTTCCAACTAACCTTTGTAGCAATGAGCTATGATGTCTTGCTGTGGGCAATTAGCCCTCATGGATACATAGGCTTAAAATGTTTTGCTTTGGATGGAAGTTGTCACTTCACCAGTTGTCGTAGTTGTGTTGGAGTTGGAGGAGAAGCTGAGCAACCTTGGGTTTCAGACGAGTTTTTGGGGAGGATTTTGAGAAGATTCATAACTCTGCACAGCAGAAATGTTCCCTCTTTTTGCCTCAACACTTGTTTAGGCCTTATGCAATTTACGGACTGTGTCATTGTTCTTCGTTCAAGATGCCCCAGCCATCAGAAAGGAATGTGAGGAGTTGTTAAAGTTTCACTAAGTCATCGAACCATTCCCTTAGTGTGGGGCACCTTTGCTGATATAATGATATTCATGAAAGAACCAAAGCACAGAGGAAGGGAATCTAATAAATATCTGAACTTCAGAAGGCCTTATATCACTGCAGGTCATTTTTCTAAATTATTTAAGCACAGTGTTTGCTATGCACTACTACCATTTCTCAGGTGGGGATTTATTACCTTTTAATTCACTTAAACATCTGAAATTTATTTGATTTGGGAGGAGAAAGCAGACAGGAAGGTAAGAAAAATGGCTTTGCTCCCTTTATGGAAAATTTAAGTGATGCTACTGCTATTCACTTTCAGCCAGAGGACTCGACTAAGATGTATGCAGAACATTTATTGCGAGTGTCTTTTATACTACTTTGGCATAACAAAGACTCCTATGTGAAAATATTCCGTAGTTCAATAGGAATTGGAATAATACTCATACATTTTGCCTCACAGTAAAAATATTCTGAAATTGAATATGTATTAATACAGTCCTGTGAGATACATCAATAAAAACAAGCTTAAAGTGCACTATATGCATTAAAGAATATTTTTTAAACAAACAAAATCAATCTTAGATAAAAATTGTAAATCTAGGTGTGGCCTGAGCCAGAAAACTTCACTTGTGTATCTTTGTGAAAGGAAATAAATTACATGACTTTTCAGTTCTGTGTTTAGAAATAGAAATTACTTTTGTGGACTTGATTTATAACTTCACATCTCTTTTACAATGTTAGTTTCAAGAGACAATGCTAGGTCCTATCTAAAACTTGAGGACCCATTTTGCATCAAATCCTGAACCACCTCCAAGATGCAATGGCTGATGATAATGTAGAATGAAGTCAGTCTTAAAATAGATGTTCTCAAACATGTCAGGGATTTAGAAGCCAGCTCCCACTGAGTTTCATGACTGCCACATTGCAGACAAACTTCCAAAGACTTTTAAACAAACTTCCAAAGACTTTTAAAACAATTTTTTTTTTTTTTGAATTAGCAGAAATTTTTAACTTGGAGTGGATTAATTAAACCACATTTTTAATTCTTATCCAGATTCAGAGTAGCCTTAGGTCAATTTATTGTATTCCATTTATGAAGGATATTAAACTGCACTGAACAAATAGTCTTCATGGGGATTTAATACAGTTTAATAAATCCATTTTAGGACTTGATGCAGATTAGTTTTATTGTGTTCCTTTGTAAAGATAAAGATTTTTAAGCATGGGGGCGAGTTTCCAGCTAAAAAAATTTTGTGTGTGTGTGTTAAAGGGGTAGTTTACAACCCTAGGAAACTACATTATGCAAAATTTAACCAGTTAATCTGTCCATTATTTGTCAAGCAGTATGGTAAGGCTGAAATATATTCTGCAGAGGATAACTTATTCAACACAGCTTAATCCTCCCCACCTATCGCCAAATGACTTTATACATGCATAAATTTTTCTGCTATTTGACCAGCTTTTACGGTGCTGGAAATGTAATGCTTGGGCTGTTAAGCCTCTTTTCCTCTATGCTGTTAGAAACTAGCTTTGCTGCTTATAATATTTTGTGCCAAGTGAGTTTTTTCCCAATGATTTATTCACTGTTTGCTTGGAAGCACCATCAACCTGCCTCATTAATTTGTTGCAAAAATTTTTTTGGGGGTGCAATAGCATTTGCTCACATTGAAAGTACCTTTGCAGAACTCAAGAGTTTGGTTTGGAGCAGGAATTAGAGAAGATGCTTTCCAGATGCAGTTCAAGGGAACATGAATTAATCCGTGGTTATTAAATTACAACAATAGCAACAGCGTATTTGTAACTGAAATGAGAAGGCAGAAGAGAAGAACCCTACTGTTGTTCCCCAGTCCCATCAGTTGGAAGCTCTTTGCCAGCTGTGGGCTGATTTGCATCTTTTCTCCATCCAGGAAATCCACTGCATGGAACTAATAGATGTTTTCTGAGCTGAAAGGAAGTAGGGAGAAGAGGTAGCCGTTCATCATTTCACGGTGTCGTTCTGTGACTCTGCCCAATGCCTATAATAGGATTCACTGGAAGGATAAAAGGACACTTAAAAATTTAGAGACACGCATTCTTGGTTTTTCCTCTCCACTTCTCTCTTTCATTAAGCTTAGGTAATAGCTCAGGTGAGAGGTGTTTCCTTCCCTAGAGAATTCAGGGGTAAAAATGATGCTGTCTATCTGTAGAGGTCCACTTTGAAATATTTAGTCTGTTAAGCTGTTTCCAGCTACCAGTGATACGGATCTTTGCTCTCTGAACCAAGCACGTTTGAGAGCAAGCTGGTAAAGCTTCCATACAAGACGATTGCTGCCATCTCTTATTGTATCTCCTTTTGATAAAGCTGCCGTGCAGGGCAGGCAGGCTTCAGATAAAGACAGTTTCTCATTCACCTGGGAGTTACTCATCTGAGTTTAATGGAGTCACATCAGACGAAAAGGAGAATTAGGCCCACTCAGCTCTTCCCTAAATAATTTCAGTTCAAGCTTTTCCATTGACTTCACTGGGAGTTAAGACTTTTTGGTATTGCACTTGGTTTTGAATTGTTTTGAGGTTAATAACATGAACCCTCAAGAAAAGGGCCTCGACTTGAACATAAGTTTCCCTGTCAAGGCTACCTGGCCCCTGTCTTATCTTCTGTCTTGATAGGTATATTTTCAAAGGCACTTGGCACAATCAGACATCTTTTCCCTAGAGCTGACTACTCTATTTGTCTGCCCCTTGCAGAGCAGCAAGATTTTCAGCAAGCAACTCCTTTGTATTTATTTCTGAAACTCAGTCGTGTGCCATGTAAAATCACAGATTCACAGAATGGTGGGGGTTGGAAGGGCCTTCTGGAGCTTAACCTGCCAGAGCATGGTCACCTACAGTAGGTTGCACAGGACGGCGTCCAGGTGGGTTTGGAATGGCTCCAGAGTGGGAGACTCCCCCACCTCTCTGGGCAGCCTGTGCCACTGCTCTGCCACCCTCACAAGAAAGGACTTCCTCCTCGTGTTGAGATGGAACATCCTATGTTCAAGTTTGTGCCTGTTCCCTCTTGTCCTGTCAGTGGGCACCACTGAAAAAAGACTGTTCCCATCCCCCTGGCACCCGCCCTTTAAGGGCTGGTAAGTGTTGATAAGATCCCCCCTCACTCTTCTCTTCTCCAGACTGAGAAGCCCCAAGTCCCTCAGCCTTTCCTCATCAGAAAGATGCTCCAGTCCCCTCATCATCTCCGTAGCCCTTTGCTGGACCCTCTCCAGCAGTTCCCCGTCCTTCTTGAACCGGGGAGCCCACAGCTGGACACAGCGCTCCAGATGTGGCCTCCCCCGGGCAGAGCAGTGGGGGAGGATGACCTCCCTCCACCTGCTGGCCACACTCTTCTTGGTGCCCCCCCAGGATGACATTGGCCTTCTTGGGCACATTGCTTCCTCTGTAGGAGGAGGATTCTCTATCCTAAAAACATTGCCATGTAAATCAGCCTGGAATGTTCTATGTGTGGTTTTGGCTCTGATTGTCTGTGTGTGCATAATGATGGGACTCTGGTGATCAGGTGAGGGCAGGGGTTGCCTGGACATGCGATGGTGGCAGAAGCTCCATTTCCCTCTCTGCCTTCTGCTGGCTGCAGCTCCCAGAAGTACTCTGTTCTGGCACAAGTGCAACAGGTTTAAAAATTACGTTAGGATTTAAAATAGAAACTTGATACTTCAGTGCTCAGCACACTTTTCTTGCACTTCTTCAAGGACAGGGGCATTACTGGTAGGGACTTCAGAGAGGACAAAAGTGATGGGAGGGTCCATGAAGGCTGGAATAACCTCTCAAATTTACTCATGACTTGGGAACTGGAGTGAAGTCAGCTTAGGTACTGCTTCTGTTGTGTTTAAATTAAAGGGCTTTTAATTTAGTGTCTGCCAAGCAATGCTGAAATGCATTTAATAGAAAGCAGTGACAATTTCAAAGCTGTGGTTTAGGATCCCAATTAATGGGTGAATTTATGCTGCTGAATCCCTCCTCCAGGAGAGCATTACAGACACAATGTTTTGTTTCCAGAAAGCAAAGAGCATCACAGAGCTTTCCCCCCCCTCAGAAAAGGGGTATGTGTTTGACTAAGCTGAGATGATTCAGAACGCTGAATGAATGCTGCTGATTTTGCAGGGGCACACAATATCCTTTGCCCTTGTGGAGAAAGCTTCCATGAATTATATACCTGCTGCTTCTATTTTTTAAATTGCTAGGATTAAAGGCTAAGAGTGATTCCTTTGGTTTCTTATCTGGATGTTTTCTCTTTGAGTTCACTTCTAACCGGAGTCTATTCCACCCAGCCCTTCTGCAAATGCCTGGGATGAACCACATGGCTGATTCTCTAATGGCAGCTCCGATAAGATGGAGGGGCAGTTTGTCAAGAAAGCATCAATGGAAAAACAAAGGTAACGGGCAGTAGGAGCAAAGTAACCATTAGTACATATGATGGTAGAGGGGGCCATTTGGTGTTGACTTGATAAATACCATCATGACAAGGGCGTGATAAAATACCTAAAAAATGAGACGTGTAAGACCCTGCCTAATCTCCAGTTTCATATAATTGTACCATGACAAATGGAGGCATTAGACCTGATAAGGTTTTAATAAAAATGCAAATACAGAAATCCCGCACTAGAAATACACAGGCGCCAAGTATGAGCTAGAAGTAAATTCTTAAAAGTAAAATAATCTACTTGTTCTGGCCATGATGATGATGAATGTGAGTACACTCTTTTGTGTTTGTTTTTTTTTTTTTTTACTCTTAATATTGTGGAAATATGGTCATGGGGGAATTGCAGTTGTATTCTGAAGGCTGCTACAGTTCAGAGAGGGACCAAGGGAAATGAAGACTCTGTTATAGAGGTTGCTGTGCATACACATTGCTGACCTGGAAAAATGTACAGTCCACGTATTTAATATGTAATAAAGCATGGGAGAGAAAACAGCAGGTACAGGGAAATGAAAGGACTTTCCAAAGTAACAGCAGGACAGCGACTGAACTGAGGTTTCTTGGCTCATAGCCTAGTGTCTTATCTTGTAGTCAACCCTTTCCAATGGCTCTTCAATTCCAGCATTTCAGTAAGGATTCAAGAGGTATCAGGGTCTGCCTGGGGCTTGACCGTAGGATAGGAGTCAAATGTCAACCAATTGCTCACTGGGGAAATAAAAATTCTCCTTTCCTCAGGTGCTACTCAAATCCTCATAAAGTAAAACTGTGGCACTCGACACAGGACTAAACCTGTGATTCCTGTTAGTGGCAGAGGGAACAGGCCTGGAGTTCCTCAGAGGCACCGTGAACAAATACTGCTGCAAGGTGCCAAAAGCTGAGGACACCTTTGCTTCGCCTCCCACCAGGAAAACCACCAGCGGGGAAAGGCTGGTCGAGGGTTGTGTGGTTCATTTCCTTGCGTGTGATGGAACTGACGTCTCTTCAGAACTAAGCAGAGTTTTGAACTACCTGTGCCAGAAACTTATTAGAAAAGAAGTCTACAGAAAATGAAGTTAGACTGATTTGGAACTGGGTGAGGTGAGATCCATTAATGTGGGGAACGCAGGAGCAAGATGGTCCGCTTGTACTAAAAGGAAACAAACTTGCAGCTGGACTGTCTAAATGCCTGTCGCGGTGGAGCTGGGTTATCCGGCTAATCAAGGTTTCAATTAGTACCTTGTTCAATTAGTAAACTCTCTAATGCTCAGCTGTCCTAGCTCACCGCTCCTCAGAGTGTGACGGTTTTCTGTGGTGTCACAGAAATTAGTCTCTGCGCGGTACCCCTGGAATTATTTCCTTGGTTTTAGAAGTGATGTTATATGTAGATGATATATATTAGATGATGGTAGATGTATCGACATGTGTGTGTGTATACACGTGCATGCACACTCCTCCTCCTCCTCCTGATGTTTTTTTTGTCTGGCCCTGATGCTGAACTGTAACAGTGACAGCTCATTATTGTGCTTTGCATCACTACTGATTTTTGATTTTTCCTTTTGGCTCCTGTTGTCAATGTGACTGATAGGTTTGACTGCGCCAAATAAGCTTTGTATTCCTAGCGGCCAGGTCAGCTCCGATATACCTGAAGCTGTTTGGTTTGAGTGATACCCCTTGTTAACAAGTTACAGAGGACGAGTGAATCTACGTACAGAAGAATTTAATGAGAGAGTAGAAGTCATTCCACAAAGCTGTCAACGGATTAGTGCTTTTGTGACCCAGATGAAAATTTGGCAGGCAGAGAAGCCATTTATTTTGATCAGATGAAGACAACATTTCTGCAGGGGTATGAATTTCTGCACAGCTAATTAAGAGATGATCCCTGTCCCAAATAACTTAGTCCTGTTATTGATGAGGGTGCAGCATCCCATTTCCAGGGGTCACAATGCAAGACCCAAGCCCTTTATTAATAGGAAAAATAAATACTTGCTGCTATTGTCTATATCTATTTGCCAAGTGTTATGAAACAGAGCTGGGGAAGAGCCCGCTAAGCTGATCTGAAGTTGTAAATGATCAAGGCAAGTGATGTAATCAAGGGTCTGGAAGACAGTATTAAACAAAATTAAGAAGCTTAGAAAGCCAAAGCAACTACATCAATAAATCATTAAACACTAAAGACTATTTTGTAGGTGCAAAAAACCCATTGTGGAATTCCCTGTGGAGATCATTTTATTACTCTCTTCCGTGTGATTAAAATGAATCCTTTTGCTTCACAATAGATCCCAAAATAGTGCAGTTCAAAAGGCTGATAGTTAGCATAGACCATATGGAGGAATGGAAGACCTATAATAAGAGGCTGAAGTAAATTTTAGAATAGCAGGATTTTCACCTGAAGTAGAGAAATGATGAAGAAATTGAGTTAATTTGATGGTGCAAGCCTTTCCTTAACTGGGAGTGATCTATATGACATCTTGTTGCTCAAGATAAATTTCTAATTGAGTATGCAGTACTCAAAAGCACCTTTCACACCACCAGTCTTTCTCTTTTTATTTGTACTTGCATCAGGAGTTGAGACGGGCAAAGATACAGAATGAAACTCACTTTGTAATGGCCCCAGGATTATGTATTTCCATATTCTGTTTAGTTATTGAAAAAGACACGGTTTGTTAGATTTTTATCTGCCTTTGATTATTAAATGTCTTCCATGTCCTCTCTCACCTTCCCCTGCTTAATGTTATTCCAATGTTATCAACTCTAAGAATTACAAAATGAAGCAGTTGGTTTAAGTCATGTGGCTGCCTAGACAAGTAACATTTTAAAAAATTCTTTTGCTTTCAATGTTTAAAGCTTTAGGGTCCACAGTGGTTAATCTTCCCTTACCCACAAGAGAAACAAACATCTCATTTTTAAATAAACTTCAGATTTTCATTCTCTTTTACTATTACTTCATGAGCTGGGGTTTAAAAGGAAATAAAATAAATCGCCTATTAAGAAAGTCATTATAAAAATAAATTAATTAGCCTTTTTGCCTCCAGGATACAGCTTTTAATGGACCTAAAACCAAACTATCCTGCCAAAAATCACAACCTCAATGTTATATGCTGCCCCTTCAAGCACTCATGACCATGCTTCATCCCTCACGTTATGTGCATATAACTCAATGCAAGGCCTCACTCCAAAGAAAAGTAAGTGAAAGTAACTTTTTAAAAGGTGATTGGTTTTGGATGCCCAACCTGAGATTATTGAAAAAGACCACCTTTTCTGAAAGTAGTTTTATGGCTTATTCTTTAGGAAAACCAGGCTCTGTTGAGCATCCCAAGGTAGGCATCGAAAGGTAATGCACCCTTTTTAAAAACCCGTGTGATTTTTATTATATGATAACAATCAATCTTTATTGACTTAGGGCTTGAAATGAAAACTACTGCTAATATTCACAAGACGCTTTTGAGAGAGTGGAAAAGGAGGGAGACAGGCCTTTTCTGTAAGTAAAGGAGTTGGAGCTATCAAACTTTAATAACTGCAATCTTGCTTTGAGACTATTTTAATAAATTTTGGAAATGAACTATCGAGACGTGAAAGGGGGAAGAAAAGGAAGAGCAAAATTGCAGTGCCATATGAATCAGTCCTCTGGGGGAGCACAGGAATGAGTGTGTCCTGTAATTGCTCCCGTACAATGCAAAGTTATAATTACACGTAAATGTGTGTGTATGTGCACACAGACACGATTGCCACCTGTCTGTGTGTTCTTTTAAACTCTCTATATTTCTTTCTCTGCTTATGTACCTATGGTCTTAGAAGGCCTCCAGCTACGCTGAAGCTTCTTACAAAAGGCTGCCTTGCTGCCCTGATATTATCTTTGTACAAAGGATCTACTCTGTCCTTCAGAGGGGGTGCAGAAAGCCACAGCAAGTCCAGGCACAGATAGGGAATAATTTGCCTACAGAGTCTTTCGGTTTTCTTAATAAATACCTATTCAGTATCCAGCATCTCTGGGATCTAGATGTTCAATTCAGTTCTGAATTGAACTGGTGCTAGAAACCTCAGGCTTCAGCCCGGACAGTTCCGTAGCTTGATGACATCCCAATCACACCAGAAAATATCAACATGTTGTTTAATTTTCCCCACTGCTTTCATTTACATATGCTAAGTTGATGGATACTTTTGTACTTTTCTTATTTTGGCCTGAAAATATGGATGGCTAACTGTAGGGTTTGGCTTTGTTTCTCATACACTAGCAACTGAGACTTTACCCCTGATGTTGACAGAAGAGATTGAGTTATTTTCCTTCTGAATGGATTTTGTTGACAGGATGGATTTAGGCTGTTGACAAAACACATTCTGTTAGCATGGTGGCCTAAAGCTTTGATGAAATATGTTTTATTGGCAGGATGGATTGAGATTGTGGTGACAAAATGCAAACAGCCTAATCCATTCCGTTGATAAAACACATTTATCTAACTATCAAATCCATCCAGTTGACAAACCCATTTTTGTTTGAAACTGAAAAGCATCTTTTTGAGGGGAAGAAATAAATTCCCACAGAGCTGTGGGAAGCAGCTCAGCTTATTGAGAAGCTGTGCTAGAGCTTCTCTGGCATGCTGCGGAAAATAGAGATGAGGATCTCTACAACAACAGTATTAGAAATGGCAGTGAAGACAACCGCAAATGGAAATATCTCCCGTTTCCGTAGCACGATGCAGCCCTGCGCTGAGTCAACATGCTTCATGGACACTTTGCAAGTTCTCTACATCTTACAGCATCCTAAGGGATTTTCAAGGGAGATCTACAAGTTGTGTTCAAAAGTGACCCTGAAAATCAAAATTAATCTCTTAATACTAAAAATCATAGCGCGGATAGCTATGTTGGGGTTTGGTACCTACAGCCTGCCTGCCAGTTGAAGCAGCTGGGTTTCGCGAGCGATACCTATCTGTTGTTGGTCTGCTACCCTCCGCCCAAAGGCAGTAATGACTTAGTTCTCTTCCCTTGCTGACACCTCCGTCTATCTGCGAGGACTAACTCTTCCTTTCTCTTAGGGTTGTCCCGTTGGTTAATACAATTTGGTTCCCAGTTTGTCCATTCTCTGCTTCAATCTCAATTTCTTTCTGCTGAAGGACTTCTGCTCTGGGTTCAGCCTAATCTGCTAAAGGCTGACAGGCAGCAAAACAAATGACAGCAAAATTCAGAGCTGTCTTTTCAGGCTTTCATGTTTCAGATGTTTTCCTTCAACTGCATGGTCTCAAAAGCAGGTATTCCCCTCCCCTACGTACGTGCAATCTGTTTCTGATGCATAGGAAGGGAATATCATGTCTTTCCTTGACGTGATATCAGACATAGCATTTTGACCATACTGACATTTAAAGCAATCAGAAATGTACTTTTCCACTCCGTCAACAGAATCATGTTCTGACTTGTGTCAGAGGACATAAGAATCAATATATTAATACCACAAAGCAAACATTTTGACATTTGAAGCTGTTTAGTTTACAGTTTCTATTTTAAAATATTAGATTTGATCAGGCATATGAGAGATATAGAAATTAGCATTCCTCCCCCAAACCTTGTCTTAAATAAGAAAGAAAGTTTTGAAACCCGAAACGTATATTAGCACCTTCTTTTTCCATACATTGGCAGCAATTTTTCATTCCCTCTGCAGGGAAAAAAGAAAATCATGTCCATGCTGGGGAGATGGTTTTGGCCCTTAGGTTAACTCTTGAAACACAACTGTGCACTCCGAGGGCTGCAATGTAGGGGAAATGTGTGCCGCTTATAACCCTTCATTCAAAACAGTTATTCTTTGGTACCCTATCTTTTGGGCTAATACGCCGAGGCAAAGAGCATCTGCACTGCTGCCAAATTAAAAGCATCTTACATCAGTTGTGCTTAAATGTAAATGACTTCACAAATTATGAAGAAACACCGAGGTGAGCACGTCTGGAGTGGCGAGGCAGTTTTCCTCATTAAATGTTTTACTCTCCGTCCCAGCGATTGCCTGTCTGACACCCAGACCGAGCGAGGTGTGGAGTCCTGGGGAAGATCTGCTTTAATTAAGCTTAACTGTGCAGTAAGGACAAGTTAATGGTGTGGCTGGGTAGATGCTGGGGAAGGTTTTTTCTGCAAGAATATTGCTCCAAATCCTCCCATCAGGACAACTGTCTGACTGTGAGGGTGACTTCTGACTTAGAAGAGTGTTTCCTTGTATATATAAGCCCAAAATACAGCAGCGGCAGCTCTCATAGGCGCCTGTGTTAGCTGAGGAGGGATACTGGCATCTCAGCGTGACTAACATCTTGTAAGCAGTGATAGCGTTTTGCTTCTGTTTGTCAGAACTGGCGTGCTTTTTGCCTCCAAGGTTGTAGCCTCAGCGGCGCAGTATTAATCACTGAGGTGGTGGCGCGTGTGAGGTTAGGCTTGAGGAGCACAACTGGTTCACTGAGGATGCAAAAAAGAATCTGTACGATATTAAAGGCTGTATTATTTCTAATGACTTTTTCGCAATATGGGTGCACACATATGTGTAAAAGGATGAAGACAAACAAGGTAATTCTTCTGTTCTAGTTAACTGAGTCCCCGGAAAAAGTTTGCAGGCAATGGTATGGTGTAGGAGCAATCAGACCAGTAGGAAAATATTGCAGTGCCAATCTTGCTGACAGTCAGCAAGACAGAAGGAAAAGGGAAAACGAGCCATAAATGCTGTCATACACTACCCTGTGCTCACATTGTGCCTAAGGGCAAGCTCTAACTCTGCCTATGGAGAGCTTCTAACCTCCAGTTCGTCTGGTTTCCAGCATGAGGTGACTCCATAGTACAATATATTTCCAGCAACAGGCAGGCTGCATTTCTCTTTGTTTCATCCCATTACTTCCAGCTGTTATATTTACTGAGTCCTGGCAATGTGTTTAGGTCCTTTGCCTCATTCTGCTGTGTCTCCTCTTCCTTCGGTGTCAAAACGGGTTTACCTGACCTGTGCGAGATGGTGTTTGTTCTGCCATCCTAATTAATTATGCTGACACGACTGGTGAAGAGGATGCCAAGCACTGTGGCGTTAGCATTCAGAAGCATTTTCTTAGGATGAAAAAGGGCAGAGCAGAGAAACAAAAGAAAGCGAAGCGATAATGAGGGAGTCTGTGACCTTTCCGAGGTCTCGTTCCCAGAGACTCATGCACTATTTCAGCGACTGAGCAATTAACTCGTGTCATTACTGTACACGCGTGCAAACCTTTCCAGGGAGGTCCTGTGGCACCGAAGGGAAAATGACAACTTTTTAGTAGGCTGAAAACAGAAAGCTGGGGCTGAATTTTGCACATAACGTTATTTGTCCTGAGGGCTTTTTTTGCACAGATATTAGCGTATAAGCATGTGCAACAGCTCATTTCAAGGAAGCGGAAGCAATCTGATAGTTCCGTATGCAATATTTATTGTCATACGCTCTAAGAAAAATTCATTTGCATGTGAGAGTCAATGGAGGCCGTAAAATAGCATGCATTGACTGTAAACATCATTGTTGAATAAGTTAAAATACCAAATGATTTATGAGTGTTGTTTTCCTCGATTAAAGGAGATGATGTCGCTTCCAGAGGGTGCTGATGTTCAACAGCTTTCCTTCCTCAAACTTAATGCCACGGTATAAATTTTGCGGAGCGAGAGCAGGCATGATTATGAAATGCTTCTAGACTTGCTTCTAGGTCTGATTGATTGGAAAATTTCTAAGAGGACAGGTCTGCCTGTCATCATTCCAGTCTTCCTACCAATTCACCCCTCTCCCTTTTACCTCTGCCCAGATCATACCGAGAAACGTTTGGTGCTTGGAGAAGGATCCTAGGTCTTTTAGCTCTAATGCACCTTCTCAGACATGATGTTTTGCCTCAGTTGGCTGAGATTTAACAAGTCTGGGCTGATTGGGTTTTGTTAGGGACCGTGTCTTCAGGCAATGTCTGTACGGTCAGTGGTAGAAGGGAGTTCTGGTACTACAGTTTGTTCTGGGGTGCTGCTATCATAACAGTAACCCTCATGCTGGTTGTACAGGCTTGTTTCAGGCAAGACTCTTTACAACTGAGTTTTTCTTGAGCGTACGCTACAGGTTTTAGCATATTCCTCAGCTATAGTAGGTAATGCAGTAAACCAATGCCCTATTTCAGAAGAGAATGGCGGGCCATTTCTACTCCTGCATAAAGTCCGACTTACTACTGGACTTAGGATAAACTCACAGGATTTCTGTGCTTTCTTGATATTTCTTTTAATTTGGAAAGTCTGGGTAAATATTGGCTCTCCTGAAGGGAGGAGAAACCCTGAGGGAACTGAGGGAAAACCCCTCAATTCACTTTGATGGAGCCAGGAGTTTAGGCACATCATTTTGTCCTACGTTGTGCAGTGTTTTGAGACTTGGGAAAAAAAAATATAGAACAAGTGCAAAGCGGAGTATTTTTAAACGAAAATAAGCCAGAGAAAATTAGTCTGCAGTGAATATAGATTCCTTAGAACTAAGTAGTATTAAAAATCATTCCGCTGAGATAGATCACTAATCTGATGGTATGTGGTTGTGAAACTCTGTGGCTGAAGAAGGCAGGGTCTCTGAAAATCAAAAAATAGGTGGTGATTTCAAAAACACAAACAGCAGCTGTTAACACTGCGCCAATAAAAACCAAGTGGAAGAGAAGTAGTTGATGCTGGACAGTGGTTTGAAATGCTGAGTTTTAATTTTGGATTTCCAACTGCTAGTGCTGTTGAATTTTAATTAATTTATGTTTCTAGCACTGCTTTTTCCTTGTTTAGATAATAAAGAAAACTTGGCTATGAGTTTTACATAGCAATTGCATTTATTCTGCGGTTACCTTTTTTAACTGGTACTGTAGTTACCACAGCAACAGTAAAATGGATTAGTTATAATACAAAAACTTTCTTTACAGAAGCAAATCTGATAAAATGTCATGAACCGTCTTGAAGAAATATGTATGTTCCAATAAAAATCACTCAATGTTTCTGGGGTTACTGTAGCAATACATTAACAAATCTATAGTTAAGATCTCATCAGTACCTCCCTTATAAATCTGCCATATTTAGTCCTGAAACCAGCCTGAAATGTTGCAACGCCAGCGCTCAACTGGGATATGATTAAAAAATGGCACTCCAAAACAAATTGATTCAATGGAATGCAAAAAGAAGCAGCTCCTATTATTTCCCCCCAACATATACAGAGACACCTGAGGACCGATAATAAAATGAGGGTTTGAGGAGGGTATTTTTTAAGTTCACGTTTCACAAGTGTTGTTTAGTAAGCAATAAAGAAGAGAGCTGGTAAGATATGCCACTCTGGAGCAGAACGAGAGTCTCCCTCACCCAGCACCTTGTCGCAGGCATGGCCGGTGCCGGACACCCAGCTTTGTGCATGAAACCCACCGGTAACCTCTGATTGCCATGCGTATCTATATGGCTCCCATTTCAATGCCTGATATTCCCAAAGCTTCCAGTGTATTTATCCTTGTAATACTAAGCTGGCTAGAGCAGCAGCACTGTTATTTCTGTTATTCGGATGAGGTGTGGGCGAACCACCTGCAGATTTTTATCTCCCAATAATTGGTTCACGCTGTGAGTATGGGGAGTTTATATCCCTTTTAGTCTTCTCAACCCATCACCTTCCCAAAGGAAACAATACACAATCGCATTTTTATAGCTAAATTGTGGGCAGGAGGGGGAGGAAGGTTGAGGTTATTCTGCCACTGAGGTATTACTGTTCAGAGTATTATACTGTGCTTGGAAGTTGCTGAGTTCTCCTGCCATCTGTTCCCATGGGGTTATTTGGAAATTAATCTATATATTTCCACCCAAAGACGAGAACTAGGGAATGAAATTCAATTAAAAATTTGGTTGCTGAGAGCCACGGCAGAGAAGCACAAGAGCTGCCCTCTCTGTAAGAAATCCTCACGGACCCAGCAAAACCACATCTGACACATCTGGATACCACTACACGGAAACAAATGGCAAACTGTTATCCTACATTTCCAGCCGGAATTCTTGACACCAGTCTTTTCACCTGATAGTGAGGCGTCTTGGGATTGATTTTAATAAAGTTGTTAGTTAGCAAGAGGTGGTTTTATACCAACAGTGTACCGATTAGTAGGATTGGTGTGCAGTTTCATCAAAATTTAAATGTAATGGGAGCTTTTTTTGAACTAGACCTTTGTCTAGAACACAACACACAAGCTGCCGCTAAGGTTTTGGAAGCCTTCTCAAACATCTCTTGCCTGTTAGAGTATGATTAAAATGTGGAGCATTAAAGCAAGCTTTAGGAAGAAATACAGTTCTAACGAAAAACGGAGAAATTCTTACCAGACAGTACACTGGGGCAGCTGGATGTCTTTATGAGAGAAAAAAATTACGTACAATCCTCTTAGATGATAAATTATGTGGAGACCTGAGTGTATCTAAATTTGGGAACCTTCCTGTTTAGGAAAGGAGGACGCCGCGTAATGGATAGATGGGAATAGAGAGGCCATTTCGTGGGACATAATCACACGTTTTGCAAGATGTGGGCAACGCGAACCTTCAAGCTCTTTTCTGACTAATGGCAGATGCCATCCCTGGCATAATTCAGCGCCAATCGGTGGTAGCGTGAGAGCAGGAGCAGAGTCGTGACAGGCTGACACGCCAACAGCTGACGCATCCTCCCCCCCCCCCTGCCCACTGGCTTAGANCCATCCAGAGGCAGGTGGCAAAACACTGACCGCAGCAATTGGAAAGGCCCCATGGATCCACAGCATTTGGTGACCCTCCTAACGTGTTTTTGAGGTCTGAGCTGCGGATAGAGGGTAATCCATCAGAATACCTGTGCTCCCTGACAGCTACAATGAGGACTCCGTCAAGGTGGATACCGGCTTACGGGCACACTGATGGCATGTATTTATTCAAGGGCACATCGGTTTGGGTTTTCTTGTGCTACAGAATATGATTGCAAAGGGTAGCTGCACGAGTTATATCAGCTTTTCTACCTAGAGATCAGCTATAATTATATTTTTCAGTATCTGGCTAGATTATAAGCAGTTAATATCTGTCTAACCAGGCCAAATTATCTCCAGTCCAGTCTTTTTACACTAGCTCTTACAGTCTAATTTGATCTGGTTACTGATGATGGATCTTAGTTTAATACACGATATACTTTTACTTTTTCCTGTTTTAAAGTGCAAATCTCAAGATGAACAGTTTGAGATTTTTTTTTGCTGTACTTTTCCTCCAGGCACGGACTCAACATTTTTCAGGCAACCTCAGAATAGCTTTTTGTTTAGGGACTTGTTGGAATACTTAAAATGAAAAATGGTTTATTTCATTTGGTTAGTGTGAATGGAGTGTACTCTTACAATGCCAGCTGGCAGAATTAGGTAGATGGAGAAGAGATAGTGTACTGCAGTACCTAAAAGGAAGATTAAGATTTCTTGGATTTCTACAGCGGGAATATAATTCAACTCTTCAATTTGATCAAAGAAAACTAGATCAAATGAATTTGCTAGATTTTTTTAGAGTAATTTTTATGAATCTCTGGTTTTACATCCCGTAGGTACATTTTTATTCCCATGTGATCTGCTTTTGAGACTAAACTTTGGTAGCATCAGTCTGACAGTAAAATTGGATTTCAAGGCATGCTGCTGTCAAAATGTCCTCTTTCTTTGGTGAACTTACACACCATCACCAAAAGAAATTTTCAGCCGAGCCAGAATGTGACACCCAAAGTAATTAGCAGCTGTGGAGGTCTGGGGTTAACCTTAGATCATTAGATATGCAGGGTAGCGCAAACAAGCAGCAAGAAGAATGAAATTTAGCAAGAAAATGGTTTGTGGGCTCTGCTGCATCTTTTAAAATCAGTGAGTTCCTACCCTAGTCTCCCAGTCCAAGCGATTTTAAAATAGGGCTATGTACACAGGTCGTTGGAGGAAGGCTCAAGCATCAGATCTGGGGGCTCGGGTTGTACTAACAACTCTTGTTGTGCCCCAACATGTCAGACACACACCTACAGCCGAGCAGGTTCTGCCAAGCATCTCATATAAGTGCTCCTGTTGTGTATTGCTAGCCAAATATCTCCCTCTCCTCCCTCCCCCTTTCCAATGTGAGAACAGTTTCAGTGCGAATAAAATGACATGCACTGGCAGGTAGATAATCTAGCAAACGCTGGTTAACATCGTGTTGGGCTGCAGCATGCGTTTGCATACGCCTTGGCAACTCTCCTGTCCCTGATTATTCCTGAGTTTTGGGGTTACTTCGGTCTTTGCTCTTTTCCTGTGTTTCAGTATTAATAGCCAGGTGCGGTATGTTACTGATGTTGTGTGGATTCTTTACGTGTTCTTTTCTATTCTTCATCTCCTTGCTGAATAAACCCAGTGCATGTGCTTAAAATATTTGCAGCATTTCAGTGTCATGTCATGGGCAGGCAAGTAAAGAATTAAAAATAACATTTCCCAACCCCACGGGGGTTGTATGAAGCTTTGCTCATGAGCAGCCTCGGATAGAAGGATGTATACGAACACATTGTCATCATCGCAGGCACGGCATACGCTAACCTCTTAACAAAAACACACAAGTTGACATATCTGTCCCTCCAAGGACAATTCAGCTGCATGTAGTGCAGTAACTGGAAGACTTGCGGGGCGGGGGGGAACGTCACCAGCTCTCAGCATAAATGGATAAAGTCCTTTTGCATGAAAGAGAACTTGGAGGGAATGAGAAGGGCAGTTGTATTCCCCACAGAGCAGCGAGTTTATTTTCAGAGGTAGGGCTCAGAAGCGTGGCCCCTGCTAGAGCTCTCTCACCTGCATCTGAGACACTAAACACAAATGTAACTGCCTGTGGAAACACAAATTTTCCAAATAACGGTTTCTCTGGAGATTGTATATTGCTCTCAGCAGCAGGAAAAGCAGCAAATATTCTGAAGAACTAGTAAAATCCTGGAATCTTTAAAGTGAAAGATTCTTTTTTGTTCTTTTTGTTCTTTTTTGATAAGGGGAGACCTTCTCACTCTCTACAAGTACCTGAAAGGAGGTTGTAGAGAGATGGGGACTGACCTCTTCTCCCTAGTGACAAGTGATAGGACGAGAGGAAATGGGTTCAAGTTAAGCCAGGGGAGGTTTAGGTTGGATATTAGGAAAAATTTCTTCACTGAAAGGGTTATCCACCATTGGAATAGGCTGCCCAGGGAGGTGGTGGATTCGGCATCCCTGGAGGTGTTTAAAAAAAGGGTAGATGAGGTACTTGGGGATATGGTTTAGAAGTGGTCTTGTCAGGTTAGGGTAATGGTTGGACTTGTTGATCTTAAAGGTCCCTTCCAGCCTCAACAATTCTATGATTCTGTGATTCTATGATTCTTTTTCATGGGAGCAGCTGACCTTCCCAGGTGAACCGCTGATGACTGCTGTCAGTGCTACCTCTAAGTTTCTTATTCAGGTATGAAAGTAGCCCTTGAGTTAAGTCAGCTTTTCATGGTCTACATACTAAACCCAGCTATTTGCTAAACTTTATCTGACCCTGTTACTGTTTCTTAATTACGTAACACAGCCACAAACCCCAGCTGACTTCAACCTCACCTGTCTGAAATTATATTGATTTTACCTGGGGCTTTTGTCAATTGTTGCTTTATCTTCAATAGCTGCACCTGCCAGGTGTATCAGTGCCTTTAAAAGCTCCATCAGTGGTCATTACAAGTCTTATTTGCCCTTTCTTAAGTGTGTGGCTGGTTTGGAGACAGAGGAACTAGGCAAATACCACTGGAGGAAAAAGTGACCAAAAAGTCTCCTCTTAATTTAATATCTTCTGCTAATTGGCAGAAAATACCAACTTAAATTACTTAAATGTAGTAAGTTTTCTCGTGGAGCGTACTTGCACTGTCTCTGGAGTAACATTACAAGACTGGAAATCTTTTCAGCTTCTCCTGAAGTCTCTGGTCCTGGTGCTCGGAGTCCCAGTGCACAAGGTAAGGGTTGGGAATGATGTTGTCTTTGCTCTTTGACATACAGCAGAGTGTAAAGGGGATTATGAAACAGTAGGACTTGTACAGAACAACTGCTTAAACCTGGCTGTTACTGCATTTTTTATGTCTTCCCGTTACCTCTAATGCTGATGGAATAACAGAAATAAAGTAATTTCAAAAAGGTAGTTGCATCTTACCAAGGTATTAAAAAGGCCACCTAATTCATTAAGTCTTAGACCAAAATACTTCAAGCTACGTTAATAAAATGCTATGCAGTGTTCTCATCGAGCAGGATTCGTGTGGAGGTTTCTAATGGCTCCAATCTGTCCTGGGTGCCTCAGTGATGTGCCGTTTTGTGACTGTGATTTCTAAGGCAGAGCAGACGTAAACCCTCGAGCAGTATGTATTTATCCATTCTACAGTAGGCATTGTCTCTCTTAGCCCAACATCCCCTTAAAAATAAAGTCTCTATTTTTAATCCAGTTTGGGGAGAAATAACACTGCTCATAACACTTACTTTGTCACCAGGCAGAACTGTTTTCCCAGCAGCTCTATTCCTGAGGTGCACCTGTAATATAACGTGGAAGCGGTTTAGGCTATGTGAATTGAAAATTCAAGTGTTTAATTATTTTGGTGAAGCATGCTAATTACAGATATTTGTGGTCTCGCTCATTGCACAGCAGAATCTCTTTTATGAAGAGCAGCTACAACTTAGAGAAACTCCATTTATTTTCTCTGAGGGCTTAGAGGACATTTTCAAACAGAAATGTAGAGAGTAACTGAATGTGTTATAATACAAATGTTTTGAGGTAAATAGCCCGTTTTCTTAAATGTCATCAAAGCATTTGTTGCATCAACAAATCCTCAGGAGTTTTTATTTTTCATATACATTTTAATACATATAAAACAACCACAAATTCGCAGTTTAGGATACAGTCCCGCAGCACCAGGGCTCTCTTGTTCTGTAATTGTCTCTCCTAAATGACAAGTGTGAAATACCTAATGCTCTCCTAAATTATAGCTTGCAGATTATTCTGTCAATTTGCTCACATATTGGTAGTCCTTTTTTATTATTATTTTAAAAAGAGTCTTTTTCCTTCATCTTCACAATCTCTGCGGGTCAAATGTAATGTCTTCCTTTCTCATGTTTTACATCTGCTTGGAAAAAGCAAGTATCATCACGCCTTGTGAAATATCTCTATTTTAAAGAAAATATTAAATAAGGTAGAAACAATTTAAAGATTATTAGTGATTTTAAATTGGTTTGAATCATTAGTGATTTAATTACGTTTAAGAGCAGGCTCTTTCAACAACCAAACATAGCCAGTCATCACAGGTTGGCAACCTGCACAATTAAGCTGCAGTTTTTCCTGGGCCAGAATTCGCAGAATGAAAATAAGCAGTTGATTAATTTAGATTTGTGTCACAGGTGTGGCTGTTTGTTTTGGTAGCTTTTTAGTCAGATTATTTTCATTCCTACAAATAACTCTATCCTTTTAACAATCAAACCTCTCCTTGGTATTCATTTTCATTCAAACTGTGACGGTGTTGGATGCCTTGATACTGAGGGTAAGACACACAGATAATATAGATGTTATCATGTCCATCAGTCACTTTCCCTTAAAGGGCTGAGGATATGACAAATTGCATCTCTCCATAGTTGTTTATTGTTCGGCTTGTTGCTTTCTGCCAGCTCTTCTACACTCTGGATTCATACTCGTTTTGATTTCTGTCTTGTGCATCTGTGAGTAATTGCTTCACTAGGCAGTTATCTTTATAAGCCATGTGACTAAAATCTTAATGTTCATATTTTCAATTTCCTCTGGCCCCTTACATTTTCTTTCACTTAGAAGTACTTGTACATTTTTCACTGGTGTACAACTTAAGCATGAGTGACTGGTGAATGCTCTCTTTGGCCTATATCCCGTGTTGGGTTTGGTTTTTATTCACTTAATTTAATTCTTCTGTCACTTCGGGACCATGGCGGTACCTTGGGAAGTGCTCTGGACTTCTTAGTGCTGCTTGGCTGATGGCCTTATCTTGAAGGTGGAGTGAGAAACAGTAGAACACAAGCCCTTTGGGGAACCAGTGAATGCCTTCACACCAGCTAATTTATTGTTAACAGCATATCATTACTCAACTTGGGTATTTGTCTGTGCTAATTCTTTTAAATGAAGTATTACTGTCGTGGTGGTATAGCTAACAGGAGGCACTTGAGCAGTTTTATTCTCCTCATCCCGAGTCTTGCCAATCATGATAAGATAGTGCTTAGGAATTAAGAGAACCCAGTTTCAATACCTAGCCGAGAATACAAGACTCAAAGTGCTTTTTTTCTTTAGCACGCATGTTCTTGGGACACACTTCTTTGGTCTCTGCAAGGCAATGAGGCTGCTCGCATACTCTCATTTGTGGTCAAACAGGTATTTTTTCCTAGCTTGAATGTGTTACAGATCAGAAATCTTTAAAAAGACCCCTCTAAGAGACTTTGCAAGAAAGCTAAAAATGCATCCTGTGAGTCTGTTCAAAGGACCGGTGAAGGTTTTGGGCGAGCAGCTGCCTTGAAAAGGATGCATGGCCAGAATCTTGAATGCTCTGGTCTGTCTTTTCATGACATTAAAAAGGCCACCTGACCTGCATATCCAGGCAGCTGTGGCTTTCGTTATGCTCTTAATTGCCTTTCACTAATGCCTGTTTCCCTTCCTTGCAATGACTTCTTGCCTGACCTTGGATTGGTCCAAAGGGTTAGACCCAAATGAGATTGTCCAACACATACCTCAGGGGCTCAGAGTGAAACCCCGAAGTCCTGCAGGCGTAGCGGTCATCACGCCATGAAATGATGAAAAACTCGTTCTGCTTTTGTGAACTGAGAAGCATGAGTGGCTGCAATCTGAGACCAAAGTCCTGTTTAGATGTGACACAGGAGAACACTTAACACGCGCTTCCTGTGGATTGCAAAGATGACTGAAACAGCAGCAGCCTTTGCTATTAAAATGAACAGTCCATAATGGCATTATTACTGTCCAAATAGAGGGATGAAAATAATTGCAGCTCAGTAAAAATGGCTTTGCATGTCAAAAATGAGAAGAAATTGGGACTAGCACCCCGACCACAAGCAAGGCCAGGTGGAACAGATGGTTCTGCAGGAAAGTTTTGTGTTGAGTTTCCTGCCTGTGACAGAATCTCTGTGAACTACGAGAAGTCCCTTCTGCTCCTTATGTCTCATTTCTTGCTGTAAAACTAAGATGATTCTATCCTAATGGACAGGATAAACTGCAAATTCAGTATTGTTTAAGTGTCAAAGCCAGATTTTTCTACTATTCCCCATATTTTCAAATAACTGATTGGAACGGTTACATTTGAGTAATAGATTTTCTTTCCCCTCCCTGGCAACAACTTGCGTACAAACTTGTCTTTTGTTTTAACGGAGATATGCAGCCTTGGAAATCCTTGTGGCAGGGAAGGTCTTCAGAAAAGTCTCTTCAGGGTAAATAAAAATAAGTGTTGGACTAGGCACGCAAGCTTAATTAAATTCAGTCATCTTGTAGCGTGTCTTCTCTTCATGCAGCTCTGTATTTAAGATTGATATATGTTTGGGTAGCATGAACCCAATTACAGTTGCATTTTAAAAACAGCAATGGTTGACTTTCCCCAGGTGAGACTTGTTGGGTTTTTTTTTCTCATCTGGGTCTAATTTCAGCCAAACAGCACAGAGCAGCTCTACTATAGATCAAGATGCTCTGCCATTACCTATATTTCATGGTGTCAGGACAATGACAGCCACAGTCTGCAGAGCTGTCACTTGAGTCAGCGCCGTCAGCCTGCATTCTGCAAGGTTATGCTCTGTCTTAAATTAACATTACTTTCTGTTGGTGCCCAGCACTCAGAAATTCCTTATTATCAAAGCGATCACCACAAGGGGATTTTTCTTCATCCATCACACTGTCACTTCGACTTTCCCTTCTGCCATACTTTCCATTAACTTTATTCTGACTTTTTTTACATGAGGCTTCTTCTGTCAAGTCCATTTTTCTGTAGTATTTTGATCACCTCTCCAGATCTTATGGATTTATTTGTATCCACAGTTGCTAATAATTTAATTTCTATAAGTTCAGGGAGAATAGATTCAGTGGCTGGGTGAAGGTCCATCGGGTTTTTGGTTCTATGAAGCACCACCATATCCCTTCACAACTCTTCTAATCTCTCACAAAAGCTGGCAAAACCCATATCAGTTGAGTTCAGGTACACACAAACCTGTGGAAAGGCAAGTTTTGCCTAAATCTGACTAAAGCAGGACACCCGCAGGCTGCATTTCAGCCATCTCTTGGTGCAACACCGCTGTATAAGGAAAATTGCAGCAAATCCTTATTAATAATAGCTGTTCTGCAAAGAAGCAGTTAGCTTTCTCTCTGCTGATGCACCCCAGTGCTTAGTGCTGAGCAGCTGTCATACTAATCAGGATGAGCTGAGTGTGTATAACAAACACAGTTTTGTTAAGGGCTCCTTGTGAAAGTATAGAATAAGGGCGGGGGGGGGGAGGCGGTAGGTCAAGGACGGTAAAAACAGTGAGGATATGTTTCTTTTGAGGAGAACAGGATCATCTTTCAGAGGATGAAAGGAGCATCATTGCCTGGGGGAAGAATGGAGTAGGGAAAAACAGGTGGCAGTAAGGACATGCTGAAGGAAATTTTGTGGAGCTAAAAGACCAGGACTGGTTTGTAACGGTTGTAGATCAGCTAAAGCCACACTGGGAATGTGGAGGCTGACGTGTTTAGCTCCTACTGTTGCTTTGATTGCCAACCAGCTTGGGGATGCACATTCGTCCGTCGGCAAGGGTCACGTAGCTGAGAAGGGAGGCCGAAGGACGCAGCCGGGAAGTTATGTATCCATAGGTTCAGGTTAGCTGGCAAGGGAGACAGACAGCCCTGTCAGGATAGAACTATCTCAAAGTACCTGTGAAATCAGACGCAGCCATCCGTCCACCTGCGACATCAAGACAATAGATTTTTCTGAGATGGAATTGCTCATGGTGTTACCCTGCACGACACCGTTGGCAAACGTTTCCTCCCCGCGGCAGCGTGCGTTCAGGCCGCAGCTCCATAAACACCTGCGTATCAGCTTTGTCTAAGAGCTGGCTGAAATGAATGGAATTACACGGGAGCCTCGTGGGATAGAAACCTGCAGGTTGGCAATGATGTTTTTCCATTTCCAGTTTGCCAGGCCATGTGGTTTATAATCAAAGTAATGAAGAAAATGACAGGTAAAATAGTGCTCAAGGGTGTTTTTTTTCCCCCTTTTTAACTTATTTTAACAAGTATGTATGTAGTGGAGTCTGTGATACTTCTTCAACTTCAAAATGCCCAAGTTTTAATCAATACAGCTATTGCTAACATAACCACTCATACATGTTCAGCTTCAATTTTACTGTTTGCTTCAGAAGTGGAAAGTATTTATCGGCCCAAACCCTTGCTTGCTTTTTCAAACTGGGTATAGGTTGTTAACACTTCCTCTTGGTAGATATAATCCATTTGCACAGTTACGGACCTAAATTATGATGGCTTTATTTAGCTACTTGGTCACCATCTTGGTGGGTAGGAATTGATATCATTCCTTTTTTCCTGAATTTTCTGCTGCTGAGGCTCTGACACCATTAGCTTACCGGGTAAGTTTGCATCGGGCATTTTGGTTTGTACTGGACCCTGGGTGACATGGAATGTTCGAGCCAGATATTTCATCATATGACAAACGTCACATGTGGAAGTTTGAAGTGCAAATGTTTAAGTGAAGTCTTATATTCCCGATTCAGCAAGAAATACAAGTACGTATTTAATTCAGACCGAGCATTTTGCAGGTAGGAGGCCAGTGAGACCCGGTTCGGTTGTACTGTCTGCAGGGTTGCACCGTCAGCGGCAGGAGGTGCGACATTCGCATCTGCTCCAGCTCCGAGGGCTGCAGCAGGACACGGGGGTGGGTTTCGTTTCTGGGAAGTTCAACAAAGTGAAAAACTAGGAGGAAAGAATCGAAGTAGAGCTACCACCAATGGTAAGGTAACTCTTGGGGTTGCAGGGGGTGGGCTGGGGGGAAGCTGTCTTGCAAGTTTATTATTGCTATTGATCACATTTATGAAGATGACATGAAGTTGCAAACTGTTATAATACCAAAAAAAGGTCTATCGCATAGTGTGTGTGACAACTTTATTACTGCAATGGTCTAATATTGCAGCGGGGAAATACAGTAGCTGTAAGTTATTTTGAAACAAAACACAGTAGCCAACATGTTACTATATAAAATTTATTTTTTATGAGCCTCGATAATTATAGTGAGCGGTTACCAAAATGTACAGACAAAAGGGAATAAAGTGAGATGTCACAGCCAGAGCAGCTCCTTTTTGTTTCATCTCTCACAATCATTCTGTGCATCTGTTAGCACTTGAGTTCATAGGGACCGATCCAGCACCAGCTGATGTTGATGAAAGGAGATCTATTATCTTTAGAGGCTTCTGGATTAACATCAGATTTATTAAAACTTTCAGCCTGGGCCCAGTTGGTAGTTTGGAAGGTGAAATCATCTTGTTTCCACAAGTGTCTTAAATTGTCTAGGATGTCTGTCACATACTCAGTATTTCTAGGGGTTTGAGGACTCTTGTTAGTCCTTTAGTAGGCAAAAATGTGCATAATATTGAAATGGACTTTCAGACCTGTGGATGTAACAGTCTACTTTGCAACTGCAGAAAATGATTGATGTATTTTTATTCTGTTGAAATGCCTTCATCTGGGGCATTTAAGCCTAAGTGTATAAAATAGGAGTTGTTCATATAAAAGCAGAGGGACTCCGGACGTACAGGCCCAGATCCTGACTTGGGCTTTACTTGATGAAGCCATAAAATCTAGACTGTATCCCTGTCTGTAAAGTACATATACAAGAGAAAGATTATAAAACCACTGATGATTTTGAGATCTTTCTGGTAAATGTGCTATTGAAAGGGCGGCTGGAAAATGGAAATATATCAGACATTCCCTAACTTTTTCAAAACCTGCTTTACAGAGTATAACCTAGAGGCTAACTCACCATGAAATTTATTATTCACTTAAATACCACATTGCTATATTGTGTTCCAGCTGAACAATGTTTCCTACTGCTCGCTATCAGAGGGAACAGTCTGCTGCAGCTACTCTGTAATTGTTCTACTAATGTATATTTTATTAAACTCCTGCTGTTTTCTTGACTGGTTTATCTACTAAAAATAGCCTGATTAATAAAATGGATGTCAGATGGATCCATTTTTACATATTTTCCCCATGGAATTAGAGCATACTAAATGGTAATTTGATTTTTTTTCTTTTTCTTTTAGTGTTAAGCAATGTCAATTACTCTCTGCAGAGGTACTAGTGGATTGCTGGTAAGATATTATAAATTTGAATTCAATTCAGGATGGCAGTGATGAGAATTCAGGTGTTAACTGGTCTTTTGTGTCATGGCAACCATGGAACAAATTATGATGCCACTAGCTCAAGTGAACTGAGTGTAGATGAAGGCCCTTTTCTTTGATTTGAAACTTACAGAATCTGATAATAAACGTGGTTGGGAAGCCCTCATTAAAATCACATCTGGGTAATGACATGCTATGTATTTGAAATTCCCTCTATAGTTTCAAATGGATACAGTACAGGTTTGTGAGTCTGTCCTTTCCCTGCTTCTCTCCAAATCTCAACATTACAACAGCATTTTCCTGGCTATTTTCAGGCTGCAAAGACATTTGAACACAGCTCTGGTGAATGTCTTTATGCAGATGTAAAGCAGTGTTTCATTCTTCAGCTGTGTTATATATTCAGATGTTAATGATGTATTGTTTGGAAACTACAGTTGTCACAGGGTATCAGTGAAAGAGACTCTTTGCTAAATAGTTCAACGACACGATACACTACACATCACAATATTTGTCCGTGCCATTTGAGACTTTTACGTGTTCCCTATAGGGTTTTGGAAGGAGAAATGGGACATTGCAGAGGGCTTGATTATTCTCTCATCAGCAGCTATGTCACTTGGTTGATTTGATGGCATCCCCCCAGCCTACAATGCTATAAATAAAAGGAGGATCAAGTATTATGCTTACAGAAACAATGTGTTAAATTAATCCATTAAAATAACACTATTGGCTTTGCTGGGATTATTCTCTGGGATGAACTTGTGTTTTTCTCCAGTGGTATGTGGCAGGCATCGACTGCTCTGGACAATCACAGAGCAGGTGTCACACAATCCCTCTGCATTTCTCATGTGAATGGCATCTTTCTACTTCAAAAAAAAAACTCCCAAACCAACCCCTAAATGTGAAAATGAAAAGCATACATAGTTTTCTGGGCAGGCTGTGAGGTGCTATTCTGAAGCCTGGAGTGCCTTCCTCTGCTGCCTTGCCGTACGTTTGATGAAGAAGATCAGCAGAACTCTAAAGAGAAGAAGGTTTTTCCTCTGTGAGCTTCCACCACCTGAAATGGGGATGTGAGTTAGCATCAATTAGGGTTTGACGTTGCCTTAGCTGTATTCCTGCCCTGTACAACACAGGGACGGTGAGGATCCTTGCTGTATTCAAACCAGCTTCCTTGCTCTGAAGTACCAACATCTTAAAAGACACGCCAATAATTCTCAAAGTGGAAGCTATGCTCTGGTAGAACCAAGCTTTGAACATCAAGCTAAAAGCTCAAAGGTTTTAGAACTCGATATTTCCAGTAGTAGCTCTCTGTGCCGAGCTGGAGGGCACACGTATGGTGCTTGGTACCACGCTTTGGAGTATGTCAGTCTTCTAATGTGTTCGTCTGCACAGAGCCTTTCTGAGAGAAGGGCAGGCAAAGCAGAGAGCCTCCTCTGGCTTCCTTAATTTCAGCAAGTACAGTAAAGGGATTCGCATGAGTCTCGTTGGAACACGCAAAAACCATGAGAAGTGTTTCCCTTTAATGGGACCGCATTGATCCTGTGGATCTCTGCCATTCTTGTAATTGCATTTCCTTTTTAGTGCGAGTAATCAATATCAGTAAGTGATATTTTCTCTCCCAAACAACAAAAGCCTTTAGCTAGGTTTGCGGTTAAATTTTCATGCAGAACAGCACTGCAAATAAAGGGTTTGGACACAGTGTAATATACATGTGTGGCAGACATGCATATTGCGGTTAAAGTACAGAGAAAGGAGGCTGCTCCCTTTTCTTGCAACAGGAAAGGCTGACAAGTGCACTCAAATACGAGGCTCCAGTAAACGGTCGTCCTCTAGCTAGGAGTCGCTTTCTACTCAATAGTTTTAATCTTTTCTTCAAATGGAGGGCTGCAGCCAGCTCTTCAGTTGCTGATATGCTTAATTCACTCCAAGTGCCCATAGGGATATCGTATTTCATACTGGCTTTTGACATTTTATATTTTAATTAAGCTTACCCTGTAGGAAATAAGATGCTAACAACTAGGCTTACCTCACCAACACAACATGATGCCTAGAATGAAATCTGTTGCCAGTGCCCTGTTCGAAGCCTGCACCTTTGTGGTGTGTAACATCTCTGGCGAGAGCAGGCAGAATGCGTGCAGCATCCAAGCCTGCCATCGTTAAAACAGGCTGCGCTTCATTGCTAACTTGCTATTATTGCAACTTCATCCGGGTGGGAACATTTGTCTAGTTGTACCATCACATCGTCTCCAGGGAGAGAACCAGAAACGAACATAAATGGTTTATTTTAGGGGCAGGGGGGGAGAAATACTGAAGGTTTTGGGAATACCAAGAACTTTCTTGCTTTGCAGTAGGAGTGCCTCGGGGTGCAGGGGTCTCGCTTAATTTGACAGCACCGCTCAGTTTGGCACCATCCTAGAGTTGGGAATAGCATATAGTAAGGTTTTCACTCACTTTCCTACATTTAGCACTGGAATCTGGTAAGAGGGAACAGTATTTGGCACCTTGGTGTAATGGAAGGAGCCTTTGATACCTTTCAGACTCAAAGCAGACACTTGATTAAAAACTCACAGGGTAAGAACTTCCTGCACATCAACTGATGTGTGGTTTCGCGATCCCATTCATGTGGAGACAGGGTGATTCAGGTTGGTTTAATCTTCTTTCGATGGTGGTTAAATCAGGTTAAACCATCTCACGTTTGCCGTGGGAAGCGTGTGTTGATGTGGGCTGGAAAGGTGTATTTCGTTGCTCTGAAGTCACCCTGTACAGTGCCAAAGCTCTGCTCCGCATACAGTGCTGCCTTCTGCCGGGTGCTGAATGTTTTGATAGTTTTCAGACTTGTACGCTTCTCTAACTGAAGTAGCCAGCCTTTTTTTTTCCTGGGCTAGCCACTGAAAATACAGAAAACCAGCTACAAAATTTCCAGCCTCAAAGAGCTTACGGGCAATCTGTAAAGCTAAAGCTGAGAAGGGGTAGAGGCAGAAAGCCATCCCAAAGAAGCAGTGAGATGGCTCTGACCCGTGTGAGAGGGACTTGTTTCAGCATAGCCTTCTAAAAATAGAAAAGGAGGTGGAAGAGTTTTGTGTTAGGCTGTGGTATTTGATCTTCTGCTTGCTGCAGTGACATCGCGCTGTTGAAGTTTGTCCTGTCATGCGTCCTAGAGCAGAAAAGCCAGTTAAGGAATAGTTTACCTGCATGAGGTTTGCAATGTTTACCCCTTTTAATCCAAATATATATGTTTCTTTCTGTTGTGAAAAAGAAAAAAAACATAGTGGCAGTGAGGAATGACTATAGCTAGGCTTGAATAAAACTGCAGTGCGATTATGAGGTTTTCTTCATTTGCATTACGGGAGAAGAGCAATCGTCCATTCCAGGAATATAACTAAATCACAGGTGGCCTCAAAACAATTTTCAGCTTTGCCAAATATTTGTGTGTGTTGGATACATTATTTAAATATTTTCTTTGTCTCCATTCTCCCTTTGCCGTGTTATGCTAATGCTTCCTTGCAACATAGAGATGTTGGAAACATGAATGCATTAATATTTTAGAGAAGGGAGTGTTCAGATTTGGTATGAGACCAGGGTAGCAATGCAGATACTTAAGCTACTGAGTGGGCTAAAAAGACTTTTTCAAGACCAGGCAGAAAGACAGAGCTTTAACAGTTAAATGCCTTACGGTGCTACTATGATCAAGGAAAGAAGGAATGTGACTATTGGGTGATTTTTATTTCTCTTTCTGCTTTAACTCACGCTTGGCTTTAAATTGCAAACCAAATTACAGCTCTTCTGCAAACTACTAGCAGAACGAGTGGGGATATACAGGTTTGTAACGCCCAGGTATCACCCTGACGGGCTCATTTGAACTGACTGTGGTAGCTAGAGATCCTGTGCTTCATGTCGGACATCTGAAAGAATGACATGGGATGACCATTTACAAAAGCTGTTCCTGCCACTTTGAATAGTGTCCTCAAAAGGATTGCTTTAGTGTGAAGACTGAGTTGGTGAGAGCTGCATCGCTTCCCTGCCCTCTTGAACTTGTTTTTCTGATGCTGAACTACTTTGTCTTTCATTTCTCTGACCTGAAACACTCAGGTCACAGATGTTTGGAAAGTGATGAACAGAAGTTGCCCAAATGCACAGTCCTATTTCCAGCACCACACAGTGTGACAAGCTGATTTAGATGTCCAGGTCAAACGATTATTTTCAGTTGACTGCATCAACCTCCTGGGCACAGTTGTTATCTTCTGTATTAAGGCTGCAAGGTGCTGGGTGCTTTTTGTTATTTTGGCTGGACTGGAAAATGCAGTTAGGACATTGCTTCACCAGCCTATGACTAATGTGTGTCACACGTTTGTTGTCAGAATGGGACACCAAGGTGCCAGCTTCCCTCTGCCCTGCCCAGACCTTTCCAATGCAGTTTGTTTAATACAGCCAGATGTGATATGACGTGCCTAGGATGAAAGACTGCAGGACAAATCACTTCGTGTAGGTGCTTCGGGGGAAGAGAGACTCAGAAAATGCTTTGAAAGCCTAAAGAAAAAAAAAAGACAAAGAACTGAATATAAGTTTCTCTTTCAAGAGAGCGAACTAAGGGTTCTGATCCTTTTTGGACTTAAAATGATCAAATCAGTGCAGCCTGTTATTGACCAAGTACCTGAATTGTAAATATGTATAATACTGGCTTTACTAGTAGGAAAAATGGAAAAAACGGTTGCTGTTGTTTCCATAGTACCTCAATATAAATAGCATCCAGTGGTTTCTATGCAACAGCAGTTAGCAAACTTAATGATGTACTTTGTTTATTAAAGATGGTGATTCTTGAGCTTTAGCAAGCTGGGTTAAATTCAAACTTCGTAAGGAAAACACAGAGGAAGAAAATCAATGAATCACAATAGTTTTCCTCCATGATATTTGAAGTCTGCGCACAACCGAATCCTTACAGGTTGTCTCGTTTATGTTTGGACTCACGAAAGGTGCAGGAGGGATGATCTTATTGCCTTTGCTCCCGACTGCTGCTCTCTGAAGCCCCGCTTGACTCCCCTGGCCATTAAAAAGGGGATACCTAGGTTTTTCTTGTAGCCTATCATAGGTCATTTCTTCCTTTGAATGGACGCAGACAGGCAGTAGGCTGCCTGCAGGTCGGGGAATAGATGCTGGGTTAGAATCCTGGGTTAATTCTTTGGCCGCTAGCCCGTGCTCGTCATGGATACCTGAAGTTTCTATGTAGGTCCTGTTGTTGCTCTTAAGCCTGCACGATCTTTTTAACGAACTGAACAAAGCAGATATGTATGGCAACAGCCTTGCTGGCTGCCTTCCCGAGTGTGTGCTTTGCTGACTTTTTCTCAAAAAATAAGCACGCAATTAAAAAAACCCAACATCCAAACCTCTTGAATGCTAGCAGAAGCTTGTTTTACAATCACATTAACAGGTTTAGACTTAATGGAGAGATGCAGTTTCTGCTGCCTCTCGGTCACAAGTAGACTTCAGTATCCTTCTGGCTTTCCTGTTGATGAAGCAGCCTAACTGGGAGGGGTTGGTGGGGTTTTGTTTGCTTCATGTCTTGTGTACGGTCTTGTTGGCCATGTAAGCCCATGAAGAAGTGAGAAGGTCTCTACGTTGGAGTACTGGCCTGAGGCTCGGGAGATCTGCTTTTTCTTTCCTGGCTTAATCCATCTGCACCTTGGCCCTGGGTTTCCTCAGGGACTGAGCCAAGTCTCTCTCCACCTGAATCATTATGCAAAGTAGTTCTGATATCGGTCTCAATTCTGTAAATATTTCTGCGTTTACTTATTTGTGCCATTAACTTGAGCAGTCTCCTTTCCTTCAGACATAAAACTAGGCATGTGTGCTACTGTCGCTTCTCAGCCTCAGGTTTTTATCAGGCCTTGGTTACAAGCACCTCTCATACAGATGGTGTTAGAAAGTTAAATTACAGTTTTCCATGATTGCATTGGCAATTGCTAAATTTAAATCTAGAACCAAGTACTGTTCAATTCCCAAAGCTTTGCACAGCCTGTTAGTCTCTGCTGTGTTACAATTCATTTATTAAATAACATTTTCTTGCATAATTTTTACTAAAAAGGTCATTAACAATCCATCTCTGCCATTGCGCTAATGGTAAAGTCACCTAGGACGCTACATGTTTCCTAGCGTTCACAATTTCTTTTCTACTGTATTTACAGTTATAAGATACAATCCAGAGGACTGTAAACCCTTTGAGTGATGGTCTTTCATTAAAGCATGTTTTATACAGGCATTGCTGAAAGCAATAATGCAGAGTGTTTTCTTCACCCCAAGCACGCCATAAATAATGCAGTGTGATTTTTCACACGGAGTTGTCTATATATACAATGCCAGTGCAGATAAACTATATCACAGTACAGGTAAGCTACATTACAGTAAGTAATTGTTCCCCAAAGTTTTGAAGTAGCCATATCTGGGGGCTCCCACGAAGCAACAGAGCTTGCGTTCTGTCTCCCGCTTAAAGGACTGTGTTTGGTTAAATGAAAGGACTGTTATGCTGAGACGCAAAACCAGCTTGGGAGGACAAGAAGCTTTTTCCAGCCTCTGGTCTCCCAAAAATCAAGGGTTAGAGCCTTTGGTTGAATTGGACGGCTCTTCTTGACTTTGTCTTTGGGGAACTGTCCCCTTTGGGGATCTGTTGGAGACGGTCCAGCAAAGGGCTACAAAGATGATTAGGGGATTGGAACATCTTTCATATGAGGAAAGGCTGAGGGATTTGGGTCTCTTTAGTCTGGAGAAAAGAAGATTGAGGGGGGATCTTGTTAATGCTTTCAAATACCTGAAGGGAGGATGCCAGGGGGATGGGAGCAGTCTTTTTTCAGTGGTGCCCATTGATAGGATGAGGGGTAATGGGCACAAACTTGAACATAGGAAGTTCCATCTTAACATGAGGAGGAACTTCTTTACTTGAGGGTGGTGGAGCAGTGGCACAGGCTGCCCAGAGAGGTTGTGGAGTCTCCCACTCTGGAGACATTCAAAACCCGCCTGGACGCTGTCCTGTGCAACCTGTTGTAGGTGACCCTGCTCTGGCGGGGGGGTTGGACTAGATGATCTCCAGAGGTCCCTTCCAACCCTGACGATTCTGTGAATGCAGCAGCTGTGTGGGTAGGGGGGTGGTAAATAGGGAAAATACAGGCAGATGGGCACTGAGGACCCATGGACTTGGTCCTGGGTTGTTTTGGGAGAAATGAGGCCGCTCGGGTACTCCAGAGAGCACATCATTAACTAATTCTTTCACTTTACATCTGACTCAATTAGTGAAGTTAAAATGTCGTTTTCTGGGTCAATGGCAAAGGTACAAGGGTTTCGGTATCCCAGTGGGTGAGTGGACAGACGTACCTGAACTGTGGGAAATGATAACCAATGTATATCAAACCCTGAAGTAAACCAGAGGTCTACCATGCTAGAAATTGTACAAAACTGCAGAGTGTCATTGTTCCTGTCCCAGGAACTACAGTTTCCGAAAGCGAGCAAAACTGGGCCGTATATGAAAGAAATAAAGTATTACATTTATGGTTTTAGATGAGCATGTAGAAAACAGATTTGGGGCCCAGGTGCTCAATACTCAGCAACTCTCATTAAGAATTTCACATGATGTTTTAATCAAACTTGAGATATAAATTTTGTCAAATACAGAAGCTAAGAAGAAATTGGCCAGAAATTTTATATATGTGAGTAATTTCACTGTTTTCCTTGAAAATTAATTCCGCAAAAGGAAAAGACCTTTGCAAGCATACAAAAAAGCAAACTGAATAATAGCTTATAATGAAAGTTTAAAAAGGGGTGGGGAGGAAGAGGAAAAACTAGGTTACAAAATTGAAAGTGTTTTGTATGAAAATGGATTTAAAAATTATTAGGGTAGACGAAATCTCTTTAGCATTGTGCCCTTATTAATGCCTGTAAAGTGATATGAGATTATTTGAGGGATGGAACGCTGAAAGTGAAACTTGCCATTGCACAAGTGGAATTAAATCCCTTTTTCTTTTTTAAAATCTGAAACCAACACGCAATGCTGAGGATTTTTTTTATCTCAGCTGTTTAAATGTCATGAATTAGTTTTTATCTGAGCAACCTGTTTATCAGAAAAATCCAGAGGTTCAAAGGAAGATAACTGAAGGCGATGGAAAAGTTGAAACAAGCTCACAAATACGTTTCTGTCATCGTTTTTTTCTCTGGAAATAAGTAGTACCACTACTCTTAGCTATGCATAAATGAAGTCAGGCATGCCCTGGAGGGAGCAGAAAAAGATCAGTTTAACACCATTGTTAATACTTTGACCAGCAGCCAGACGACAGGCTCCAAATCTGTATTACAGCTCTGCACAGCTCCAGAGCCCAAATTCCCAGCCACCCTGCTCCCTGTTTTCTGTGTCCGTGCTTCTCTGGGGTTGAAAGGGAGACCAAAATTCTCGATTTCCACGTTAATTTCTTTTCTACTTGTAATACTCTGTTTTTCCCCCCCCAAAAAAAACAAACCAACCCTGTGAGCAGAAGTCAGAAAGCCTCAGTTTTCTCTCTAACTATAGTGTCTTGGACATTTTATTTTCTCTTCATGTTAGTCATAGACTACTTGAGACAATCCTGATTATATGTGTTCTGTTCCTCCCCTGGAGTACTCTGGGCAGACAAGCTAGCTTGGTGAACTCTGATCTTTGCGCTTTCTAAAAGCTGACAGCAGAGCCTGGAAAACTGCATGTTTCAGGGGGAAGTGGTGAGTGAGGTATCAGAGGCTGCCATAAAGAAAGTCACCCAAGAAAACCAGGGGAGCTGGGTGGTCAGGAGCAGAACTGGTGTCGCAACAGCGAGAAAACGTGAGTGCAGAAACCTGGTAAGACCATGGGTCTGCGCAAGGAGATCATGCTTTTTGGTTAGGGAATTAAAAATACGTTGTCATAACTGTTAGCGAAAGAATGGACATCTGCACAGGAAGGAAAAACGCCTGAAATATGGCATTAGAAATATTAGAAACAAAACAAGCCCTCTTCCCATGGCCGGTGTTTAAAAAGGGCTCGTGAAGCACCTGAGCAGCCTGCTGCGTGGTGGGAATAGCGGGTTCCCCCCTGTACTGGGCTTAGACATGATGCCTGCTTGCCTCTGATGTACTCTATTTCTCTACGTGATCTCACAGTTATTCTTTAATGAAAAGACATTTTTAGATACTCGATATTGTAATTTCATGCTGAAACAACCTGGACGTATACAGCAGCAGTTCAGTTGTTATTGAAATTACCATCTTCTTTTTCTCCTCTCTGTAACAAGTATATGAGAGACACTAATAGGTAGAAGGTAGTCTTGTGTGCAAGAATGGGAAATTTACATTATGCTTCTAAAAAATTTATTTCAATTATATAGTGTCTCTATGCAGTGTTCAGAGTGGATTTGAGGACATGGGAAGTTTATGGCTGAGCTGTACCAAGTTGGGTTTTTTTTTTTGCAAGAAATCTTTTTTTTTTTCTTTCACCCAAGTCTAAACTTGTAAGGTTGAGAGCGTTTGCATTGTCTTTAAGAAATCAGAAGGAAGACTTTTTTTTTTTTAAATATAAGAATATATAAAATGCGAAGTTTCATCCCTCTGCAATTTTTCCTTCAGTTTACTCAATGCATGTGGTTTGCAAAATCAATTTGAATTTTAAAAACACTTATATGTTGCCAATTTTATGGCACTGCTTGCCTCTCTTGCATTTTTTTTCTAGTGGAGAAAATATTTGAAATGTAAAGTTTCACTGTGCTCCAGTCAAGCATACCAAGGAGGAAATGGGCTTTGCTCGCAAGGATGGAAGCTGTCCGACATTATAAGGTTATTTATAGTGCACAGCAATTTTTCCTGAAGGAATGCCTGTTGTTTGAGGGAACGTGAAGGAATGGAACAGGAAAGCCTGGGGGTCTGTGGTGTGCAGGTGACTGGGAAATCCACCGATTTTCATTAGTATTAGTGGGTGTCTCGACTGGTTTATACAATACACCATTTCCTAATTGCGTTGGGGTCTGAGGTTCAGAAGTGAAAACACGGTAACACAGCGCTGCCACTTAAATGGCAGCAGTCGAATGGAGGTGGAAGATGGGTTGGAAGAAATCATTGAGTATTCACTATTGCAGTGTTACAAACGTTATAAATGACAGGACTAATCGCAGTCTTAATTAGAGTGGTGTAATTCTGGAAAAATAGATTAAGGCATTAAAGTTAGACAAATGTAACAGCTATTAAATGAGTGAGATAAGAATCAGGGTATCATTTTATCTCTCTATGTATGCATGTAACCTGAAGGCTTCTGTAGCTTTAAACTAACAGATTTAGTTATTAGTTTATTCCAGATAATTTTTTTTAAAACAGACTATGAAATAGTAAGCCAATAAACTTCAAGTGGATGTCGCTGGTGAATGAGCAATATTATCTCTTAGCACCCAGGCACGGAGCAATGGTGATATATTTTCCAAGTAAACACAGACACTGTAATTTCATTACCGTGTTAAGTACAGTAACTGTTCGGTGGAGTATAACTACATGCCTTTTCCCCTCTGAGCGTATTCCCACATCATGAAATTAATCCTTGTTTTGACGAAAGTGTAACTCTCATGGCATGCCTGTAATATTCCTGCCAAGGTTGCTCTAATAGCGCTGTGGCACTCTGTCATCAGGCTACCATCACTGGGATAATCCATGGCTGTAATACATCATTTATGTGCTATTGTTTTGATGATGTATGAAAGTAATGCATCATTACAGGACTACTAGCAGAAATATCCCAGAGGCTGTCATGCTTTGTAAGTGGGGGGGGAAAAAAAATCTTCATAAATGTGAAAAAGAGATTAGTTATTTATGGGAGTTGAAAAGAAGGGAGGTTAGGAGGGAATTAGAGTGACCAGAGAGAATATAATATAGGGATACTTTGATTTCCAGAGGTACCTAAAGCAACAGGAGCTGCAGGTGTTTATTAAATCCTAAAATTAGGGAAGGGAATTTCTGCATTCCCAGTTGCATGCTTTAAGCATAGTGCCCTTTCTCCCTCTTTATAACTGCCAAAAGAGTTGTTAAGGCACTATTTGGCGCCAAGAGACATGAACTCAGTGCCAGGCTCTGCTAACGCACGACTTTCCCGTGTCAGCTCATACGGATAGAACAGACACTTGATGTTCTGACCTGTCTAGGCTGTCCTGTGCCCACCACTAATGTCATTGTTAGAATTAGATGGGTAATTATTAAAATTACAGTATTCTTAGAGGGTCCTTCTATTTAATAGTGTACATTCTGGACATACTGGAAGGCTACCATAAAGAAATCTGAGGCTAAAGGCCTGATGGAGTTTGACATTTAAATAGCACACGGTTCAGGCATCTGGAGTCACTGGGGAGCTCTCTGGGGTTAAGGTCCTTATTGAACCTCAGCATCAGCCCTGTAAGGGAAGATGATGCGCTGATTATTTGAATAACTTGGCACAACAAGTGCTACTAGTAGAAGTCGAGTGTGTGCAAAGATGGGTTGCTTCTGGGTATCTCAGTGGTTACTCTTTCTTTGATTTAAAGAAAGCTCTGTGGAGAGACCTTTGATTTCATACAGTATCTTTCATATTTTAGACTTCTTGTTGCTTTTCTGTTCAGGGCCATCAGTCTGGCTGCTCTGGTGACATCTACTCACACTGCCTCAGTTACTGTCCCAAAGCATCCAGGTTTAGGAGGCTTTCTGCAGTCCAAAACTGTACCTCATTTTTCCTCCTCTTGTTTCTAACAGGCTCTAGCTTCTTGCCTTTGCTCGTCCAAGTCTCTCTCTTCTGCTCTCTTTTCATTTTGAACCAGAAAGGGAAAAAGCCTTTCAGACTCAGTCCGTCTCCATTTCAGGTGATTACAAAGTTGATTGTGCTCAGATTTCTTTTCAGCCTGCCTCAGAAGTCCTGGCTTCTATTTCCAGCTTTTGATCACTAATTCTTTCTTTGGTAAAACGGCTGTCTGTGGTGCAGCCCATCTGATTAATGTGGTTTGCAGTCATCAAGAACCGGTACCCAGGTGATAGGATGCAGACATCATTATGTTCTGGGCAACACCTTTGATGCAGGCTTACACACCTGGGATTGGCTTTGAGAGGAGAAAAGCTGGCCAGAAAAATGTTTGGAAGATTATTAGTGCATCTTGAAATTCCATTTGGGCAGCCCTCTGAGACTTGAGCTTACTTTTGAGATCAAAAACCATCTCGTTATGGTTAAACAGGCTTTAAGGTTTGGAAGTTGGTTTTTATATTTGTTCCGTATAACTTCAACTGATGCACTGCTCTTACCTAACTTTGGTTCTGACTGATATGAAAAATGTGGAAAATGAAGAATGAATGTACATTTGGACAAGGTTTCCACAGAACTCAGCTCTGCTTCACGATTAGAGTCTAGTGATAACAAGCGGTGGAAAAAACTCATCTGGACTGTGAGTATGATGTACCTCGAAGTTCGGACCTGGATGTTGTTTGTTTGGTTAAGGCTTTCTTTTTTAATTGAATGAGTAAATTTGGCTTTTTCTTTTAAGTATTTAATTCTCTCATCATCCCATCGACATTGGGGGAATTTTGAGTGTGGGGTTGGGTAGGAAAAACTTGTTGGCAAAAAGGAATACCGTTTCTTTGAGGAACAGGTTGCCAGTGACACGCTTGTGTTCTCCGTTGCCTTGTCCCAACTTTCATTTTTATACAACGTGAACTAAAATAACACACCTTAGAGAGGGAGGATAGCAGTTGCAACTTTTCACCCAGAGATATTATGCCTCTTTTTATGTCATTGCCACAATCCGGGGAGCTTTTTATTTACTATCAGGAAGCAATACGTATAAGCTGGAGATATTTGTTAGCCTGGTTGCACTGTGAGCCACCATCTGCGCAGGGCGCGCGTTCTCCAGCTTCTGTGGAGCACAGCCACGTGGGCTGGCTCACTCCACTGGCATAAGAATATTCACAGAAAATTCACAGCGTTTCCATTGTAGCTTATGAATGGGCTCTGCTAATTATTGGGGCAAAGATTGTTGTTTAATACACTTGTGCAGTGCCTCGCAAGGGCCTTCCTTCTCCCATTGGGGGCCGAGGGGTGCTGCTGTAATGCAAAAAATATTCTCTCTGATTGTTTCCTCTCTGCCCTCAGCCTCCTTCATCTGCTTGTTGATCTCATCTCACCTGCTGCTTTCTTTTGTATTCCTTGTTTTCTCTTTTCTCTTCAAACAGTATAAACATGAAAGCAGTGTAAGCTAATCCTCACCTCGCACGTACACCCTCAAAACAAATCCCATTTGGAACAAGCAAAGCAGTCCCTTCCTGAATGTTATCTCAGGGCTTCAGTCACTCGGTTTGGCTCCTGTACGTGATGCCAGTTCAGGTTTTGGCAGCTCAGCTAGTATATAGATTTCTGTTCACGATGATCCCTGCAAGGAAGCAGTGGCTGGCATATAGACATGCAGAGCAGAAATAATTTGCCTGGCATCCATCTCGTTCTGCTACGTTAGGTGACACCAGCAGCCCTCATGGGTCCTGGAGAATGTTAATGCTAAAAGATGCAGGCTTACGCGAATAGGTGCAAATTTTGGTCACCGTTCAATGATTGTGGCTTAATTGTCCCGTGGATATACAATATGAATGCACAAAATAGAACTAAGGTATGTGGAGTTTGATAAAGGTGATGGCTCAGTTAAATTTTAAATTCTCTGAATGCAGGAACTCCCACCAAGAAGGGAACTCTCTGAATCTACTGTACTTAATGTCTGTCTGCATTGCCTACAAAAGAAAATGAAGCTGTTTGGTTTTGTTTGTTTGTTTGTTTTTTTTTTAAAAAAAAAAAAGCTGTGATGAAAGACTTAAGAAATGGCTTTTGATCAAAACATCAAATAGCTATAATCAAGATCTTCAAGCCGGTTTCATGTGGATGAATATTTACTGTTGCTAACTCAGTACCATGAAATTATAGATTCTAAAATATCAAATTGTATTGCGAGGTTTGAGCGGGAAAGCGTAGTTTGGAATGAGTTCAGAGTCAGAAATTCTGCGTATGCCCATCAGCTCAGCTCGGCTGACTTCAGCACACTTCCAGGTGTTCCTGGAACAGTCATCCCTTTTACAGCCCTGAGGTGATTGGTGCCTGAGTGTCCAGTTTGAGCCGGTTTTGAGATAAATATGCAAAGTTGTGTGGGTTTAGGCAATAATAAAGCAATAAATAAACCCCTGGCCAGTCCCATTTCAGGCCCATCTTGAGGTTTTGATGGAATTGGACTGGTTCACAGTATTTGTCCCAACTCACTGCACTGGACTGAGTTGCACTGAGGTGCAACAAATATTAAATGCTCAGACTGCAAATATTCTTCAAGTTACCAACCCAAGACTTAGCACTGAAGAAAAAAGAGGAAAGAAAAGAGAGTGGAAAAAAAATAATCCATTGTTTTCAGCCAAAAGATGTTTAGTACTTCATCATTTCCAGTCTCTTTCTCTCTCAGGATCAAAACTTGATCCCTTGTTCTGTGTTTGCAGGCATTTTTAACATCTGCTTTCTCCTTGATTCAATTTACTAGACCTAAACGATTGCTAGTTAAAATACGTGTGTAGGGTATTCTGTGTCTTAATTGTCTGAGTGCCATCTAATAAAGAAAGAAATGGATAAAGAAAGGCAGTAATTCTGAATAAAGATTTATCTGTCCTTTTAAAATACTGGATGGATGGATATTTCCAAAGTAATTTTTGGACAAAGTGGCTGAGATTGTTTACCTTCATGTCTGCTCAGAAAACTACAGCTGAGGATTTTAAATGACGTGCAGTTCTCCCCCCTCCCCCCCCC